>CM068581.1:21293490-21774615 GCA_035048485.1 Pteria penguin
TATGTCAAGTATCATGCATTATACATGTATAGGGTACATGAGATTAAAGAAGACGATAATAAGTTTTCACAGCCAATATAAACATCATCATCGCACATTATTGTTTATTTAGTGTTTTAGCAGTGCATGAAATAGTCACAATTATCAACATCTGTCTGTGAACTCTTGACATAGGAAAATACATAACAGTGGTCAATATCTGGTGGATATTTTATCTATGATCAGACGAATATATACTGACTGAGAAGTATACATAACGGTGCTGATCGGTTAGATCTTATGATTGATAGGGAAATAAGACCGGTCGTTAGCTGACTTAATTACTGGTATACATATGTCTTATTACTAGGAGCATTAACTTTCTATGCAGGTCTGGTAAGATTTCAAGTGAATGATTATGGAAATAATTGTAAATGTATTTTGATTTGAAAATTCACAAAGGCCATTGATATACATGTATAAACAGTAACTGCAATGACGATACCATCCTAGGCCGGTATCGCAACTGCATTTAAGTCGAAACTTTTTGTGATGTTCTTAAGTGGTTTTGTTTTAATTCAAAATAATACATTATTAACAGTGCCGTTCTGTTGTAACTTCTGTCATACGGCTGGGTCGGATGTTTTTATCCTTACTTTTGGACGATGACATACTGATAATTGTCCACCATCTTTGATAGTGTTTGCATATTATACGTTGCCGTATACCATTTAAGAGACGTTGGAAGAATAAGTATAGTGTTACATGGTTCATTGTAGTGAATTTGAAGTCTAAGAGACACAATGTAAATAAATCCCTGTAAATTGCTTTGTGTACTAGCAGTATTGTTTTACGAACAACATTTTATTGCTGGTTCCTTTTATTGCTCAATCACATAATCTAATTCCATCTAATAAACAATTTATCAGAAATTAAATGAGATTTTCAAAAGTATGGTAAAACTATGTGCTCTAGAACTGGTATTAATCATATTTGGAATCTTAAAATCTAAATGAACTGTGTTAATATCTGAAGTCCTTATTTTGCTGGGAAAGTTATTTGATTTGTCGACAATATACACAACAATTCCTCATTAAAAATGAAGGAACGACTCTTTGATATATATGTATGTGAAGTATATATATATATATATATATATATATATATATATATATATATATATATATATATATATATATATATATATATATATATATATATATATATATATATATATGTATGTATGTATGTGAAGTAAAACCGAAGAACTAATTGCTTTTTCCCTTCAAACAGCAAAAATTAAATGAATTCAGCTTTTGTATGTATGAATGCAGAAAACTGTCAGCGAGGTATGGGTGCAGTTTGTGCACATTTGAATGCAGATTGAACTTGCAATATTTACTAGTAAAACATTTTTCATAATTTCAAAGAGTCGTTCCTTCATTTTTAATGAGGAATATATATATATATATATATATATATATATATATATATATATATATATATATATATATATATATATATATATATATATATATATATATATATATATATATATATATATATATATATATATATATATGACTCCTGTTCAGTTCAGAAACGTACATTCATGATTATCTCTAGCGTTCAGGAAGTCACCGAGAATAATAATTCTACTTCGTATGAGGATATCATGTTGCCTTATGACATTGATGATCACCTAACACCTCACTCTATGACAAACATGACGATTTGAATTTCAGCATCACAAACCTTCCAATTGTGTGTTGCAAAAGCCCATCAGCGCCTGCCTATAGCGTATTCATATTTTAGTAAATTCGTAATGCCACAGCAAGTTTAAATTATGATAAGTGTGTTTTGAGGGCAAGGTAACCATCAGATAAAATGCTCATCCAAAGATGGGTAAGCGTTAGACTAACACCTTCACCGAGGAACTTCTTTGGCATATACATATACAAGGCTCTTGTTATCCAGGATGTTGTGTGATATTCAGGATCGAGACGTATATAAAGCATTTTAAACATCAAATTTCACTCCATTATCTGATATTAATATAATTAGGTAAGTACTAGACTGAATTGACGGATTTGCTAGCAAGCAGAAAATGCATGCGTAACCCCCCCCCCCCCCCCTCTTACCTGCACCTGTCCTCACTCCCTTTTGGGGGATTTAACTTATGTTCCTTTGTAAATGTTTTTTTTTATTTATTGTGTATTTGATTTTCCATTCTGCTCGGTTTGCATGCATTTCGGTTTCATGATATTGTTATGTCTTAGTTGGTTTTATTCAGCATCTTTACGTTTGACCTTATATATATATTTGTGCATATGGTGCACTTTATTGATATAGGTGTTGTGTTCTGATAGTTATTATCATATGGTGCACTTTATTGATATTGGTGTTGTGTTCTGATAGTTATCATCATATGGTGCACATAATTGATATTGGTGTTGTGTTCTGATAGTTATTATCATATGGTGCACTTTATTGATATTGGTGTAGTGTTCTGATAGTTATTATCATATGGTGCACTTTATTGATATTGGTGTAGTGTTCTGATAGTTATTATCATATGGTGCACATAATTGATATTGGTGTTGTGTTCTGATAGTTATTATCATATGGTGCACTTTATTGATATTGGTGTAGTGTTCTGATAGTTATTATCATATGGTGCACTTTATTGATATTGGTGTTGTGTTCTGATAGTTATCATCATATGGTGCACATAATTGATATTGGTGTTGTGTTCTGATAGTTATTATCATATGGTGCACTTTATTGATATTGGTGTTGTGTTCTGATAGTTATTATCATATGGTGCACTTTATTGATATTGGTGTTGTATTGTGATAGTTATTATCATATGGTGCACTTTATTGATATTGGTGTTGTGTTCTGATAGTTATCATCATATGGTGCACATAATTGATATTGGTGTTGTGTTCTGATAGTTATTATCATATGGTGCACTTTATTGATATTGGTGTTGTGTTCTGATAGTTAAAAATTACTGTTTATCAAGGTGCTTAAAAGGGTTATATACACAACGTATGCCTACATTGTAATGTTGTAAAGCTAAGCCTTTTATATATTTGGTCCTATTGTCTTTAAATGAAACCATTTGTGGTTCTTCCATGAGTCCGCCGTGATATCCCATACCTCTATCTTGTCTAATAGAATGGATGTTCCTAACTGACTGTCGCTCAATATCTTAGCACTTTACGCATTACAATGTCACTATAGTAATACTTCGTTGATATAATCATGTTTATATAGTAGAAGATATAATCATTTACTTAAATTTTGTGTTATACAAATGCTATCATGTATGGTGTTTATGACAATATTTATCACAGGGCAATTAAGTGATAATTGCATAAATCTTATGATTATTGATAACTATGAATAGAAATAACGAATATTGCCTTGCTTGTACTTGTATTGAAATTTGAAAACAAAACATAATATGAGAATTGTCCATATTTAACACATGTAACAGATTAAGTGGACTAACCGAATAATTATTTTAACAAAGAAATTGTAAAATGATACAATTCTAACTGATACAATATTCATGATCATGTATACATATATGATAAATAGTAGTTTTGCATGAAGTAAACATGTTACGGGAGATATGAGTTGGCAATGGAGTGATGACAGATTCCTCAAAACGTTTCCAAATATTGCATACGTGGCATATCCAACATACATAAACTAAACGCAATACTGGGGAAAATAACTAATATTGTGTTATCATTAAATGTACTTGAGATAGAGGGTTTCCAGAACATCTCTATCCACTTTGTATACGCGAAGGAATTTTTTTGAAATGTTTACAAACATGGCGAATAAATGTGATATTACTGTTCGTTAACAGTTGTGACAAAAGACACAAAACCCAGGCAGATACTATATTATACGCAAAATCTTTGATATTCGATACATTTGAGTTTGCGACATTCAAAGATGAATAAAATATATCAGAGCTGCAACCAATTGACCTACCCTATCCATACTCTGTCCAAACACTAATTTACTGACTAATGGGGTTCATTATACTAAAGTACAAATTGAAATGTACAGAAAATGATCTTTTACGATACATTTTACTCAGCGGTGCAGTTTAATTAAGCATCATGCACAATGTAGGCCGGGCCAAGTAATGCTTCAAAGGCTACACATATCGTATGTCGACGGTATTAACTGAGTACATTGTAAATTAACAATGACATGTCACAATGATTTAATTAATATCTAATTTATGATTGGACTTTCATTGCCCCTTCATTTTTGTTTGTAAAACTTTCTTTTGTATATAAATATATATATATATATATATTTTCCCAATCATGATGGAACTACATTTTACTGCAACAGAGAATGAAATGTTGATCAAATTCGCCCTTAAAGTGATAATTGTGATATAAAAGTTATTATGATAAAAAAAGACCCTAGCAAGAAAATTAATAATCAAGCACAACTTCGATTTCCAGATAGATTTAAAAAATGGTGTGTGGTTACAAATCCAACGTTAAGTTACGTTTTAGTTGGAATTTATTAAACAATCCCTCCTTCGACTACGAAGTAATCTTTTCCGGAACTACAAATGATGCTATACTCTATTAACATACTTAATATATACATATTGATACCTGACAGTGCAATAATAAATGGTCAGAGTTGTCATGATAATGTGAATAAGAGTACAAAATCACAATATTGTCCGTAAGATGAGTATAGTTGTCATATACAATGTATTTCAGTATTTCATGTATTTCACTATTTTAGTCATGTATAGATCTAATCATTTATGCGAGGAATTTCTATTTTTTCCTGAGCTGATATAGAAATACTTTGATATTCTGGCAGAATCGTTGCTAGCTTTGATACAAAAAATATGAGTATTAAAAGGTTGATATCACCAAACGTACAAACATAGGGAAACTAAGCTTTTCAGAATAGGTCTGCACTATTTAGAATCTGTTCAGATTATATTCATTACACCAGTTTAAACTATATATAGATATAGATATAGATATATATATACCGTAGTGGCTTTCAAGAATATTTATTTGTTTAAAAAGTTTTGCATATACTAATGTAAGTTTTATTGTTGCATAGTATGTATGTATGTATGTATGTATGTATGTATGTATGTGTGTATGTGTGTATGTGTGTATGTATGTATGTATGTATGTGTGTATGTATGTATGTATGTATGTATGTATGTATGTATGTATGTATGTATGTATGTATGTATGTATGTATGTATGTATGTACGTACGTATGTATGTATGTATGTATGTATGTATGTATGTATGTATGTATGTATGTTACAACATATGAAATGTACAGCGTATGAAACAAATGTGTTAATATACATGAAACGGAGTAGTTTACATTTCACATCACTATACGTCAAAACTCTTTGGAAAGGTCATTGCAAAGAACGCGGGCTTAAGATGAAATGCTGTCACATTGGTATCTTACAGTAATTCGTACAGAAATAAGGACGAACTTCTGGCATCGATATGTCACTAAGAATTACGTGCATCACAGGGGTTTCCTGTCTTTGACATGTGTGAACTTGTTTGTGTCACTCATTATGACATGTAAACACCATCTTATACGTCACACATATCCTGAAAATAATTATCGTCCAGGACATATAATCTAATGTCGGTTCCTCAAATCTGGTTGATTGATCAATTTATTAATGTTCTTTAATTTTACAACAGTATATTTCACATACAAAGTAGAGTGTAGGTTAATATTTTCACAGTGAAATCACCTGAAACGGTAGGCAATATTTCTACATGACAGTATCTACTGTTTCTCCTGGGAGTAAGAAAACCACAAACCTGGTCGCGAGTTATACCCAGAACTTTTACAGAGCAGAATGTGTTCATTACATGAATTAATACGAGTTAACAGCAACAATAATAGTTATGAAGTTTTTGTGTAAACTTTTTAGAATATAAGAAAATGATTGGTGTACTTTTGTATGAAATATCATCCTAATAACTTTAAATGAATATTTCCCTACATTATTGAACATAATTAAGTGATAAATAGGTACACATTCAACTTTAATTTTCCATTCTTGTGTAATTCATTCTTGACTGAAAATTATCACGTAATGTACATGAACTGTAACACAAAAATAATCATTTCAAGTTTGTCCTATAGACCATTGCCTTCATAGCAAGTTATTCATGCAAAGATGCTCTGCATTGCATCATGTTATATATGTTTGGTCTCATAATGATATCGTCGTAGTAAATCTAGTTATTTTTTCCACAGTTATCTCTACGTTGGCACAGCAGCAAGGCTTTTACTTCGGCATACATTGGAAAATTTATATCTGGAATTAACGGTGAATAGAGGCCAATAATACACTTGTTAAGTATAAGGAATTAAATATCTAATTGGTAAGTTGTGCTAAATGCTTTCATAGTACATATTTGACTTTAATGTTTTGAACATAGATATACTTCTAAGTTTACAGTGCATATTTGTAAGATAATATATCTACAGCTGTACAAAGCATCATTTACGATAATTAGTATCAGCCTTATTCCATGCTACCTGTGTGTTTCAACAACATGTTCTCAATAACTGATTATTGTATTGTTCAAAAGTTAAAGTAGCCACTGTTCTTACCATGACTTGGCACTGGCAGACTTATTCTGACATGATACATACACACTCTATACGACTTGTCATAACCAATACTGATCATATGAATCATTTCATTAATAAACGACTTAGGGCAGATTTACTCTTTGTTCTTGTAATTATGAAAATCGATTTGCACTTGTAAAGACTATTGTTAAATTGCATATCCAACGGTCCTATGCGACTTTTCCATAAGGCTCTCCTCTGACTCACTTCTAGGGAGCTTGCAGCTGAAGTTGTGAAAGTCAATGAAATGGTGCTGAAATATTGATGAACGGGTGGTACATTGGTGCATTGCTTGCTAGAAGTTTCATTATGAACGATATTAATACTTTATATGGATAGCAGTCAGATGTCCCTAGAGTTAAATATATTGTTCTGAAGTTCCTTATAATGACTTTATACATCTGCGTATTGTAATTTGATCAGCTTCTCGTACCTTGTCGTTTAAATCTACATATGTGCACTGAGAAAGGTACGTACTATAACATTTTACTGTTTTGTTTTGTTTTTATTTTGGGAGGTTGGGGTTTTTTGTCATTAAATTATAAACGTATTAAGTGTCACTTATTTTGTATTGCATTTTGGTTAATTTTATATCTCTGTTTGTAAGGCAGATGACACTAACGTTACGCAAGTACATGTAGTTAGATTAATCACACTCGTTTAGTGCCAAATACAATGTGTTGTCACAATCCAACTTATCTTATACACGATTGTCGTAAATTTCTATTTTTATTTTAACAAATTCGTCTACTATGTTCGACGTTCAGAACAAATGGAAGTACTTACAATTGGATTTCGCATTTCTTGGAAATCGGTGTTAGATAAAGCGTTATCGTTTAGAAAGGCAAATGACAGCATAACCGAACAATCTATATGTCAACCACAAAAGAAATATTTTAATCATTGCGACGATAGTACCAATTCATCTTCAAGGACTAAGAGAAATGACAAAAGGTTTAAATGTTCCAATTTTTATCAAACAAAAGAAGCGTACACTTTAATCAAATATTGGAAAGCACACTTTAATCAAATACTGAAAAGGGTTTCATTCAGATGATTTTGTATAAAATAATACTGATATCAGCATCTGGCTTCGATTATTTATACAGTACTAGAAATACAAGTAGAACAGATGACATTTAATGTGTGTGAATCGGATTTTTATAAAACAACAAAACTAGGTCACCATGCTTCCGATTGGTGAGTGTTACCATGGCAATGCAGTGAATGTATATGTTTTGCAAGTAACTGTCAATATTTGTAACACGATCAGATATTTTTATTTATTAACATTGGATATAATTTATTTCTCCTTTAGTCTTGAATATAGTACATGTTAGATTGCTATTTCAGGAATTTCTTATTGTTATCGTAGTAGTCTGTCTTTCCTGCCTATAATACATTTTATCACATCAAAAATGATGACATACATTGACCGCAATTTATTCACGAACAGAGGTGACGTTTTGTGAGAAAATTACTTTTGTTTTTCGTCACAAGTTTTATAAAATATGCAAATTTAATCATGAAAAATTAAAAATTTATGTAACAAACGCCCTTACGTGCCGTCTGATGAAGGTTTACATAGACTGCAAAAGCATGTATAATGTAATGGAAATTTGGTATTTTATTCATGATTTTCTATCAGAAATAAGAAATTTTATCACCTTTGAAACATGAATAGTATATCAAAGTGTAAGAGTTGATAGAATATGTCTTTTAGATATAGTTGATTATCTCGAATAATTAATAATATTATTTGAAAGAAATCAATGTAATTGAGAAAATAGCAACGACACAGTTTAACTTATCAAATGAACTTTATATTTAACTTACGTTTACATATATGTTACTCAAGGACGTTATACTTAACTTTATGACAGTAATTAATGGCTGATTAGATTTTTTATCTTACGCAGTTGATAAGTTTTTCATAGAAATGTCCAGAGTTCAAAATCTGTAGATCATTCCCTTGATCACCAATACAATGGCAGACGTGATGACATGTTAAAAAGAAAATGCATGAAAGGGCTTCTTTGCATATATGAAATGAAATAATAATAATGCATTGGGCATGTGCTGCACTATATAAAATAGTCCCGACTTGACGGCAAAATCCTTTATATCAATTATCTTAACTACTTACTTGAAATTATTATATATTGGCTCGGAATACAAATTAGAAATGATGTGTTTATTTTATGAATTTCATGGGTCCGTGAATGCCCACTGTGGTGCATTGGTGTTAGTGCCAAAGTCATATGACACCAGTTACTTTCGTATTTTACATGAACGTCACACTTATTCCCTTTAAAGTGTGGAGCTCGCAAAAAAAGCTCCCCGCGGAGGGTTTGACTTAAGTGTTATTATACCCTTTTTCCTGATGTTATGTGACTGTGACACTTTCTACACAGTGTTTTTTCACATTCATGTGTATGTACAGTGCTGAATTATATGTTTCGTCTATATGTAAGAGCATTCACGGCTGGCGTGGCTAGCCAAACATACAGGAGACGCTCACTCCTCCCAGGCTCATGGTCTCGCCTATGAATTTCAGGGGTCCGTGAATGCCCATTGTGGTATATTGTTGTTAGTGCCATAGTCACCAGTTACTTTCGTATTATATGCGTTTTGAAAACCGTTTAAATATTCTAAACAGGAACAGTAGCAAACTAGTTATGTACAATGCCAAAAAAGGAGAAACAATTCAATTCGTCTTCCTTTCATCGTTGTCACAAAACACTCATTTCGTTTTACATCCACATAAATGCAGTGATTGCCAAGTGTTGCAGTAGGTACTTTTTGTCGGTATTTTACTTAAATACGTTACTGAAATATACAAAGATGTAAACTTTCTTTACATACACTTAGAAGTATTTTGTACATTATATTGTGACATGTGGCAATTTTTCCTCAGCTTAGCAGCAGTCGTAGGACCGCTGGTCACATGTTTTGCATGCTGCAAAGAGGTCACAGTTCACATTCAAATCTCCCGTCGGCACGTTAGTGTTCTGTTTTGAATAAATCGAGGTCTTATGTTGCGGTAGACAGTTGCACGCTAAAGATTCTCCTTTTTATTAAGTGGGTACATTTCATTGCTATCTTTCAGACAGATGCGCTCACCATATGAATAAATATAGAATATATGTAACTTTTAATTTTATGCACCATTTGCGCATTTCTCCTTGTTGTGACGCAAAATAAGAAGCAAACAAACGATTCGTATAATTAACAAAATGAAACATTTAAAAAAGAATTGATTTTAAGAGGAAAAACAATTCGCTTGAAAACCTGTAAAAAGATATATGAAAACAATTTAATAACCGAAAGTACAGAAGGACGGGATTATTTTATCAATATTAATCATCTACATATTAAGAATACACTAAACGCGGATTGTCTGTTAAACTGAATTTCTGTATACAATGTCAGATTTTTTAATCACTTATAATGCTGAAAAAATTGTCTGATTCATGGAATTGAAATGTATACCTATGAAACTGACCCACCTTGTATTGTGAAATGGGACAATAGTAGCACTGCTTCATTTGAAAAACAGGATGTTAAGAAGAATCAAGCAGAATTCAAACACGGAATCTCATATTTGCCCGTCATGCAAATTTTCTTTTTATTATTTGGCCTTCGTTATGGCTTATATTCTACACAATCTTGCGGAATAATACTGTGGGTTAGTTGGTTGATTCAAGTTTTGCGTCTCTTTCAACAATTTTAAGCTGTATTGCGTAATGGTAGCAGGAGTATGCCAACCTCTTCAACAACGTGGCGCAATCTATGAATCGAACCTGGATCGTCTGCACGGCAAGCCAAGCGCTTAAATACAACACAAAGTATGTCCGTATTGCACCGTATTTTGTTTTAGGAATTTATCAACTATTAATCCGACATTTATGATATTTACAATATTGCTATTGATAGAACGACAAATATAATGTTAGGTACTGAAAATGCCATCCGTTCATAAATATTAGGGCAGTTAAGTAAATATTTTTTGTGAGTATTGTGGCATTCTGCAGTAGTACATGTATTTGATTTCTTGTAAGCGTTATATGGACGAACTTTTTATATCTTGCCTCCGTGTGAAGCTAGCCGACCATCGATTATACAAGCTAAGAAATAGGAAATGTTGACATCGACAACTTCCGCAATGTGCCTTTTAATGCTATGTTGTAATGGACATTTTATAGTTGTTGGTCAAATAATCAATTTACTGGGATGCGTTATAGTATTATTATTTTCTTGTGTTTCAAACGTTGACGTAGATAAGCCTGACATCTAGTCTTGAATTGACATAGATGAATATAAAACAGCAACAGATGGATGTACTCTTTAGATAGTAGGACATCCAGATGCCACTTACACATGACAAGGGCTTGTCTTTGGTCATAACCAATTTCACAGTATATAACAGTGCTTTGCGTTTTAATGATGTCTGCGATACTAATAGCATATTCTGTATCACAAAAAGGATATATTTCCCTACCCATTTTAATATCAAATACATACAGTGCAAAAATACGTGTTGTATGTAAAAGTATGTACGGGACTGTGGTTCAAACTGTAAAAGCTCTGTTGTTTTTTACCAAAGTTCACTTCTGGGATAATAAATAACTTGTGATACCTGAAGTACTGGAAAACTAAATTCTTTTTCCAAATATACTGAAATAATGAATATCCAGTGGTAACTAGAGTACTTACAATTAAGGTGATAAATAACCTCTAGTTCCTGGACAATTCAAAAGGTGGTGTGACGTAACTGGAAACTGGTTCCTGGAGCAGTGGGATGGTAGTGTGGTGTGGCTGGAAACTGGTTCCTGGAACAATGGGAAAATAAATGCTCTTTTGTTGCCAAGAATACAGGGTTGATAAATAAACTTTGGTATTTTAAGCATGGGGATGACAAATTCTTTCTTGACCAATAGATATACTGACCTAATGATCAATGTCTTGCACAAGATTTCAGCGTACATTTATCGGAGCCGTATATACTGACAATGTAATATACTTGTTTCTCATTAGAATACGTAAAACCATAAATTTCACCCACTACCTACATCATGCAAATTTTCATACATACATACATATATATACATACATATATATATGTATATATATATATATATATATATATATATATATATATATATATATATATATATATATATATATATATGTGTGTGTGTGTGTGTGTGTGTGTAAATCGGAGTTTTGTGTGATTATTTGATAAAAAAATAAAAACCTTGCAATATGGAGTGAGATTTCGAAAACTTTTTAATTATTATTTATTTATTTATTGTTTTATCTATTCATTTTTAAAAATTTTCTCTAATTGTATTATGTAATGTTTAGCTGCATTGCAATTGTTTAAAGTGGAATTAGAGTTATATCGATATTGTTGAAGATGGCATTAAAATTATTTAACTTATATGCTGACGGACAGTGTTTCATACCATTTTATATGACATTGGAGAATGACACACTTTGTTACCTAGTTTGAAAAGAGATCAAACGCAGAACTAAAATTCCCGGTACTTTAATTTAGCCTCATCTGAAGACAAAGCATCTGATTGTGTAACATGTACAGATATCTAGATATGTGATTCATGGTAGAGAGCATTTCTAGGACTAAGTATCGTAACAAAAGTTACATCGTATTCACCGAAAAAAAAAATCTTTGGCAACTACAGTACAACGAAAAATTCTTTATTAAACTATTCATAAAGTATCGTGTTTGTGAAATATTCGTCTCTCGCATCAGCATAAGCACATGAAATCAATCAATCCAATATTTTCATTGATAATATTGACTATGTAACTAATAGTAGAGACGGTGTGGCGCATGAGTGTGTATCTATATAACTCTTCGGGCTGAATCCATATGCAAGATTCTTAACTTTCTGCAAAACAATAAACATAAAATAAACAAAGATGTCTGCATAAATGACCGAAAGCGATGAGGCGGGGTTACCAGAAAAATATATCTACATTGGAACATCAAAAGCACAGGTCTGTGTTGCTGAATGTTTATTTTAATAGAATAATGAAATACTGCGTTACTAGCTTGATGATATTAAGTGTTTAAGGCGACGTTCAAAACAATCTAAATCTCTTTATATTTGATAAAGAACAAGGCATTCAGTCAATGCACGGACATAAGTTTGGGAAGTGGGGGGCATTTATTTTCTTCTCGTGTGTATGTAATGCACTGATACTTCTTACCTTTAGTTTCTCTTGCATTCCATTGTGCATGGCGTCTTATCAGTGTAAGGGAAATTTTGAGAGGTAACAACTCTATTGACGGTATTCATAACATGAAAGGAGTGAATTCTTGTTATTGCGTCGGAGCTTCAGATGTTTGTATCTATGCAGTGTTCATACGGAATTATAATCCGATAAGAATGAATTAACTTTTCACATAACAGTGCTTTCCGTAATGTTCCCCATCAGAACCTACGTGACATGCAGTCACCAAATAACCTAGACAATTTAGCTCAATGTTTGGATAATAACTGCAGTGAACAATAAATGAACCGAAGATAACTACACAGACTGGTTTTCATACTCATTTAGTAAAATGAATGAAATCATAATATAACCCAGCGGAAATGGACTTGAACCGATTATGAAACATTGCTGATTCTATTTTTATTCTCTTCAGATCTCATTTGATGTCATTGGAGTAGGTGCATCACTGCCTTGACGCGCCCGGATACATTGTGGCTATGACAGGCACAGAAATTTACTTGGCATACTGTAGCACAACGTACTCGCCGAGGCACATTGACGCCCAGTCGCACAGTACCACCGACAACTGATCAATCGGCGCGTATCACAGTATATACTCAGTGGAAAAGCAATCTGTATTTAGATGGATAAAGCTAAATCGTTCTTTATTCAAAGGAATTGATGTGCTCCCACTCAAAAGGATAAATCAAAGGATATAAATGTTTTTCATATCAACTACTTGAGCGTGTGAAGCGACCAGTGTTCATTGAAAATTGGAATATATTTCATTCAGTGAAAAATACCTTTAAGTTAGATATAAGTATTGGAGAAAAAGGTACAGTTGATTGTCAGCTTGGATTTAAAAGGGTCAACGGTTGCCACTTCAGCAGTATTGATTATTACACATAGCGTATCAAACTGGGACCTGTAATTTTACATTACGATAATTTATTTCTTATGTCGGAAAGTTACTTTCATTGCGCACATGGAGAAATTAAGGAAATTATTCAATGGATGTAACTTTGCCTATAGAAATGGCCACAGGTGAATGTAATATAAAGAACTATATTCTCTTAATAGGATTGGTGTTGGTGACAGTTGTGATTAAAGGTGAGACATTAGGTATAAAAGTTAGATTTAAAGTCTTCAACAATTTATAGCATTTCTATTACGTGGTGATTTGATTTATCACAATGTAGGTGGTCTATATACAAAAATGCGTTGTCTTGATTCTACAACATTGAAACTGAAGGATCGAGGACTGTCTAACATGTGTAGTAAATTGTATGAACGTTCAAGGGAATTAACATAGAACTTCGGTTAGGACGGTCGATTTTAGAATTCGGATGTTTTATAACAGTAGCATTGATCAAAGATATGAAATGTACAAGTAGGGGGGTTTTCATTGACTTGGAATTCATTCAAGTCGTCGCCTTAATAATCCAAGGTGAGTTATCATGTTTATCAGTAAAATGTCAAGACTGCCTTACTGAAAACATATTTATTTTGCCGTAATTCATTGTAAATTGTTAGGTAGTGACCTACACGTTGATATAATCGTCATCGTTAACGACTCGATGTAATGTGGTGTATCATTGCATATAGTAGGGGCAGATTCTTCTTACGGGATTGGTTTGTGTACATAACCTCCCCAGCACTGGACTACGGCGAGGATGTGTATTTGATATTTACCGGTCATAGAGCATATTGAAGGTAAAATGAAGAATCTTCATTTAAAGATTTTCACAGTGTGAGATGCTTGCAAATGAAGTGCCCTTTAAGACTATGACTTATGATATAATTACAGCATAACCTGTCAAAATATGATAATAAAAGTCGCATTTGATATGCATGGAAGGAAATACCTCAATTGAATTAACTTTGATTCATGTAGCATAACTTCAGGTCGACTTTTCTGTAAACGTATTCATGAATGAGAAAACAAACTCTGTCAACCATTTGACTTGTACAGTTAAGTGTTACAGACGTTTAAATCACTAAAATTAGAATTCGTGTGAGCTAGTTGTAATCGGTAATAACGCGGTGTATCACTAGATTATCCTTAATTACTCAAGGTAAGGGAGCGTTATGAAAACAAAGAGTATAAAAAATTACATGATGTGTGGAATGTTGGTATGTGTAAATAGCAAATATGTCTTAAAATATACATAATGATATATTTCCCTGCATACTGCAAGACTAGGGTATATAAAACGATAATGTTATCAGTGTAATATATAACTAAATGATTTCGTAAAGTACAAGTGTAAACACGCTTATCGCATATATAAGATTTTATTACATTGATGTGCTCTCAGTTCGCTACATTACACATATATTATACACATTTTGTTTCTATCATCTCTGAACTTTACAACTATGAGACACGTACGGGGATTCATAAAATAGTTGTTATTAATTTTACATGGATAACAAATGAATTAGATCAGATATTATATTTATATATATATATATATATATATATATATATATATATATATATATATATATATATATATATATATATATATATATATATACAGACAGTGAAACACCCGGAAGTACTATGGTCCTTGGATCTCCGAAGAAATGCCTGTAGAAATAAAGACAAATTAGACAAACATATAAAGCTAACAAGGCACCCTATATTTAACTTATATCCGTTCCCCGACGGGGACTCGAACCCAAGACCTATGGTACCGAATCACCTAGCTGTCATACATCCGACCCTCTAACCGACTAAGCTACCCGAGGTCTGGATGCATGACAGCTAGGTTATTCGGTTCCATAGATCGTGGGTTGGAGTCCCCGTCGGGGAACGGATATAGGTGAAATATGGGGTGCCTTGTTACCTGTAGTGTATTTGTGCTTTATATATATATATATATATGGCAGAGGCAAAATTAAATTATTAAAATTGTCACGTGTATATCATTATTATATCAGTAAAATGTTTAAGCTGAATACGGCCATGTTATCCACGCCCTTGAACAATCTATATATGTCACAGTGACGCTTAAACTAACATACCCCTGGCGGACATACGTACACGATGTGGTCAAGGATCATGTGAATAGGGGTATCATATTGAATAATTCATGATATGACTCTGATATAGAGTCATTTTATGCTTTAACCCTTTAGAAATACATAAGCCAATGGAATGTTCGTTTTCAGTGGCGAAGCTGAGTAAAAAAAAAACGTAGATGGGCGCAATCAATTCTGTAAAGAATCCATGATTCACAGAAAATTAAGAAGCATTATCATTATCATGTTTTTTGAAAAAACAAAGTCTAAATCAAAAATCATGTATTTTTAAAGATACTGAGAGAGAAAGAATTGTTGGAATTTTTTTCATACATATTCATAATTTTATGTTAAAATACCTGCAAAAACTAATGGGGGATGGCAGAAGCGGTTTGCATCCCCACCTTGTCTTGCTTCCCAGTTTTGTCGTATGCAGTCCATGTCTACCTTTTATTGCCGGTTGAACAGATGTGATCTCACAACAATTTATTGTCTGAAAGTATATTTAATCATGGTATTACTTTGTCATTATAAAGAAAGGCATGTTAAAGTATACATACAACACATACTTTTTGGTGCAGATCTGAGTATGATTTTAATTTAAAATATAATTTCACTTCAAGCAACATTTCACTTCTTTCAATGTTTAAATATTTTACTAAATGATTAAATCCCTTGTAACAACATTTATTGACATGGCACTGCCCTCTGTCAAAAACGAAATATCTTTAATGTTTTAACGTTTTTAAACCACAATGAATTAAACTCTCTGACGCAAATCCGACTTAACATGATAAAATCTTTACTTCGGCATGTAAGTTATATTTCCCTTATCACCGTACCCAATCTTGATACACGTGGTTGCGATGAAAATACGACAATAACACATTACATTTAGCTGCCCAAACATCCAAAATGTAATAATCGGTTCCCTAAAGTGTCCCTAACGCGTCTAACAAACAGCTATAATTCTTGCTTGGAATGAATATTTTGAAATAAGTAGTGATTCATTAGGGAGTTTTCTTTGTATCACACTATACATAATACAAAATATTTTAAGTATTTATCATATGCTAGCTTTTGATGTGTTGCCGAGAATTTTATAATGTCCCTTTTCACATGTATGCATGGCCAGGGGCGGATCCAGCTTTTGAGTTGGGGGGGGGCGTAAAAATGGCGAGGGGTCTGGGGACCGCCTAGGTCCCCAGCGGACCCAGGGCAGAGCCCTGGTAGGGGGCCTAAGGGGGCGGAGCCCCCCGGAAGCTCCTGCATTTATGGCTTTTTAGAACCCATTTTCGTGACTCCAAAATAGGTTAAATGTTTTGTGACCAGACATTTTTGGCTGTGCTTTATGGTATATTAGAGGTCGATTTCAGGCATGATTGTTTCTATTAGAGGTAGATGTGGCTCAACTGTACGACAAGAAATCTGAACTTGTCTTCCCCGGGTATGCATGCAAAGTGAATATGTAACATCCCCCGGGTCAACAAGTCCAAGTAGGAAAAAACAGAAAAAAATATCCGATCAAACCCAAATGTCAGGTGCACATCTTACACACCAAGTACCGAGAAACGTTCCGGGTAAAGAAACGGAAAGACTAACGGACAATGCCGAACATAAATTATTTAATTGGGGTGCCATCGACATTCGTGGAATGTCTATCAAAGGAGAAATAAATAGTCATTTCATCAGTCACTCCCACCTGGATAAAAACC
Organism: Pteria penguin; assembly: GCA_035048485.1. Taxonomy (NCBI): domain Eukaryota; kingdom Metazoa; phylum Mollusca; class Bivalvia; order Pterioida; family Pteriidae; genus Pteria; species Pteria penguin. The sequence goes on from CM068581.1 coordinate 21,311,148, forward strand.
CTAGAAGCGGATGCAGCAATTTTTGAAAGGGAAGGTTAACACTGGTCCACAGAATATATCAAATGACTCGGTAAAATATTCTGTCAGGTTCAGATTCAGATTCTTTATTTCTCATTAACCAATGAATACATTAGTATTGAGACAACATATATACAAATATACACAATATGAATATATAAAGTGTTCAGACATAGTTACAGATTAATATATATGCAAACAGAAATAGTAAATGCTACCAAGTCAAGTTTTGGGAGCTAAGCTTTTGAATATAATCTTAATAAAATTACAAAGTTTTCGTAGGGCAATGACATTTTTTTTTTTATTGTATTAAGGATTTTAATTATAATGAGTTTGGATTTATTCTGTAATATCTATCAATGAAACGGCATCTGTTATGTATATGATATGTACAGTTAAGAAGGTAATGGAATTCGTCACCAATTTCATCGGAATTGCATAAAAATACATTTACGAAAATGTCTGTCAATCCCATGCCATCTGCCAGTTTCAATCGGCAAACGGTGATTACTGGTACGGAATTTACACAAATTTATACTATTATTATCACCAAGGATATCTAAGTAATTTTCAAAACAAAATTCATCTTTAAACATTCGATAAAATATACCTTTACTCGAGTTATATATATCACTTTTCCAAGTCTGTTGGTATTGGTCTTTCAATCTTTGCTTAATTGCAAAATGTAGCCATTTACAATTGATAACAGTATAGTCAAAACAGGAAAATATATTACTAAAACCACACAAATCAAGAATATTTTTTCTGTCGAAAAGAGGTCAGCCCCCAACTCCAGCCCCTTCTAGATCCGCCAAAATTTATATAATCGCGTAGTACTGGTTGAAAATTTAAAAATTAATTGCCCCGTCTCTATATAATTGCTCAGCTCTGTTCCGTGATAAAGTTTGAAATACTAGTAGTTAAACATAAAATACAAATTCTTCGTCATTTTTTGTGTAAACTAAACAATGAGAGAAACTACGTGGAAATGAGTTGCATGCGCCGATCAAGCAGTTGGGGGGGGGGGGGGGGGGGGCCAGAACCTCCCCCCCCCCCTCTGCTCGAATCCGAAAAGTTTACAAAAAAGGTAATATTTGGGCATTTTGGGGTTGGACCCCACTCGTCAGGGAGAATAATTTTCCTTTCTTGGTTGGACCCTCTGACAAAAATTTCTGGATCCGCACATGGGTTGTTACAATGATTGAAAATTGATACACCAGTATTGCAGCATCATTCTATTACATGTATTCTAAAGTAATATATTAATAGAATCTAGCACTAGTTTGAGTTCCAGATAGAAAAAGATCAGTCGAGGGTTAGATGAATCAACAAATCTCAACCGAGGCGTTAGCCGAGGTTGAGATATGATGATTCATCCAGCCCGATTCATTCAGCTTCTTGTCTGTAGCCATTGTATTACACAATATTCCAGCCTCGTGGTACTGATGGGTTTAATACCCGAAATGACGTCGGAATGTTTATTTCCGGAATCGTGGAATGTATTTAGATCAGTAAATATTAAACTGATCAATTTTAAGACAATTAATGCTGCACTGCATTTGACAAATATTTAATCACACGTAGTTTTATGATCAGGATTTAACTTTCAATTTTACTTTGTGTATAGATGGACAGTGATTGAATGTGTGCTACCTATGATTGACCAATTTTAGGGGGGGGGGGGCGTACGCCCCTTACGCCCCCCATTGAATCCGCCACTGATGGCAGTGATAAAAGAAGTACGAAAATGAATGCCACCTTCTACGAAAAATATTGAAAACATAAACAATAAAAATGAACCACATTTTGTCATTTAGGATTTTTCTATGACGTTCAATAATGAACTTATTTATCATATAGTTGGGGTCAAAGCCTTGACAAGAAAAAAAATGTCCATGTTATTTAAATAACATCAATATATTACATGTAAATCTTAATTTCTATTGGACACTTAAACATTGACGGGGTCAGTATTGTTTCCAGTACATGATTTTGTAAAATCTATAGTTAATATTGATAGCGGCGACATTGTTATGTGCCATATAATCACCGACTCTAAGGGATGGTTACTCGATGCTTATTAAAGTTTACCCACTGTAAACAGTAATAACGCTGAGCTTTTACTTTTCTTCAAGCAAGTTAGTTTCCGTTCAACGGGGTATAAAATGTCTCTTTCACCGGAAAATCCCTTTTCAAATCTTTAGTGCGTTATCTTCTTAATTGGAGATTTGAGTTTGTTTGTGAAGTTTCATCACCGGCAGTGTGTAATCCGCCCGATGAGCGTGTTACAGATGGTCTCTATTACTCCGCCCACTGGGTGGAAGGTATATTCTTTTGTCCACACCAAGTGATTAGAGATTGAATATAAATATGTCGGACTTTACTTGCGAGTTTTAATATTTCCGTTATGTTTTCCTTTCTGGAGTGTTAATGCATGCGAAATTGACATTGATGGGTTGTCCATGTGTAAGATACACAAAATATTATGACACGTCCTCGACTTCTCTTGAAGTAAGATAACCTATTGAGTATAGGTTTATATGCATAAACGTCACCATCATTGTCCTGATAACACTATATGTCATCTTATAAGACATCATTACCATCACTTTATGATTGGACTTGATGACAAAATTGTGAACTAAAAGTCAATTTTGCAAATGTCAATTAAGAATAAAAATACATGTTTATTAAGTTTGCGAATAATTATCTACTGTACCAGTCCCAGTAAGATATATGTTTGCCCAGTAGGGTAATTTTTAGGGTACCATTTCCTGAACGTTTCCAAAAATACTGTAAAATGACATATGTTAACACTTTCTCAATTGAGGAATTTGGAAGTATTGGAAAAAAAAGGAACACTTTCAACAGAAATCGCTGACAAAACTCACAAACGTCAATACGACCAAAGTGTAAACATGTTTCTTTTCCGTTTCTTTCTTTCTTTATCTTCTTTTTCTTCAGAAAATCATATCCTTGAAAACATCCGACTGGACAGTGGTTATTCACCCACCCATAAGAATATCTTTAAGCAATAAATCCTAAAATTATTTTGACGGTACTTCATCCATTTATTACGACGGTACTTTTATTACAAAGGTAGTTTTTATCTGTATTAGAGCTGGTGTACTAAAACGGTTAGATGCTTGGGTGGTGACCAGGATGTGTTGGGTTCGAGTCCCGACAGTGGTTATTCGGTGTTCTATACGGTTAAACGCTTGGCTGGTGTCTTCAGGATGCATGGTTCAAGTCCCGACAGTGGCTATTCGGTCTCTTTTACGATTATATGATTGGCTGATGACCAGGATGTGTCGGGTTCGAGTCTCGGCAGCGGCTATTCGGTTTCCTAAACGGTTAGATGCTTAGCAGCTGACTAGGATGTGTCGAGCTCGAGTCCCGACAGTGGCTATTCGGTGTCCTTTACGGTTAGATGCTTGACTGGTGACCAGGATGTGTCGGGTTGGAATCCCGACAGTGGCTGTACAATGTCCTTTACGGTTAGATGCTTAGCTGGTGACTAGGATGTTTCGGGTTGGAGTTCGGACAGTGGCTATTCGGTGTCCTTTACGGTTAGATGCTTAGCTGGTGACCAGGATGTGTCGGGTTGGAGTCTCGGCAGTGGCTGTTCGGTGTCCTTTACGGTAAGATGCTTGACTGGTTACCAACATGTATCGGGTTTGAGGCCGGAGGTGGCTACTCGGTGTCCTTTACGTTTAGATGCTTGACTGGTGACCAGGATGTGTCGGTTTGGGGTCGGGTTGGAGTCCCGGCAGTGGCTATTCGGTGTCCTTTACGGTTAGATGCTTGACTTGTGACCAGGATGTGTCGGGTTGGAGTCCCGACAGTGGCTATTCGTGTCTTTTCCGGTTAAATGCCTGATTGGTGACCAAGATGTGTCGGGTTGGCGTCCCGACAATGGCTATTCGGTGTCCTTTACGGTTAGATGCTTGACTGGTGACCAGGATGTGTCGGGTTGGAGTCCCGACAGTGGCTATTCGGTGTCCTTTACGGTTAGATGCTTGACTGGTGACCAGGATGTGTCGGGTTGGAGTCCCGACAGTGGCTATTCGGTGTCCTTTAGGGTTAGATGCTTGACTGGTTACCAAGATGTGTCGGGTTTGAGTCCCGACAGTGGCTATTCGGTGTCCTTTACAGTTAGATGCTTGACTGATGACCAGGATGTGTCGGGTTTGAGTCCCGACAGTGGCTATTCGGTGTCCTTTACGGTTAGATGCTTGATTGGTGACCAGGATGTGTCGGGTTGGAGTCCCGACAGTGGCTATTCGGTGTCCTTTAGGGTTAGATGCTTGACTGGTTACCAAGATGTGTCGGGTTTGAGTCCCGACAGGGGCTATTCGGTGTCCTTTACAGTTAGATGCTTGACTGATGACCAGGATGTGTCGGGTTCGAGTCCCGACAGCGGCTATTCGGTGTCATTTAGGGTTAGACAGTACAATTCGAGGCCCCATGTCATCGCTATTAGTGCAATAATATTGGTGTGACATAAAACAAGAATCAAACAATTATATACTTGTTCATATACAATACTGTATTATTTATAGAACGAAATGTTATTTAAGTGGGCTTGTTGATCATATTACTATATTTGTATAATTTAATCGATCTATCACAATACCTTAATCTGTGCATTTATATCTAACCTCTGATAAAGGCGTTACCCCATATGATCAATAGAAACATGAGAACTCCAAGACACAAGTTAAAACACTTAGTTTGATTTACAGACCGCAAAAGTTACGCATAAGTAACATTATCTACTGTATAATATTCCCTTTATGGAAATCGACATACTTCGGTTGCCGGTATACACATAGTCTGAAGGATTACTGGTAAAACCGCAGTGGGCGAAATCAATTATTAGCTTATCACGAACACTCTACGTCTTGACCACTACAGACTTTGTAGACAGCACGACGTATAGGTGGCGTCATGGCGGAAATGAATAATCAGAAAGGTTTATCCTCCTTGGTATTTCCGAGGAAACGGCGATCATTTCACTTAAACTGAATACATTGATCGGCTTTTGTTGGTGTGGGGAAGCTCAGGGATTCCTGAGGAAGAAATGAGTATGCATTATCTACAATTCAATCGAATTCTTTTATTGTGTTGAAGAATTTCTAATACAAGATTAGAAATAAATTTCCATAAAGAAAGCTACACCATCAGTTTTAGTCCCAAGGGACATGCTGATAAATCTTTATTACTACTGAATGCCTGCAGATTCGAGAAATGTGTCATCCGGTATCAGTCATTTCCTTCATCATTACCACAGTTTCGCAGAATTAGGGGATAAACGTACTGTGTTTGATTGTTTCCGATAGGTATACCGTGGTAATACCGTTGGTTTCCAATGGTATAACCACGGTATACCTGTCGGAAACATTCAAACAGTATGTTTATCCCCATTCTAATTCACTGTAATACAACATCGTTTTTTTCTTTTTGAAATTGCCCCCAAACTCCTCGTTAAACCATGTTTAAAATTCTTCCAAGAAACGAATTGATACTTATTGTATCGACATAAGAATTTTTATCATTTTCATATTCTTATTGTTCTATGATTGCATTATTAGTCACAAATTGATTCACACATGAGTGACTTGACATCGCAAGGTGAACAACTCAACAGGCATAGGGAGGCCCAAACTCTTTCCTTAAAAACACACGAGATACACTTTTTAGATACCTTTAAATAATTTATTTGTATCACAATATACCAGAGAATAAGTAAGTTACAAAGCATGTTTTATAGTCAACAAACTCTGAAAATTTCACGGGTTTATATTGAGTACTTTACAAGATATGAGGATTTGAAAATGGACAATATTGCATTTTTACACCTTTTTCAAACAAATGTAAATGCACAACCTCGCAATTTTATGAGCGTATAACTTAATCAGCTATGCATAAAATTTGTGATTTATTTATATTAATCTACTCTATGTACTACAGGTATTACGGAAAAAGATAAAAACATTGGTTGTAGGTCTTATTATCTCAAATATAATCTCTTAAACTTGACGAAGAATGGTTTTTTACTTTGATGAAAATGACGAAGTCCAAATGTCCAAGGTCATTTTTCTAAAAACTTATACAAGGATTCATAATAATGTAAAAACTTATTTAAAATGGTTACTTATGAGGATATTTGAAGGAATTTAGACTGTATGACAAAAAATAAGCTCTGTATAAGCAAAAACATTTTTACCTAAATCAGGGGCGGATAACTCTTTTTAAAAATGTGAAAAATATCACATACCTTTTAATTTATCATAGTATAGCTTAATGTTTTATATTAATTTACTGTATGTAATATATTCATTATTTTAAAAACACAAAAACTTTTATTAAAAGTGTTAAAATCTCAAATATAAACTCTTCATGAATACAAATTGTCGTAAAGTTTGGTTGATTTCAATTACTGTTCTTTATTTTCGATATATTGAAAATATTGCAACTTGATTAGGAAGTCAACTATAAAAGATATTATAGAATTCGTCTTGGCCATCTGATTGGACATGACGAAGAGTCAACGCTGTCGCTTGTGTTTTCGTGCGAGCTGTACTGAAAAACACTTTTTCGAGTGCCAATTACAGGTATATCGGGAATATTAAAATTAGAATTATTTTCTTTAAAGTCTTCAATACACAGTTATCTAAATAAAAAAGTACAAATTTAAAACCTTTATTTTTTTTTTTTTTTTTTTCGTGAATCTTAGGTCACGCGACGATTGGCGTTTCGATTTCGGAAATTCTGGATTCGCCACTGATATAAATACCAAAATTAATTAAAGAAGATTAAAACCAAATCATTTGAATCAAAAGAGGCTCTTAGTCTCGTCATTTTTCCTTTAACAAAAAATGTTACGTGGAGGTCGCCCCGAGTCAGAGGAAACACGTGTAAAATCGTATCAATAGTGCTACAAAATTACAATAAACTATATGAAATCGTCAAATATTTAATTAATGTAAATACCAATAATTATCAATTCGAATGTAAAAATCGTTCACGGTAAGTATTACTTTGTAAATATTAGCTACGGAGTATTTTTCACAAACAGGATAATTATAATTACTTCTATAGACATTGCTTTGGTTATGTGTTCTCTTATTTGAGAACTTTATAATGTATATCGATGTAATCAAATGACTCGTGAAAACAATATGGCGGACCGTTGTTTTGGCAAAGAGGAAGACGCTATCTTTTTATTTTCAAATGTTTGTAAAAAACTTATGTGTGCCCGCATCGCTCATCTTTTTCGCTTCGGCGATCAGCTGTTTACAGGTAATGGACGTATCTACCTGAAAAACCTCACTTCACTGGATTTGATACAACCGTGACCCCGAACAACGCCAGCGAACATATCGCTTTTATGCTCATTGATTCTAAGCGCGCCGTCAATTATAAGGCAAAATAAACATCTCGCTGTACCGCCGCGGTATCGATAGATATTTTAATGATTTTAGCTATTTTCAAATTGCCCTAATTTCTTTATTTCTACTCCAAATAAGATGAAATTTAAGAAATGAGAAGAAATCAAAATGAATATTCTAATGATATGATTTTAATTTACATGTTAAAAATATTCCCGATAAATTATTGATGCAAAAATTGCAAACAACGCATTTTGATTAATTTGAACTTAGTCATTTGCGATGGGCCTCACTAACAGGCAGTTTTGCTATGAGATGAAATTACAGGCTAGAAAGGATGTTGCATGGTATGCTATGTACTTTGACAGTTTTGTTGGTTCAACTTCATTGTAATAATTGCGCACTTGAATGGTAGAACTTGCAAATAGTCGCTGATACAAGACTTAAGATGGACTTTGAGAACACTGGACGAAGTTGTTATAGACAGTATTAGTGATAATTGGAGTCATAGGCAATGTGGACAAAGAGTACGTACAATGTAGTAATACATTTGAGGACGATATATTGTGGTTATAGATGTCTGAACGGTAACGTGTGGACCAGTCAGAATTGTCAAAACAAAACAAGTGAATTGGAATGCAATATATTAGGTCTATGAGGATTACATATATATATATATATATATATATATATATATATATATATATATATATATATATATATATATATATATATATATATATATATATATATATATATATATATACATATTGATAAAAGGTAAATATCCATATTGCAGTTTCGCGAAGATACCCGTGTGTCATAGACATTTTCCATAATCTGAAAATATACACAATGCACTTAAAAGTACAGGTTCATCATGCTATTTATAAAAATCCCCATAATATTTGTATGTATACAACGCAAGAAATCTATCAAAAGAATTAAAAAAAATATGCATACTATGTCATTCCTCCCTATATACCATAAGAAATTTATTTATTTTTATTTTTCATTTTCATTATTATGATTTTTTTTCATTAAAATGCTTCAATACTGAACAAGTTTTATGGCTTTACGAACACCCCTTCCCCCAATAGAATTGACGAATATAATTTGTTTTTATAGACAGTAGTATCAAACGAAAATTCCTATTATATTTTAGTTAACCACATTCAAATGTATTTGAGTACATACCCGGTATTATTACCTTATACTTAAGTTTGATTTCAAACCCTGGAGTACCTATAAAACTAGAAACGAAACGAAAACAACAAGAAACCCACCGAAATGAAATGAAATCACTGATGAATGAAACAAGATTTGTAAGAAACGAAACGAAAAATATTTTCTCGTTTCATTAATTTTTCGTTGATCAATTGGTATCCCATAAGTTGACGTAAAGTGGTCTAGTTGCCTTTGTCCCCCCATTTATCTTTTTTTAAAATAAAACAAAGGTATACGATCGTATTTCAGACCCTGCTAAATCTGACACTATATAATACAATCAGTGCATGCAAAGTTACGCTTACTTCATTTCATAATAATCCCCCCCGGTCGCAGACGAAGTTTAGGGGTATATAGGAATCACCCTGTCCGTCCTCTTGTCCGCCATTCTGTTCCGTTCAGAAGTTTAACAAAACAAGTTTCTCAAGTGGTTCATCCATAACACTTATACCAGTGGCGTGTCATGGGATGAATTATTGCATGTTACAACTTTGTTGCCGCGCGGGGATGGGGTGGGGGTAATTTGTCACGTTAGGACAGCTCTATTGTCTTAGTTATTTCGTTTCTTTTTGATTTCTAATTTTATAGGTACCCCAGACTCTGACAAATCGTTGAGCTGATTAGCCAAAAGGCTAAAGATATAGTAAACTATACCACACCAAATACCAGTCGCCCTTAAAGCAGTTAAAGTAAAAAAGTAAATTTGTATTATATACCTACGGTCAAGTAAACCTTTCAATATTTAGTACGAGAAAATTCAAGTGTGATAGGGACATTTATCACCACTGGTTTAGATGCATGCACATCATGAATATTAACGTTATCATTTTAAAAATTGGTAACAGTACCCTAAGTGCTATGCATTAAAGAGGCAATTCGCGCTATCCAAGTGAATGAAGAGAGCAATCTCTAGCTAATGGATAGTTTGACCGTAAAACGGTGCTTAATATGCTAGACAGTTAATGCAGGGCTAATTGGTCGTATAACTGCTGTAGAGCAGCAACCACGGCTTAGCGGTACTGTTCTAAAGATCCCAGCAGATGCCAGAATGTTTGCATTTTATGTTGTTATATTGCATCTTGCAAGGCAGTGTCGGCCAAAAAAGATTTCTGTGGATTGTGCTAGTTTTCTCCATGTATCAGTAATAATACTGACTGGTTCAAGTTTCCGTCAGGGTGGTAATGTAGTTCCAGCGACTAGTATAATTTCAGATCTCTATTGGGAGCGTGTTCTGAGAGGGTATATCCTATAAATGTCTTTGATAATTGTATTTTAAGGTTTTGCGACAATTTTACATCCGAACTTGACATTGTCTCCTGTCTATAACTTATACATTCAGAAATTTTGTTCTTTGGTGTGTGTAAATTTAATAAACCAATATAATTATGATCAAAAGTGATTTGTTCTTTGGAACCCTGGCAGTTTTTCCATGATATCATAACGCCACCTACTGAGATGAGATAGGTGCAGAAAAGTCAAAGACAGATTAAGCACGTCATTGCCAATCGTAATAAATATATCAATTTAAGAGATTGCATTGTAAACACCGTAAGATAACTTATTTATTGCATTTACTATTTTTAGTTTACATGGGCTATTGTCAGTGTACATCGTTTGTTTTTCGTCCTTAACGTTTATTTATATTTATTCTCTTTATTTTATTCAACCACTGAACATATTTTCAATGAAATTTGGTAAGGATTAAGTACTCGAGGTTCACTGCAAGTGTTATGTCTTGACCAGACCTGTTGATGTGTGGGTGACATATACCCCGGAGGGTGCTGACCTTCATTTTTCCTCATACTGGCTATACAGATTCACAAGCCGAATTCATCAGAGTGATCTTGACGGATGTTTGAAAACTGTCTTGTTTTGTTTTTTTTATTCCATTTCGAAACCTAATTTTTGACGTCCCTCATAGTAAAGTAGTAAATCTTGAATATTTTTCTGTGATTTATATGATTTTCGAAGATCAGCTTTAAAGAAATCATATACATGCATGTACAATTGCTTTGAAAGTTGGCTAAATAGACACGAGGGTAGATTTAGATCGAGGCAAAAAAGATGCAGGGAGAGGGGGAGGGGTTACACTTCTTTATGAAAAGAAACATAATATTGGCTGAATAGAATGAAAAATTGTATCCCAGTGTTCTAGACGGTTGCCTTGTTGTGTTTGGTTAGACTTTGAAATTAACTTTTTGCTTGATTAAAGTCTGAGAGTTTCTAATTTTATTATATGCTCAAGGTGGTCAGGCGAGCAACACAGAGAAATATTTCCATTTGGACTTCTTATCTTGATTTTTACACGCTTAACTTCTCCTTTTCTGTGTGGCATAATAAAGTATACCTATGCAGCAAACTTTCCCAAAACACTGAAGGAATTTATGTCCCAACGTAAACTGGGACGAGGGGCCACAGTTCATACTGTTTCAAAGGCAGGGCAGATAGTCAAGCCAGAATGAATAGAATATTAAGAACATCCTTTCCAACAGCCGGAGTAGAATCTGAGTCTTTATTCAACAATTAATCCAAGAATAGAAGGCTGGTATCGTGCATATATATCTTGTTAAAAATTCCAAATTTTCACAAAATTACTATGTAAGCGGATATATCTGTCCCATGTTACAAATATCACATACTTTAACGTTGCATTTCATTGACTGAAACTCAGTGTGTAAACACTCAGAATTGTGCACCTGTTTTCAGTATTGTTGGTATTGCTGGCCTGTTTCTCCTTGTCACCACGTCAAGACAATTTCACGTATACATAATTATAGTGGCGATATTTGCCTAACGATATGCACAAACATTTCAACCTATGCAACGCAACTACTCGAAGCAGTTCAAGATATTTTACCTGCAAAGGTATTTTCATTTACGAAAGTCCAGTGTCATTGTCAAAGTCGTAGATTTGGTTCGAACCTTGTGTTTCTCGGTTCGGATCCGAGGATGTCATCGACTGAGCTATAAATATACTATAAATCTAGTAAAGGCTTCATCGTCGTCTAGTTCTTATATATATGGTATACATAGATGTTTTGTTTTTGCTCTGATATCTGTTCGCTCATTCTACTTGTACATATCCAGTAGCGGATTTAGAGGGGGCATCCCCGTTCTTCGCCGCATATTTATAAGTAAAAACCCAGATTTGGAACAAAAACCCTTTCGGAAATCCTGGATCCGCCACTGCATATCGGATGGCTTTAGTTGATACTGACGTGTAGGCTTTCGGATTGTTAAGTACATTGGGATCTTTCGCTTTGTTATGTGCGACACATAAAATACTTTATTTGTCCCACATCTTTTTTCTAATTCAAATTTTATCTAATGGTACCTTTGTTTCCGTTTGTATTTAAAGATCATGAATTCGATTTACTTCATACACTGCAGTAAAGAAAACTTTCATTCAATTGCATGTATTTGAATTGTAAAGAGATTTTTCAATTTCAGGCGAAAAGTTTACTCATAAAGCACATATCTTAACATGGAAACATGGTTTGGTATATACGACCATCGTCTTTTTGACTTTTATTGTTGTTATATGCACAGGTGCATAAAGTGCCCGTTACAACTACGGAAGTAACTAGATGGTTAATACGTCACTCTCGATGAAGCATGTTTGTTAGAGAACCTTATTTTTTCTACATCAATCATTAATACTAAAACTTTATATATTTAAAAATGTAAGAGTGTAATGAAGAAACACACTTTACAGATAGCACCGCTGGAGTTCGCTCTAAGGTAAAAAGACCTCGTCGTATGCACCGTTAAAGTGCACAAGCGGAAACATGGCTGATAAATTAATTCTAAATGATTTCCTGTAATTTGCATAAGAAGTTTTCAGAATGTTCAAGTTACATGATGAACATAACAGCACCTTCAATATATATTATATTATTTCAGTTACAGGTGTGCGAACAAAAAAGTTCATCGAACCAAAGTTTCGGGATGTAGGTTCGAATGTGACAGTGCACCGTGGAGAAACGGCTGTATTAAAATGTCTGGTGGATAACCTGGGCCCTAAAACGGTATATAATCTTTCCATCTTAAATACGGAATATAGTATTCCTGTATTCACCTCTATAGTACAATGTATTTAAATTATATTTCACGAATATGTCAAGTAATGTCGTCGTGGTGATTTTCATGTTGTTCTGTCTGCTACCTGCGGTCGGATTATGTCAACATGTAAGATAAGTATTATGGTGACATAAATGATAAGTATGTCAACATTCATGATAAGTATGTCGACATATTAGATAACGTAAACTTTGACTAATAACAATCAAATAATATTTAAATGTTAAGTGCAATGCTACATGCTGACCCGGATCGTAATTACATACCACGAACGGCATTAAATAGAACTGAGTGTAGCACCGAGGTAAAGTATGTGTAATCACCATTTGTAGGTTAAACATTCGTCTTTAAATTATTGGTATTTTCCAATTCATTCTACAGGATTCTGATTAAATTTGGTACTTTATTTTTACAGCTTTTAAATCCAAATTATCATCACAGAAAGAACCTTTTTTTAAGAATTTTCTTCAGAAGGATTGCTTAGGATGAAAAACTGAAAATAGTAGAGTAATCTAAAGAAATGTGTGAACTAAGTGTGTGGTTTTCGTTAAAATCCGAAATCAAAGTTGAAGTCTCTTTGGGCTACTATATTATCGCATTTTCATGTACTTAAATTGATTTTCTCATTTAACGTTGCCTGATAATGCATTAATTTTGTCCATTTAAGTTTATTTTAATAGAGACATATAAATGTAAAGAATTTGTTAATTGATATTTAGATTTTTTTTTCTTGCATTTCTTCTAAGATAAAGAGGGGGGCTGCATTATTTGTTTATTATTATCAAGCTAGGACGGATTTCTACTTCAGAACTTATTGAAGGATTTTGATAATCTAGTACATTATTTCAAGAGATGTTACATTTTTGGTTCATTTTCTTGACTAGTTCAGTATTGAGAAGCTATTATTTGCTCATTATATTAGAAAATAACTATCCAAGGGACTGTTTGAAAGTTGTGAAAAAATCATTGATTTCTTTTTTATGATTTATATAAAGTTTGGAAGTATGTAGGAATCACCCTGTCTGTATGTCCGTCTGTTTTGCCAACTCTTTGTCCGTCTGTTCATCAACCTTGTTTGGGCCATAGCTTCTTGATGCAATATTGTAGATCAGTAATATTTCACACATTATTGTCTATGACCCAAGAGTGTGTCATGACCTTGAACAAATTTCATATCTACAAGGTCCAGGTCACAGTGCACACATAGCTTAAATTATTAACCTGGCCATAACTTCTTCGTGATGCATTGTGAACCAATAATATTTTCCATAATTGTTGTCCATGATACAAGAATGTGCCTTGACTTTGAAACGAGGTCCTATATACAAGGTCTAGGTCACAGTGTAAACATAGCCAAAATTCTTTTTCGGGCCATTACTACTTCATACTAAATCATAGATCGAAAATCTTTTTTTACAATTGTTGACGGGTGTGTCATGACTTTGAATCAATATAATATCTACATGGTCAAGGTCGCAATGATGTACACATACTCATAATTTTTGTCTCGATCATAACTACTTCGCACTACGTCGTAGACCTGTAATATTTCACACAAATTTTGTGTCATCACTTTGAGCCAAGGTCAAATCGACAAAGTCAAAATCACAATGTACATATAGTCAAAATGTTTGTTTGGACGATAACTACTTCGTGCTACATCGTAGACCAATAATATTTCACACAATTGTTGCCCAAGTCCCAAGGGTGTGTCATGACCTTGAACAAATGTGATATATACAAGGTAAAGGTCAAAATGTACATATAGCTAAAATTCATTTTTTACAGATTTATGATCCTTTCAACTTGTTATTCAGCTTTGTTGCTAGGGGGAGGGTATTTGTCACACTAGAACAGCTCTAGTAGTTTTTATTGTTGAAACTGGCCAGTACTAGTATGCTTAAGGGTCATGGTTCAGTATCCATTAGGGAGAGAACCTTTTTTTTTTTTTTAAATTTCACGGCAAGTTATTAACGTTGAAGCTTTGTAAATAATTTATTACAACAGAAGGGAAACATATAGCTTTTCTTCTCTCACATTTTTGTGTCATAGTGAAGCAATGGCTGATTGAGTATTCATTTGCTGAGTTGTATTAGAATCTACGTATTTCAAGAGTTGTTGGAAGGTTTTAATTCAAAATTTATGTAAATACATACATACATACATACATACATACATACATACATATATATATATATATATATATATATATATATATATATATATATATATATATATATATATATATATATATATATGTGTGTGTGTGTGTGTGTGTGTGTGTGTGTGTGTGTGTGTGTGTGTGTGTGTGTGTGTGTGTAAATATATACACACACAAAAATAACCAAATAAAAAAAACAAAATAATAAAATCGTATAACTCCGATAATAAAGGATAATTCCTTTGTTAACAGTAGTGTGGATTACTTATAAATAAAAATATTATTCTTGATCTTTGCCATGCAATTGTAAATGTGAGATAATGTAATCACGTTTCATATTTTATCTGTTTAGAATTCGGTGCTCAACCGCTTCCAATAAATGTGTAAATGACTGCAAAATTAAATATAGTCCCAAACTAATCGTATACACTATATAAAATTAAATATCGAAAATTTTAATTCTCATGCAAAGATATAAGTAATACGAAATTTCATTGGATACTGAAAGTAAATTAAAATATTCTATTACACGCCGCAAATTTTCAATTTGTATTAATGCGCGTTACGGATGCCTGCCAATGTAATCAATATGCGGATTTCAAGAACACGCCGGGTCGAACTCTAGTGGATCCACCACGATATTTTACTATATTGAAATTTTGAGTTGGATTTAATTAATTTCTTGATTTAATGTACAGGATATATTAGATAAGAGGAAAATTCAAACATAAATTCTGAGAGGGACAATGAGTTTTTATCCCAGGTAGGCTAGATAGTTTTCTTGAAGATGGGAAGTTCATGTACAGACCACACAAATGTCCATGGACAGCAACATACATGTATCGATGATTATTATTTTCAAAATGAGTGATATTGTTTCACTTCATTCATATTTGTTATATTCATGTAAGACGTTTACAGCAAAATGCGAAGTATTTTGTAATACGCGTACATAATATGCATATAGTAAATTGGCTGTTTGTATTACGCGTGCATAATATGCATATAATCAATCGACTGTTTGTAACACGCGTGCATAATATGCATATAGTAAATCAGCTGTTTTGTCCCCTGCATATCTGTAGACTTCTAAAATGCTATGTACACAGTTTGCATTAGAATGGGGATAACATGCTTGTGATTTCAAATTTCCGGCATGTAATCGGTGATTTACAGTTCCTAAATATCCTTTTTTTGTACTTCGCTAATGCGTCGTCTGTAAACTCACTTTACGACCTGTAAGTAACCCGAAATTTGAAAGCACAAGCATGTTAGTCCCAAAGTAAACAACACAAAAACAAGATGAGAGGAGGACCGAACAAAGTCAGAGGAAAAAAGATGAAATTTGTCAACCATGTGCCGTGATGACAAAACTAACAACACAATAAAGAGCTATTTTGTGACTTAATAGCAGTGATATATGTCTTGTAATAACAAATCTGTATTCTTTACTCCCATTCTTCCATCAAATATAATGCATAAAATCACTTTCCATTAGTACCTTTTGATACTTTGATTTTTATATTTATTGTTTTCATTCATATTCTTATTGTTATGGATCATATAAACGTTATAGTGTCGAATACATCAATCGCCCTTCCCCATTTAAATCTTTTCAAAATGCCGTCATGGTAACACAAAAATACAGAACAGAATTCTCCAAAGTGCAATATAGATCATCATGGGCCTCTTGTTGTTGAGTGCACCTATTATCAATAGTCAGAATAGATTCATTGTGTAGGATAAAGAAATCAATGTAAATGTGTATGCATTAACGTAGAGAGTAAAGTAATAAATTGAAATCATTGATGCGAATTGATTTGGATAAGGAGTTTTCTTACAGTTTATGCCCTCTACAAGTTAGATATACTACATAGGTGGAGAGGACTTCAGTTCGCTACCACTTACTTATAAGTGATCTTTACTTGGAAGCACCGTCACCATATAGGTGAAATAATGCTGGTGCGACATTAAACACCGAAATATCTATTATTTTGATTCATGCTGTCACTGGAATGAGAAATACGATGTTTGGAAATTCTAAAGCATGATAATGAAATATCTATGTCACCTCATATTTAAAATGAAAATATATGGAATCTCAGATTTAAAAAAGCAATTAAGCATTGAAGGTATGGACAACAATCGATTTCTAAAGGATATCTCAGTGGAAAACCTTTCCTTGATTTAATAACAAGGCCGTGGATATGCTATTATGATGAATATTGACTATACGATCTCTGATTTTCCCAGGCGTGATAAGCATAGACCCGATGTCAAGTCAGATTACAAGTGGTCATTCTGCGATGGTAATGGATTGATTATTGTTTTATGTCACGCCGCGATTATCCCACCTATATAGTGATGGCATCTGCCTAGTTCATTGCATAGAAATTTATACATGTTCAATGGACCTGGTCCGAAATGTCAGTGCCAAGCACGAGTCTTTCGGACTACAGCGGATTCACTTGAAACAGTGAGGGATCTTTTACGTGTCACTACTACCATGTCACGGGACCGTGGTCTTCACTGTCTTATCCGAGAGAAAGAACACGGATGTACCCACGGTGGGAGTCGAACCCGGTATCTCCTATTGAAACTGACAGTATAAGTACATTGTAGTAAAAACTGATGAAGAGAACAAAAATAATTTAAAATATACATGTATTTAACACCTTGATATGATACCGAAGGTCCATGGCTAAAATTTTTGTTTGGTGAATTCGGTATGTTTAGAACATGACATGCTGTCCAGTGTGTTTTGTGAATTCGGTATGTTTTGTATATATTGTTTCACATAATTTGTGAATTTGGTATGTTTTGTATATGTTGTTTCACGTATTTTGTGAATTCGGTATGTTTTGTTTATACCGTTCAGTGTGCTTTATGAAATTGGTATATTTTGTAAATGCTGTTCCGCGTGCTCTGTGAGTTCGGTATGTTTTGTACGCGTTCTTCTGTGTGCTTTAGGAATTCTGTATGTTTTGTAAATGCTCTTCCGTGTACTTTATGAATTCGGTATGTATTGTACATGCTGTTTCGTTTGCTTTATAAATTTCGTATGTTTTGTTGATACTGTTTCGCGTGCTTTGTGAATTCTAAATGCTTTGTACATGCTATATTGTATGGCATTTAGTATATCCAAATATATTTTAAGCAAGTGTTAAAAAGGAATGATATACTTATCATAGAAAAAATTGATTCATGGTAACTGAAAGATATAAATAATGAAATGAAATTACGTATTCTATTAGAATGACAGCCATCTTGAATTCTTATAATTGAATTTCTGAGTAAGTGTACAAGTTTCACAGTCAATAGAGGAAACCATTTCATAAGCATGTGTATAAACAGGCACACATGTAAAGAAGAGTCACATCCTTATTATTACATCATTATGACCGAAAACAAAAAGCTTTCGTCATCTCATGAACTCTTGACGTTTAAGCTATCCTTAGACAGTAACGTTCAAGCCATCATGATAAACCATTATCAATGCTCGCTTTTCCGGCAAACTTTGATGTCTTTCAGTACTAAAATCAAAGTTAATAAGTAATGTACATGTAAGCATTCCACATTTCAAGGGAAAGTCAAGAGCATCACGAAACAATGCGAGTATTTTCTATCTCAAATTTTAATCTATAAAGTGGTAGTTCAAGGATAGGTTCAGTTGCTTGGGAACTTAACTCTCATCTATTAAACACAGGATAAATGATACATAAGCTCTGACCTCAGCGACTTTAACCACTGACAATTTTATTTGAAATGATTTGCTGAATACATGTATTACTTTTCTTTTGAAATAGGTATATGTAATCACCTTAAGCAATAAATAAGCCATAAACCTTTGATACTGCTATATTGAAAAAATACGAAAATAACTGCTGTCACATGACTATGGCACTAACAACAATGTACCACATTGGACATTCACGGACCCCTGAAATTTAGAGGTGAGACCAGGTGCCCGGGAGGAGTGAGCGTCTCCTGTTTGAAGTTCCAAAATGTGATCACCCGGCACAATTTATGTCAATCTGTAACCTCAGAAAAATACAGTGCATATTGTCATTTGATAACTTTTGATACTCCTGGTCAAAATTGGTAACATGGTTGTCATGTGATCACTTTTGATTAGGAGTATTAAAAGTTATCACATGAGAATACTATAAACGAATTCTCGATGCCATGATTATCAGGTTTTGCCTACACGGCGAAACGGAAAGAGCTATAAAATGGCTTGTTTTGTCGCATCAGTTTTTGATATGTTGAAAGTAAAATTGTACCTTTGAGATACAAGACAGTGTTGAATGTTACAGAAAAATTGTAATACAAGAAATATGTTTAATCTTCAGGTAGTATGGAGGAAAGAATCCAAGGATTATATACTATCTGTTGGAGAGATGATGTATGCTCCAAATGAAGAAATGAGTATTGATTATAGAAAGTTTCCGAACGACAGAACCCAGTGGGATCTTATAATAAAGAAAGCCGAACCGTATCATTCCGGAACATATGAATGTCAAATAAGTGCTGCCAAAGTGTATACCTATCACGTTACATTAAACGTCCTTCGTGAGTCTTTGATCGATGTTTTTGTAGTTCATGTGCTTTACACTTAATTTGGCGCGAACCAATAATTCAAAACACACATTTATATTAAATTATATTGGATATTATTGAATAATAATAATAATATATTAAGTGTATAACATAATGCATTTTTATCTCTACTCAATTAAAATATGTTTTCATTATCTTTGTAGAATATACAGCAAAGTATTCTGCAGGTAACTTTTTGACTTTCTCTTGATTTGCTTTTTATTAAACTCCCATCTTGTTATAGGATAAATTTATGATATATGATAAGCAATTCTAAGTCATTGTTTGTATATCTACATTAGATATATATATATATATATATATATATATATATATATATATATATATATATATATATATATATATATATATATATATATATATAAAATGTAGATTATATGGATTATATGGCATGAAATGAAATAAAAATTATTAGATATACATTTTACTTCCATTTATCAAATGTTGCTCAATAATCTGATATCATACTTAGTCGATCATTCTTTCAAAATATGAAATAACCATAGTAAATCATACAGCTCAAGCATATTGTGACGAAACCTCATTTACCATTGTGTGATGTCAATATATTTATACATTAAAAATGAAGTACATAATTTTTAATGTCAATAATTCAATCATGGTTGAAACTTCAAAGTGAATAGTTAATACATGGTATAACAAAGCATGAATATTTGAATACAAGTATCGCATTGCAGCCATGGAGATTTACGGAACTGAGTACGTTAGCAAGTTTTCGCGGGTAAATCTGACGTGCAATGCCACTGGAGCTGTACGGGCCCCTGTCGACGTAGACTGGTTTCATAATGGCCAAAAAATCTATACCCAAGATGCAAAGTAAGACATGTATGAACAATTCACCGATGCTCCGTTAACTATCCATTTTTCTGGAGATAAATCATTTTAAGCCTCGTTTACAGGGACAGTTTAAAGCAAATTAAACCCAAATTGAACTCGAATTAGATTTGCACTGCGTTCACATGGTGAAATTATTATAACTATGCTTGGAGTGTGAGACCAATGAAAATATAATTCGAATTACATTTTGATAAATACACAGAAATATTCTCAAAGTCAAATGTATGATCATATATGCTAGACATTCGACGACTACAGACTATAGGAACGGGGTTTTTTCCTAAAAAAAAAAGGGGGGGGGGAAAGATCCACTTACGTGGAAGAATGTCAATTGATACCATTAACTTCAGAATGACATTACTTTTCTCTAAATGTTGTCATGTATTAGACTTATATGATGAAGTCTACAAAACCTCCAATAAAGAATTGTTTTGTGTTGAATTTCATACCTATTCAAATTTTCCCAATTAATGTAATGCCAGTCTAATAAGCAGTTTTTCAAATGTGCCTTAAATCTAATGCGAACTAAACTTAAGTGCATATATGTGTGAACGAAGCATTAAATTTGATTTCTTTTAGCCAAATTCCTAATCTTTTTTATTTTAAATTATTTATGTTTATTCTCTATTTTTTTTTCTTCAACAAATTCAATAATAATACATGTAATAAAAGTAAAAATGCTATAGTATTGTATAATATCTATCAGAATACAAGTACGATTGTTGGCATATCTTAAATTTTCATCAACAAATGTATTTGACATGAATTGTTATTTACAATTAATAGTTCTTTATATTTTTAAACCACCTGATATAGCACGATCTGTGTTGAGTATATATCGAAGAAATGTATTCGGTCTAAAACACATTAATTAATTTATCATTTTCAATGTTAAGTGGGTATTTTATGGCTATCAGGATTGCTCGTTTGCTGTCTAGACATTCATGGTCAAGTTATTTTTATTTTTCAATGTTTCTGCGTGTAGGTTACATCTTTCCTTTTAGAGAATCGTATTGCTCGTTTACATTCCTTATTGTTATGTATGAACTTCTGACATTAATGTTCGTGATGTTAAACATATATTCGTGTCGGGGCACGTCTAACATTGTTCCTTTCATAGCTTATTGTTCATTTAGGTGGCAGGAACGTCTAACTATTACCAACTATCAGCCACAAATCCCCGGCAGATCTCTCATTAGTCAGCTGCTAATAGACAGAAGTCGGAACTCGGACAGCGGAACTTATATCTGTCGTAGCTCGGACCTCAATACCCGCAGTATCATGGTCTATGTATTAAATGGTAAGATACTGGAACAATGATAATATAATCAAGCATAGTGTCAATCAAATATCCACTCTGATATAACTCTATGAACTAACGTAATTATGATACGCATTGAATTTTGAACCTTTCACACAGATGTCTAATTCACCATGGTCTTAATAGCAGTGTGATGGAGAGCATAGCGCTGGAACTTTCTATCGTCTCTGACTTCTGTGAAGTCGGGTTACAGTAGGTACCACTATCAGGGCCTACTAGTATACATGCTGGGGGTTGTTGTAAAGTCGGGGTTCTGTCCCTGGACGGAACCACTAGGAGGGTCTACCAGTATATATGCTGGGGGTTGCTGTAAAGTCGGGGTTCAGTCCCCGGGCGGAACCACTAGGGGGTCTACTAGTATACATGCTGGAGGTTACTGTGATAAGGTTCAGTCTCCGGGCAGAACCACTAGGAGAGTCTACCGGTATACATCTTGGTTGCTGTAAAGTCGGGGTTAAATCCCTGGGCGGTACCACTGGGAGGGTCTACCTGTATACCTACAAGAGGTTGCTGTGAAGTCGGGGTTCAGTCCCCGAGCGGTACCTCTAGGAGGGTCTACCAATATACATGCTGCGCGTTGCTGTGAAATCGGGGTTCAGTCCCCAGGCGGAACCACTGGGAGGGTCTACCAGTATATATGCTGCGGATAGCTGTGAAGTCGGGGAACCACACGAAGGGTTTAACCAAGGACTTCTTCTTATTTATAAGTCCTTGGTTTAACCAGAATTCCTTCTGGAGTTTGCGGGTGTTCACTTGGTATTCTGTTTTGCGCCCAGGTCTTTCTTTGACATTAAACATGTTCTCTATTTGAGGAGTATATTTTACTCACAATTTAAAGCTCAAAGGAAGGTCACTATCAGTGTAATATCACTTTAACATGGCGACATTACTTCTAGACAATTTCATATTCGCTATTGATGATTAATAATGGGTACTTGATAGGATATAATCATAACATCGTGGTATAGTATGTTCTATAATATAAACTAATGGATCCCACGGCTTTACCACGCCCAGGTTTCTGCCCAATGCTTCGATATGATAATAATTCTATAATTAATTCCTGCATTATTTGGTTAAGGCTACTTTCAGCGCTTTATAACATATATCTCTTCCATATGCTTTTTTTTTTACAGTATTTCATGAAAGATAAGGTACTTTATCTTATTTTACTTCCTTATGAAGCTAATTTGCCTTGCTAGTAATGTGCAGAAAATACGTTCATTGTAAATTCTGAGTAAATATGTATTCATTCATCTTATTGTCTCTTTTTGGCCCGGCAGCGGAGAAGGAAATCATAAAAAGAGAAGATGGTGAGTCTGTGTTTTATTGCATTTTAATGTAAAGAGCTTTATCACGAAGTTATAAATTATCAGAACACATAAAACACAGGAATATGCCTGGAGAAATAAATGTTAACAAATTGAATTTTTGATCTGTGAGTCATGAGTTCGATTTCGCCGTAGGCATGTTCATGTAAAGCGTCACTGATAGGCGGGAACCATTCGTCTTCACTTGAATTATGGACAAGATAAAATCTATGAAAATGACTATCATATTGCATTTTGCTACACTGTGTATTAGTCGGTAGCAGGATTTATATACCCATACACATCATCCAGAACTATGACAGAGTTTTGTCTTCAAAAAACCTTTCTTTAATTGCATGACTTTCCATATTATATACAAAAACAAAATAGTTGGACAGTATGGTGCATAGCTGGAGCAGAATGCCAAATTTAGTCATTATGGTTCAGACATGCACATAACAAACACCATTCTACGTCACCGCACACACCTCTTTAGCATACCATGTCCATAAAGCGTAATTTAAATAATTTATCATGTGACATGGAATGGATATTTGTATTGAAACATAACATGCTATGCATTCCAGAGAAAATGTCTTTATGTATTTTTTTTCATAAATTATCCTTTATTCTTTGCTGAATGTCATGTTTTAAAGAGTAAAGTGTAATAAAAATCTCAAGTTGTACATGCGATACTTCTAAGAATTAATTTTTATAGCATCAAGATTTGAACAATCTTAATAATGAGAGCAATGTTAAATGGTAGTAAATATACATGTAGGTTTATTCTTATATCAAACAATTATCATGACATGTACAATATACTTGTATTCAATCGATACAATGAAAATAGGTACATACTGACAGATATTTGACTTAGATATACAATAGCAGCATCTATTACAACATTTAGTAATGTGGTATTTTGTAGGTACAGTAGAACAAGGAGTGAGCCAGAGTGTTCGAGATTCCAGTACCATGCCACAAACATCAGTAGCATCTATTACCTGCTTATATGTACTGACAATAATATTCATATATAGATGAATAGTTTACCTCAAATCTGTTGTGATATTACAAGTCCGGGACACGTGCCTTAGAAATTATAGTCACGTGACACGTGTGAGTGAAAGTGTAAAAATACAATTGGTAAAGAAAGATATTGTATTTCAAAGTACTAACATTTGATATTGACGAATCATTTGATGAGAACTACTGTGTCGCGTGTGACACACCTGAACTGTCATTGAATGGTCACCACTAGACACACCAGTCTAAATGTATATATTGACGTTTACATATCATAAATTGTCATTACATATTGTCTAAACGTCAAGGTAATACTGCTTGTATTGTTATTGTAATGTTTATATTTTGAAATCTTACGGTATTTCCATCATATTTCGAGACATTTCAAAAGTCCTCATTATTCTCTTATCACATTTCCGTTTTGATCGTTTGTACTAATGCAGGAAGCATGCCAGGTTACATGACAAATGAGATAACTCTAGGATTTTGTTTGCTTCTCATGTAATGTGTAAATGTCTTTCCATTGAAGCCAGAAAGCCACATTCGCAATTCACACCGGATACAATATGTTATGTTTACCAAACTCCAACTCCCAGAGGCTAATGTAAACAGTGGCCTCTTGTTTCCCTCTTACAGAACAACTGCTTTGGTCTTGCAGGAATCTTGGGTCTTCAGAATGATTTATCGCAATTCGACAAGGACTCGGAAGCTTCGTCAACCATAGTGGTAATACTGTATTACAGAGAACATTATTTCATGGATTCTCAGATACACATTACCGGTCATATGTTGTGATTTAGTCACATTTTAATATTTAAACGATGTATACTTATTTTATCGACAAAGATCTGAACATATTCAATACATTAAACAGTACTACTTAGGCATTAAGAGGCGGCATAGGCTCTAATGGTGTATCCTAACAAGTAGAATCGCCATAGGCAGCTATGGAGTTTAATATGCCAAGGCAATCATTGACACTGGCGCCAGCAGAGAAGTCTCTGCAAAATATGTAATGCGTAAATGAACATCGAGCAAAATTTAAACGCAAATATTAGACTTTATATAATTTGTGCGCTGTGAAAATTAAAGAAAAGTTTAGTTTTGTTTATTACCAAAAGTACAAACTTGTAGGTTTATGAATACAACACTTAATACAGATATACGAAAACGGAAAGTAATGGCAAGTAATGCTAGGCGGAGGAGAGACGTTTACATCAACAAAGAATCTATCAATTTTTGTGCGTTATACAAATATTTAACAAAGAATATGAAATCAAGATAAAATAAGAAATGGAAATGTTAACGCTTACACTTGTAAAGGTCTATATTTCAACATTTGAATCATAAAAAAATTTAAAAGAGACATACTTTGAAATTCAACTTATGAACGTATAATTTTGGTATCCGAGGTATAATTATTAATGTTTATTGTTTAATGACTTGTTAATATCAGTTAACAAATAATTCAAAGTTAAGTAGTCTAAATCTACAGTTTGTTTGGTCTGTGTTTTACGTAAAGTCTGCATTTAGTTTACAAAATCACGATTGCAGTTGCAATTGCACTTTTTTGTGACCTGATACATGGAGTTTCCTTGCAACTTTCACGGATCTTGGATCGCTAGCATTTGCAATTGCTTAAAATTCAACATCTACGTAAGTCGCTCCAATGAACAAACTGAAACATACCGGTACTTAGAAAATCGTGTCATCTTACAGAAAACATTTCTGTGTGGTTCTTTAGTTAGTGTTTAAATACTGTGAATACCAAACTATTAACCTGTATCATCTACCTGATCAGCATTTTTGTTTTCTAATGCATTATCGCAAAACTTTCTTTCAATATGAAGTATATATATAAATATATTTATTTCAGATGTTTAATAAATATGAAAAGTTCTTGGTAGTTACTATCAATATCATTGTTTATCTTCCTTTTGACTATTAACGTTCTTGTGACAGTGTTAGCCATTTCCCAGAAAACGATGCTGATTATGAATCAGCACAGGGAGCAATCTTTTCATTTCCGCTTTCAAGTTAAAACCGGAAATGTTGCTTGGCTTTCAATGCACTAATGCCGAATGTTTGTGGAATCATAACAGTAATTGAATAAGATAATGATCAGAATCAATCGTATTTGTCAGAATCCATTTTGTAGTTCTTCTAATATTGATGAAATTTCAGAATTGTCTGGTTTTTCAGCAATTTGTTGCCAAGTTTGCGCAACAGGTTAATGGTTTTGCTGATACTGGATATTGTATTTGGGTATTTGGTTTATGACAAACATACGAGTTTCCTGTCTCAACATATAATCAAATAATTATGAAATGTATTATAGTCTTGTTTTTATCATTGATTTAGGCATTTGGTTTTTTTATATTGAATATTTCGACCATATTGATATCATCGGAATCGATGAGCAATGAACTGCATTCACTCTTGCATTTCCTTTTATTTGCATGATCAGCGCTTACAAAAGACAAAAGAAAACATCTTAATAAATGTGTCTATACAGTATTAAACATAACATTTACACTTTCATTTTAATCTAACAATTACGTTTAAATACTTACTATCCATTTCAACCAATGTTCACGCATGGTCTACCTCTGAAAATGTATGATTACTATATTGAACTAACAAACCTTAATCTTCACAATCATATGTTCGCTGTCATCTAATATTTTGTCGAGTTTTTATCTCATATGAGCCTAAGCCTATTTGAGTTGTTTTCTTAGCACACCACCTGGTGTTCATCTGTCTGTAAACCTTTTATTTTCTACTTGTTTAAGTCTGTCAAGGTTGTGGATCCAGGTGAGGGCCACTTTGACCCAAGAAAGCATCTTCATTTGATAAAATTCAGTCTGGCAGCATAGGTATAGAAACGAATACACCCCTGTGTCTTTAGATTTGTTGATGTATTATGGTGTCATTTTCAAATACATTTCATCCTTTTTGGCTCGCCGGGACAAATGCCCGGGGAACTAAACTCATACCCCAGGCGTCCGCTTTCTGAAAAACTTTGACCTGGGCTTTAACTTTTGAATCATTAGAGATAGGACTTAGATATTTCATAAGTAGATTCCTCATGACCAGACTTTTCATTTAGCACTTTTGGCCTCATGACCTTGGACTTTGACCTACAAATGTACTTTTCAAAAGCTTTGACCTGAGCTGTATCTTTTGAACCATTAGAGACAGGACTTTGATATTTCACATGTAGATTTCTTATGACCAGAACTTTCATTTGCTGTCATATTTTTGACCTCCTGACCTTGACCTTTGACTTTGACTTATTTTTCAAAAACTTTAACCTGGGCTATATCTTTTGAACCGTTAAAAACTTTGATATTTCACATGTATATTTTTAATGACCAGAACATTTATTTGTTGCCATTATTTTTGACTCGTCACCTTGACCTTGGAATTTGACCTAATTTTCAAAAACTTTAACATTGGCTTTATCTTTTTAACTATTACAAACAGGGCTTTGGTATTTCAAATGTAGATTCCTTGTAACCAGAACATTCATTTGGTACCTTTGATATTTTACATACAAATTGCTTTTGACATGAAATTTCATTTGGAGTGATTGCTTTTGATCTTGGATTTTGACTTTTTAAAAACTTCATACTGCATTTTTTTTCATGTTGAGGCCGTTAGAGATAGGGCTTTGATATCTCCTGTGTACATTCCTTATGACCAAAGTTTTTATTTTGTGCCATTTCTTTTCACCTCGTGACCTTGAACTCTGACTTACTTTTCAAAACACATTACGCTTTTAGTGTCCATGAGACTATTATGACCGCCATCGGCGAGCTATTTTGTCGTCTGACAACTCTTGTTTTAATTTAATGTATGGGTTTTTATTTATTTATCTTTTTTTTTTTTTGTTTTACTTTGCCAAGGACCCCACAAATGTTGTTGTCTTCTAGTCAGTTCTATTTAGGGGTTGATCCAGGCTGGAGCGACAAGGCCTAAGAGGGTTCTCTTGTTTGACAATTTTTTTTTTCAGATCGACTGAATAGATTGACAAACAATAACAAATTGAATGTGCACTAGAGGGATCTAAAAGGATATCTGAGGAAGTTGAAGTTGTCTTTGGTTATAATTCCGAAATTAGTTCCTTTTCTTTTTCTTTTTTTCTAACTAAGTTATCTCCAAACACTTTGTGTCTACTTTTTTGTTGTGTTTATTATTTTCATTTATTTTTAAATTTGTTTGTGTGTTTGGGTTTTTCTTTTTTGTTTATTTTTGGTTTTGGGATTTTGTTTAGTTATTTAATATAAAGATTTTGTGAAAATTTTATGTCAAAATTTAAAAGAAAGTTTTCCTGATTTTCTTTTTAATGATATTCTATATTTCGTATTTGGATATAGACCAATCAAGGATTATTTCATAGTTTCATGCCGAAATTTAGCTTCGTGACGCTTTCTGATTTAAAATATAGGCCAGTTCTGGCATACTGCAGGGTGGCGGTTCAAATCCCAGTAGTGGTTGCACTCAATATATTATTGTAAAGTCATTTTAAAAATTGGAAAAAAAATCTGGTGAATCTTTATCTTACATTTTTTTGTGTCGGTGCCCTGATTTATTCAATACAGGGAAGCAAGTGAGAATTCCTTTGCGGTCTTTTATTAGAATCTATGTATTTCAAGAGTCAACAGAAAGTTTTATACCAAACTTTAATTTTCTTGATTTGTATATACATATATGTTCTATTGTTTATATGAGCCAGCGTTGGCATACTGAAGGTTAACATGTCCCCGATTGGGAACAAAGTTAAGAATGTTTTCAATATTATATAATCTATGTATTTATTTTTTATTTATTTGCATAACATGACCTATACTGACATGTACCGTAGACATTAAGTTGTTTGAGAACGAGCAAAATATGTCCAGTTGAGTGATATAGGCTCATTTGGAACTTTTGTGATTATTGTTGACTGCTCTCTACCTCAGGTGGGGGATTTTAATCAATGTGATGAAATTAACAAGATTTCATATTTTTAATGTCAAAATGATGTGACATAACTTACTTTTGTAGGTTTCAAATCTTAAATCTAAAGCGTTTGATCTGAGCACGTGTGTTCTCCGGTGATTAGATTGAAACAGAAACGTGTACTCGTTCGAACATTCTGAATGATTTTCGAAGATATTTAATAACAATTTTATTTTGTTTATACATAATGGCTCATTACATCATAATTTTACTTGGATTGATCTCATTTACTATGAATTTAAAATTTAAACTTTATTTATTTTACAACGATTAAGAAACAAGTTAACAACTTATATAAATCTTGTTCGTTGGCACGGATCTTGGCGTAAGGGTGTCGTTTGTGTGGGAGGAAACCGGAGTATCATGAAGCCACGTTGGTGACAGCCTCACCATCTCACGTACCACACCGGGAATCGAACCCGGGTCGCATGAACTATGAATTCCGTTACCATATCTGGAACTCGTGATGCTAAAATGGATTTGTATAACCCACAGACACCCCTGAGGTATTGGTCTAACACATCCTCCTCAATTTTGACTAATTTTAAAAATGACTGTTTTATGCTCAATATACAAGAGATATATATGTCGATAAAATCGTTGAATATTTATTTTTTGATTGTATGCATGGAAAACATATCGTGAATAATCCGTATGCTGGGTAGCAATCATATTTATCTGTACATGTATATTCTATATAAAACATCATAAGTGGGTCTAATTATTAATATGATCTACTGGTATTTATCGATTACAAAGCATACATGTATTTATGATTAGGCTTTCCTGGATCGTGAGAGAATATTTATACAGTAAATGTAGTTATAATTTGTTGTCAGTAAATAATTAAAACATACATGTAATATTAATCTCACCAAAGTTATTGCTTTTGGATGACTAGAATTAAAAAGGAACTGAAATTTTGATTTTAGAAATAATTCACTGAACACGAATATCTATTTGTTAAAGAAGCTTACATGTGCCACATAAAAGAAAAATAACCACATGTTGCTATTGCGATTTAATCTAATGTCTCATTATTACGGCAGACGACTGATGTCGTTATAACGACTTATTATCTTGTTATAACGACATATTATTAAGACATTCATAGGATGGCGTTACATTTTATCTCGTTAATACGACTTAATATTTCGATATTACGTCTTAATATCTACGGAAACGTTTTGGTGCCTGGTGTTGTTGTATTGCAAGTAGGTATCATAACAAAAATAAAATTGACTTGCCGAGATTAATAAAACTTGATGACGTAATGAAGTCGAAAAGTTGCCGTAAACTGCCCTTACACGAGTTCTTTTGGGCAACTTGTCATCTATAAAACACTTATTTGATTACTTAGTTGATTTTCTTTAAGTCAAGATAAATTTATGCGATTTCCCTTATGTCAATTTTCAAATAAATCGTCTTAATAAAGTCGCATTGCCATGAAAATCAAGAATTATTGACATCATTTTTGTTGATATGTTGCAATAAACATGCTACTAACGAGACTTTTATGTCGAGTTATTGTTTTAAAATATCATTTCGAGATTTCTTAAGTCAATTTCTCTTCGAAATCGACTTAACCAACTCGCATTTGTATGAAAACCTCGAAATATTGACTTTGTTGAAGTCGTCATGATGCGATAAAGTAATAGTTACTGTTATGCTCTTTGACGGCCATTATTTACATGTATTTGCTGAATACCTTGTATAAATGTATTACCAAAATAGATATGTATTCCATAAACAATTATTTATTTCTTCATAATTTCTTGTATTAACAAGAAAAAAGAGGCCTAAGTGGGCCTATATCGCTTACCTGAGTACCTAGATTACCAGTCATGCAGAAAGGAAGATGTTATTTATTTTTGTATTACTGTGACTAAGTCAACATAAATGTTGAAAATATGTATTGACAAAATTCTTTCACAATAATATTCCTTACCATAATTATGATCAAAATAGTCCATAAGAAATCATCATTATCAATTAACTGAAGAACATGGCACTTTTCTGCACTGAAATTACCAAAAAATGTCGAAAAAACGTCAAACATTTGATTTCGGAACAGAACCAAAAATAACAACACTTCTTCACACATCCCTCTAGATCATTCTTATGCATTCGGTTTGTCTCTGTATGCCCCCGGTCTGAAGAAGAAGTTTGTTAAAAGAGGGTACCCTCTGTGGCCTAATTTTGCCTGTGATGATGCCACCTATTAACGGATCTGGACGAAAAACAACAACACTTGTAGGGGACCATGAGTATTTCATGCATACCATGTTTCATCAAATTCTGTTCAGCGGTTTTGAAGAAGAAGTCGAAAATGTGAAAAGTTAACTACGGACGACGACGGACAACGATTGATCACAATAGCTCACTTGAGCCTTCGGCTCAGGTGAGCAATAAAAGGGGGACACATGTGATGGTCAAGTATTAGCCAAATTACTTAGCCATTTTGGTGCAAAGTCTGGAGTTTTACTTTTATTATTTGAGTGCTTTCAATCTTATCATTTGTATAAGCCTTGCAAATCTGTAACGAAAGAGAGAGTCCCTGCTCTAAATTCACCACTGTATATGCTAAGTATCAAGTGAAGGTTTTTTTCTTCAAATCAAGTCCGTTATTAGGACCCTTCCCAATGAAAATTTCCTTTTCAATGGAAATTATATTGGGGAAAAATCAACGTCGACAAAAAAGAAATTGTCATTGGGACAGATCCTTAAAACGGACTCAATTTGAAAAAATAACAAAAGCAAGAAAAAAAAAAAAAACCCCACCAATAACCCCCACCCCAAAGCACGGGATACTGCACATAAACAGTGGCGGATTTATAGGGGGCTCCCTTCTTCGCTTCAGATTTGTAAGGCTTACACAGATGATAAGGGTAAAAATACTCAAATAATAATAGTAAAACTCCAGACTTTGCATCAAAATGGCTAAGTAATTTGGATTTTACTTGACTATCGCATGTGTCCCCCCCCCCCCTTTTTTTTTCGGAAATCCTAGAACCGCTTGATATAAAGTACTGTTAATATAAGACATTATGAAGAAATAAATAATTGTTTCTGAAAAACATATCTATTTTGGAAATACATCTATACAGGATATTCAGCATATAAATAATGCTCGTCAAAAAGAACATCAGTATTAAGTATGACTTTTTCACATCATTTTGACTTTAACAAAGTCAATATTTCGAGGTTTTCATACAAATGCGAGTTTGATAACTCGATTTTGTAGAAAAATTGACTTACGAAATCTCGAAATGATATTTTCAAAACAAGAACTCGACACAAAATTCTCGTTAGTAGCATGTTTATTGCAACATATCAACAAAAATGATGTCAATACTTCTTGATTTTCATGGCAATGCGACTTTATTACGACGATTTATTTTAAAACTGACATAAGGAAAGTCGCATAAATTTATCTTGACTTAAAGAAAATCAACTAAGTTTTATAGATGACAAGTTGGCCAAAAGAACTCGTTTAAAAGAGAAAACGGAAGACATCTGACAAAACTTTATGACACAAATCAAATAAAGTTTTAATAACCTCGGCAAGTCAATGTTATTTTTGTCATGATACCTACTTACAACACAACAACACCAGGCACCAAAACGTTTCCCTAAATAAGTCATCATAACGACATCCGATGTATGTCGTAATAACGAAATCTTATGTCGTAATAGCAGCGTGTGTGTCGTTATAAAGACATAATTATTTTTCTATGTGACACGAATAAGCTTCCGTAATTCATCTATTTATTTACTTATTTAGTTTTCTTTATCAATTATTATTTTAATTATTATTCATTTCTTCTTTTTTGTTTGATTGATTGTTTGTTTGGGGTTTTTGGGGGGGGGGGTTCTTTGTTCGCAATACACTGCCGTTTCTGACATACTAATCGAACATTTAATCATATACCTAGATGATAACTTGTTTTCCGTCTATCTATTTCATAGATTTTCACGATTTTTTCTGCTTAAATAGACCATGATGAAACATTGATTTGTGTCTCGTTTGTATTACAAAGCCATTAAGATTTCACTCATACCAATAGAATTACATAGGTTTCCGTCACCATTATACTGCAACATTGGTAATTACTGTGCAAAATAAATCATAAACGTCGATTTCCTGGAAGCTGCATAGAAATTAATCTCTAAAATATCGCAGATTTTATGTCTAATTAGCGTCCAAATCACATGCTTGGCTTGCCAATAGCTATTTTATTTCAGAATTCTAGATTATTCTGTCGTTTCGGTATATGATGACCATAAATGAATTTCTTTTTATAAACAAAAGCAACACATCAGGAACTGCACGTATAGCTTCATGATTACATGCGTACAACATTAAAATGACTCGGGTAAAATTCCTAAGAGGAGCAAATTGGATGATGTGTCTGGACACCATATTTAAAACTTGATCAGCTGTATGTATTAAACAATAAATGATATTGCACACGTGATGATCATAGACTAGTAATTGTGGATTGTGGATTTACACACAACATTGTAATAAGATTATACGACGAAGACCTACAAAAAGGCCGCAGGACCAAGAAATGAATGATCTGCAAATTTGTCTTATCATTTATGATATTTATGTAATTAAGAATTGAATTTAAGCGTCTAACTTCAAGTACAATTCAGCAATACGAGTATGTCCAAAATTTTGCATAACACCCAACCCCTCTTTAGCTTATCTGGCCCAAGTGGTCATGTTAACCATTGCCATCACTTGGCGTTGGTCGTCCGTAAACTTTTTATATTTTCTTCTCCTCTGAAACCTTCAAACTGAATTTAACCAACATGACATGGATGATGTCTGCAATATCCTTGACAAACGTTCCTCTTTTTGTTCCGGTTCAATGAAATATATGGTCGCTATGGATTTTTTAGATTCTGATGGGCCAATTTTGAAAACCCTTCTTCTCGGAAACTACAAAATAAAACGTTTTGATAAACAGGTTCTTTGTATGAATGCTAAGTGATAGACTTTCTTGTACTGATCCATCATGGGTGCCTACCAAATATGGCCGCTATTAAACAGCACATAGAGTAAAATAATACTTTTGCTTTTATCTAAAATATATAATGTACCTTAATGTTAACTTAAAATGTTCAGCAACTTATGCGTTTTCTCCAAAAACATGTGAAGGCTCTTTGTTTAAATAATGGTTCTTGCTCAGCTAATTCGAGAGAATTCTAAACGTTTGTCCAATAACTTTAAAACAGTATGATACAGGTATACCGTTAATTGCAAAAGTCTTCCATTCTGAAAGCCTATATTTCATTCAATTGACAACTTTTGACCTAGAGTTCGTTGGACATTGACATATTGTTCTGAAATGATTCACAGGACAGAATGCTTTTGTTTTCCACATGGAGATTTATCCTGACCTGAGCTATCACTTGATACTATGATTTTTGACTAGTGACCTTTCATTTGTACTGTAATTCAAAGTAACCTAGACTAATATGATTTAAACCATGGAGAATGGATTGTTTATAATTCACACTTAGATTCCTTGTGATTCGGGATGTTTTACTTACTGACCTTAACCTGTGACTATGACTTAGTTTTCAATACTTATCTGGGCTATATCTTTTGAATGTTGGGGACCAGGTAATTGTCATTTTTCTGCAGACAAATTCGGTTTCGCCGTAAAATTCAGTGGACGTTTACCTGAGTAATCTATATTAGTATTCAAACTATCGCAGACGACAAGTACTGTTGTTACGTAAAAATCAACAATTCGGATTTTAGAAAAATGAAATGGGCATATCATTAAGAACTGTGGTTGTATAGTAGATGTGGCGTAGCGGGAACGTATCTGAGCGGGAACGTATCTGAGCGGGAAAGTGTCTGAGCGGGAACGTATCTGAGCGGGAAAGTGTCTGAGCGGGAACGTATCTGAGCGAGAACGTGTCTGAGCGGGAACGTATCTGAGCGAGAACGTGTCTGAGCGGGAACGTATCTGAGCGGGAACGTATCTGAGCGAGAACGTATCTGAGCGAGAACGTGTCTGAGCGGGAACGTATCTGAGCGGGAACATGTCTGAGCGGGAACGTATCTGAGCGAGAACGTATCTGAGCGAGAACGTATCTGAACGGGAACGTGTCTGAGCGGGAACGTATCTGAGCGGGAACGTATCTGAGCGGGAACGTGTCTGAGCGGGAACGTATCTGAGCGAGAACGTGTCTGAGCGGGAACGTATCTGAGCGGGAAAGTGTCTGAGCGGGAACGTATCTGAGCGGGAACGTATCTGAGCTGGAAAGTGTCTGAGCGGGAACGTGTCTGAGCGGCAACGTATCTGAGCGGGAAAGTGTCTGAGCGGGAACGTATCTGAGCGGGAAAGTGTCTGAGCGGGAACGTATCTGAGCTGGAACGTATCTGAGCGGGAAAGTGTCTGAGCGGGAACGTGTCTGAGAATAATAACAAGACGAGCTCTACGGAACATGTAGGGAGAAAATCTCAAGGTCATATTAGAATTATTTATAATGACTTCTGGACATTGAAATTGACCTACTTTTCAAAACTTTAACATTTTGAACAATACACGAAAGGATGCTCAAATTTCACCTATGGATTTTTCGTGAATCTGTCAGGTTAGCGATTCAGGCTGCTGGATCCTTTTGTTTATTTTTGATTTGTTGGCTTGTGTGTTTTACATTCTGTGTGTCCTTTTATAGAAATTGATTTATAACAAAATTTAAAAAAATATATCATGGTGTTAAAATTGAAATAGCTTTCTAGAAAAGCTTCCTTCCTTCATTTTGAAAACTAATTGAGTTCACATAAATCGATGCGAGATGATTTATCCTCAACGTAATTGAGTTGTCCAAATTCTATGGTTTGCTGTCAATGTAAACCCTGTATCATAAGGAGAAGTATTGCTGGATTACAGTTAAAATTTTCCTCATTCCTTTCATATCACATAGAATAATATTTTGAGGAATGAACCCTAATCTTATTTTGGTTTAAATTCAAGAAGTATGCTTCACTATAAAGTAATGTTTTCTTAAAATATGCTTCTTGAAATCATCATTCATGATGTTATTACAAGGTCACAGTCATGCAATTTCAAATACCCTTGTGACATATTTACGGTATTTGAATTTAATTTAATTTAATTGAAAATGTAGATCACAAATTATCGCTTTAAATTGCCACAAAAGTTACATGAAAGATTTCAACAGATGACATATGAAATAAACTTTTATTTATTTCCACTCATCATTTCATATTAGGAGTCACGAGAGATGAGACACTTAAATCCTCAATAACAACTATGGTTATTTAAAGTTGCATTAGCTGTCAAAATTGGTATAACAAGAATGTTATGTTTCATTTAATTATCTGAAATTACATACAATCAAACTACAAAACAAAGTTATATTACATCGAAAGTCAACTCTTTTGACGACATTGACACGTTTTTATAAACCGGAAAAAGTTAGAAATGTCCGTTACATTCATCATTTACACAACATTTGACACGTATGTAGATCGTGTCAGAAAATCGCGTGATAAAACAATGTACTAAAGTGTGTCGCTGAGTATATCTTCGTAAAAACATGTTTTATCTAGCTTTGTAAACTCAAAGATATATAGGCGCATACTAAATGCACAGAAGAAAAGAATAAATGTCATTAGTAATACTGTCAATAGTAATTTGACTATATACAACGAACATTTTAAAGTTTTATGTCACATTAGTAGTCCCACATGATTTGATCGAGGGGCCTCAAAAAGGGACTCTTAAAACAATTTTTTAAAAGAATTTTACAAAATGCATTTACGTTTTTTTCATGTCGTCCACTTTACACATATTATCAAAAGTTAATTTTAAGAGATTACCTTAACTTATGACAGTAAATATCGGACCGCTTTCATAATACAAACACACAAGTTATCAATACAATGGAATGTCAAGGCCTCGTGTTGACGTGGTATTGCAAAATGTAAACATTAAAGACTCGTGGGAAGAATTTTGTGTAAATTGACAACTCTCCCCCGTTCCCATCGCTCTAGTGCAACTTCTTTGTTGTTCTTGTTCTAAAAATGTTTCGTCACAGACTTTTTTCATCCCTGATGTTATCGAATTCTGCCTTCAATCGAGGACGTCTCATCTCCGATAGCTTTGTCTACATCACCAGTGTTGTTGTTATCAGTGAAAGTTTCCTATTCTTGCGTTAGTTGGCTAGGTCATTGATACACTGAGCATGCCAGGTGAAGAAAAAATCACCGACTTTGTGCGGGTAGGTCGTAATTATTTAATTACATTTTAATGATTTTTTCCACTACTAACCGAACTTATATAACATTGTAATTTCGTATAAAGGCTTAACTTCAGGAAAGAGTCCAGGGTTAAAAGTTACATCTTTCGTTTTTAATACGGAAAATGACAGCTAGTGCAACTTTAACTGTCTAAATTCACTTTTCTGAAACGTGATTGTTCAGCGAGTCAGAGTCATAAAAAGTCGGATTATTGTATCATTAGTTTCAAAGGGATGAAAATATTTACATTTGATATCTGTAGCCTGTCAGTCACAGGGGATTAATCACAAGCACATTGATAAATATAAAGGCTCCATGCTTTGCTGCACCTTTGTGATGTGAAGATCATTTCATATACTGAAGCAATTCAGATACATGCCAGTGATGAATGCATAGTTATGTCATGTACAATGGCTTTTGTAGGCGTAGAATAAAAAGGGAAAAGAGAGAACTATTGCATTTAATTAAACATTTCAAGTATGTTGACAGAACTCATGATAGCACTTCCCACTTCTCCACTAGAAATTGCCATCATATATCAGACAGAAAATCTCAATTCTGTGAAAATTACTCCACCATGTTTTCCTTTAAACCATCCCAAATTGTCGACATAAAAGTTTTCCTAGAATTGTGCTATCTATAGATTAGAATAATAGTATAAATCGAATATCTGTCAAAGCCCGGTGAATCTGCTTTCCAAGTTGTCACCCCGATCGTGGAATCCAAGTATGATTAGACGTGTTAACATGGGTAAGAGAGAAATGGTGTTGTCTCGAAGTGACGAAGACGTAAATTGCAGAGAGATCACCATTTGCCAAAATACAATGTACAGATGTAGGAAGATATTAGTTTTTAACAATGAAGAAACTCTTTCAGATGCTTGTATATCATCTGTATAGAAGAATATACCAGTAATTGTAGATGAAATAGAAAGGGAACAATCATACATCTTCATTCAATTACCGTGATGTCATTAATCTCATAGACTAGGATCGATAGTCGTTCTGGGGAACTTTTCTCTTGTCATTTGAGATTGCAATACATTGTTAATGCCTATTGACATCAATTTTTCAATTAACAAATTGTTTACTTCTTTTCTAATGAGGGAGAAAAGGGAGTATGGGGCTGGGGAGGGGTGGAGACTATTGAATGACGTGACAAAGTTCTGGTTCGTCACGTGCAAATTTCATGAACCGCGAATTATATTCCATGAACAAAAAAAGTAAGACACTCATTCCTTATATTTACATTAACATTTACGGGCGTTTAACGTGGGAAATCTAATAGTAATGTTAATATAGTAGAGTGATCAATACATGTATTTTGCAGATCTAAGATTTTTAAAGATATAGTTACATCATATTTCTTAAGTACATGCACATGTATTACACACTTGGGGTCCATTTAATGAGATTTAGAACTCGTCTTAAGACCGTATTTGTATAATACGCTTAGCACAAGTAAATATGCAAGCTAATACTCTGACGATGAAGATATATAAATTATGTTTTTAATTTTTCATTTAAAATGTGGACATGATTCTCTCCATGTGTTAGAAATGAAAGAAACAAGTTAGCTTACATCTCTCTCCTAAAATCTATCGAGACAATTATTAGTCCTTGACATATGAGTTCAATGTTTCGTCGCCATTCCTTCAAACGTACAGCATAAGAAAGTTTTACTATGTTCCCGGCTGATACAAATCGGGTATCGCAACCCCCCCCCAACCCCAAACAAACAAACAAACAAAAATAAAAAATAATAAAGCAAACAAAAAACAAAAACAAAACAAAACAAAAAAAAACAAAAACAAAAACAAAAACAAAAAGCAAAAAAAAAAAAAACAAAACAAAACAAAACAAAACAAAACAAAACCAACAAACATAAAGCAAAAAAAAAAAAAAATAAATAAAATAAAATAAAAACCAAACACCCCTCCCCCCAAAAAAACCAAACCAAAAACCCCAATATTAAAAAAAACCCCCAAAAATCGAAACAATCAAAACATGACAACAAACTCAAAACCAACAGCACAAATCTACATAATGCATAAAAGTAATCAGTTTGCATTTATAGATCTATTTCAATCCTCCTTTGGTCAAATCATACCTTTCTTTTATTATTTCTATGGACATCAGACAAAACGTTAATTGCGGTTAAAGCAGACGAATTGTATTGTTATACATGTAATTCTGAACATTTAAATGTATGTATCGATAGTCTCGGCGAAACTAGAACCTACATGCATATACTTGTATTAATTTAATGCACCATGTGAGCAATTCGACAACACGTTTATTCAGAGGCGTTAAGACCGAAGCTATGGGAAGCTTTAAGTTTTGGAAAAGCAAATATATTACCAAAATGACCCCAGAATAAAAGGCAAAAATTTTTGTGAAGACAGAATTATGAATGAGGAAATACTTGTTATAACTGAGTATAACTTAAAGGCATAAACCGATCTATTCTCCTATACTGCCAAACTATTTTAAAGTAAGCTAAAAAGTGACTGTACTGATGTGAGTTTAGGTCGGACAACTCGGCCATTATGAATTCCCAAGCATAATAAATAAATGACTGAGATATCATAATGGTTCGGTGTATTTGAAATATTTGCCTGTTGTTCTTACTGTTCAAATTTATGATTCATGATCTTACTTTTTTTTATTATAAACATCTGTTTTTATCATTGTTGAACGGGACTTCGCTAATAATAATCGATCAACACTGTTAAATACAAAATACATATTAAATACAAAAGCTGCTCTTTCAAGTAACTTTATTATTGATCCCTATAGAAAGAAAACCTCTTTTCTCGTAAAGATTTTAATATTAACCCATATTATACATTTCGCCCTCGGGGGAATATGACTGCTTCAGGTATCATCCTACCAAGAGGTCCATAAATTGTTTATTATACTGGAAAAATAGGATAAATCAAATTCAATCAACAATTTACTAACATTATTATTATTATTTATCAAAAAGTTGGCGATTTCGTCATCGTTAGCAACATGAAAACGACTCCGATCGTCGTCTGCTTCCGTTTTGTTTGTTTACAAAGAAGCAGAAAAGAAAGACAACTCTTGCCAAAAGCAGAGAGAGGGTCGCCATGGGGGCACATGCTCTAGGGAGATATAACATTTAGTCATCCCTAGGGAAGACACGATATTCTGCAGTATCGTCACTTGATGTATTTTAACGAATCAGCTTCAGAGTAATACATCTGAGGTATAATGATATACTATAACATTATGAACCTGGAAAACTTGCTCGAGTGTTGGTTTTTAGTATTCATCATACAGACTACACAAAACATGACATTCAGTTTCGTTTCTTAGACTAGCAAGTTAAGTAAAAGGAATCATCAATTATTGCCGATATTAAATTGTGACCCTATATTTTGATCACGGTGTATAGAAATAAGGTCATATTCCTGTGTTTGTCGAAAACTTGCTCTTTGATTAACAAAATCAGCTGGCAAAATTCGGTGCATTTCTTACATATTACGTATTTGATTATTAAATCAGTGATGGGAAACAATGATAGTATACAGACTTATTGAAGGACGTATTGAATTGTTCCTATACCGTTCCGTATCGCCTAGCCAACATAATTAAATGTGGTGAACATCACACTTTATCTATAGATTTAAAACGGAAAGGGAAAAACACGTGACTTAGCTGTAGGGCAGAAGTCACCAAGGAGATGTACAATAAAACTTGGTAACAAGTATTAAAATACATAAAATGATATTACAAAAATATTGATTGTACAACCGATGCGATTCCGACTTGGGGCGGTCAATTGAGTAACAAACGGAAGTCAATTGGTGTGGTTAACCGGTATACGGGTCCACCTTCTCACTCATCGCAAATGCAGTACAATAAAACTAGACACACTTAGAAATTTATAAAGAAATTCTCCATATAGAAAAAAAAAGGATCAATGAGTATATCAGGTTGAAAGATCCTAAAAATATACAAACACTAATAGTAATGTAGGGTAAGATTATGATATCAAACATATATATCAACTTGAGGTAACTGTGCTCTGCCGGTCTGGAAGCGAGCTCAGACCCTTGATCTGTAGGAGTCCCGACTAACAATTAGAGGGGACGAGGTTCGGGACCATGTCTCCTCTGAAACGGTTTAGACAAGGCCCGTCATGGAGTCCTAACCGCAACCGCATCTATAACCAAAAATTACCAAAATGTCATCATATCAATAAGGTCGTCTGGATTTTGAATATACTGCATAAAACCCTTCTCATAACAATACAAAAATAAGTCTGCAGTAAAAGGAGCGCAATTAGTGCCTATGGGAATTCCAATCACCCGTTGATAAATTTTGCCATTAAATTGTATATAAATATTGTCCATCAAAAAAGTGAAGGCGCTACATAACTCGTTACAAGTCCAATATTTATAAGAGTTATACCATTTGTTTGAGAAAAATCAACAGTTACCTGATGTACATTGGTACATTTTGATTCTCTATTGAGACACCAGCGTATCAGAGACAACAATTTAGTTTTAATTAAATTATGTGCCAGTGAGGTATATAAGTTAGAAAAATCAAATGTGGAATTTTAACTTGCTTTCACATTTCACAAATACAATCGACCAAAAGTAATTTATATTACCATTATGAAAAACGGCAGTGCAGAACTTAATAATATGATAGCTTTGATAGCTGGTAGGGCCGGAGTAATGTGCTTATAAAGCAAAGTAGATGAGCAGCGACTAGGATTACATATAAAGGGTGATTTATATGGATTTTTGTGTAATTTGGGGAGCTAAGACATGGTAGGAAGTTTTTATCAATACTAATTTTAAACTTGCAAAGAGTCATGAGGTGGTCATGCAAGATGTCGTTCTTCAACGTCGGTGTTTCAACATATGTACTGGTAGAGTTCAAATGTATATTTAAAAACATCCATATAATAATTTTTTTCAAACGATTGTTATATTGTTAGCTGCTTTATCGGCAACCAGACATAAATATTTTGTAAATCAACCAATTTCTTTTTATAGTATGGATTGACTGTTTACATGGTTGCTTAAATAAATGTAGATTTCGCGTAAAACAATTACTTAAAGTATTAACATCAAAACCTCGCCAGACACTTTTGTACATGGAAATAATATTTCACAAATGCAATCAATATCATGACAAAAGGAAAAAAAGAGAAAAAAAGCAGAGTCAACTGTGCGCAAAAAGTTACAACGGGTATGCAGAGCAAAGAAGAATGAGCAAGTAAAAGAATTCATAGACATATCTGTTTGCTTTGCACTATTGTACCGACTTAGGACGGCCAATTGAAGTAGCATTCGTCACTCAGTTGGTGTAGATTTCTGGTGTACGAGCCCAAACTCTAACTTATCACAAAAGCAGTACAAACCTAAGAATTCCAAATTAAAATTGTATACAATACCCTTAATATTATAGAGAATACGGATCAACAGTTTACTCAAGTTGAGAGGTAATAAAAGTTAAACGCGAATATAATTATAATCAATATAAAAAAGACATTATGAGTTAACCGTGATCTACTCGCATGATGGCGATATTAGGTACTTGATCTGTAGACGTTCTGTTCAACAATCAGAGGGTACCATGTTCGGACAAGGCCCGTCATATAGTCCCTTTTTCCCTGTTAAGAATGCATAAGCCTCGTAAGGAGATATATGATGTTTGCAATGATATCATGTTCATACTTTTATTGCTGAAGGCGGTTAAGTAGTTTTGAACCCGATGAGATGTAACTGTCTGGATTGTTAACCCCTGTCTGGACTGTTAACCCCTGTCTGAATTGTTAACCCC
The DNA here is from genome assembly GCA_035048485.1 of Pteria penguin. Lineage (NCBI taxonomy): Eukaryota > Metazoa > Mollusca > Bivalvia > Pterioida > Pteriidae > Pteria > Pteria penguin. The sequence continues at coordinate 21,354,288 of CM068581.1, forward strand.
TGTGTGGACTGTTAACCCCTGTCTGGACTGTTAATCCCTGTGTGGACTGTTAACCTCTGTCTGGACTGTTGACCTTTGTCTGGACTGTTAATCCCTGTCTGGACCGTTAACCCCTGTCTGGACTGTTCATCCCTGTCTAGACTGTTAACCCCTGTCTGGACCCCTGTTTGTATTTCGGCCTTTTCGGCATCATTGAAGAAACATCAATATCAAAATGGCGTATACACATATATGTTCTGGTATTCATTAATACCACCGCTTGTAGACTGATAATTACTGAGGGTACCACCGATACCAACGCTTGTAGACTGACAGTTACCAAGGGTACCACCGATACCACCGCTTGTAGACTGATAGTTACCGAGGGTACCACCGATACCACCGCTTGTAGACTGATAGTTACCGAGGGTACCACCGCTTGTAGACTGATAGTTACCGAGGGTACCACCGATACCACCGCTTGTAGACTGATAGTTACTGAGGGTACCACCGATACCACCGCTTGTAGACTGATAGTTACCGAGGGTACCACCGCTTGTAGACTGATATTTACCGAGGGTACCACCGATACCACCGCTTGTAGACTGATAGTTACCGAGGGTACCACCGATACCACCGCTTGTGGACTGATAGTTACCGAGGGTACCACCGATACCACCGCTTGTAGACTGATAGTTACTGAGGGTACCACCGATACCACCGCTTGTAGACTGACAGTTACCGAGGGTACCACCGATACCACCGCTTGTAGACTGATAGTTACTGAGGGTACCACCGATACCACCGCTTGTGGACTGATAGTTACCGAGGGTACCACCGATACCACCGCTTGTGGACTGATAGTTACCGAGAGTACCAAAGATACCACCGCTTGTGGACTGATAGTTACCGAGGGTACCACCGATACCACCGCTTGTAGACTGATAGTTACTGAGGGTACGACTGATACCACCGCTTATAGACTGATAGTTACTGAGGATACCACCAATACCACCGCTTGTAGACTGATAATTACCGAAGGTACGACCGATACCACCGCTTGTAGACTGATAGTTACCGAGGGTACCACCGATACCACCGCTTGTAGACTGATAGTTACCGAGGGTACCAACGATACCACCGCTTGTAGACTGATAATTACCGAAGGTACGACCGATACCACCGCTTGTAGACTGATAATTACCGAAGGTACGACCGATACCACCGCTTGTAGACTGACAGTTACTGAGGGTACCACCGATACCACCGCTTGTAGACTGATAGTTACCGAGGGTATTCACAAACCCAGTTTTCAAGCTTCTGTACTGATCCGAAATATAAACTTTTAGTTCACTGTGACAAATATATGTTCATTATTCTAAATTTAAGGCAAATCTCCGGACTGCACAGCTCCTTCCTGGGACTGGTTCTTTGTCTCATGTTTTCTTTCTCTCTCTTTTTTTTTTTTTTTTTTTGTCAGTTTGGTAAATAGTTTGCTATTTACATTTTTACATTTTTGATTTCCACAGTTTCGACCTTGAACATCACTGATGAGATAAGTTATTAAATTGATACTGATCACTGAATTTATTAACGTATATTTACTCTTTTCGTTAAACAGTGTTACTTTCCGTTTGGGACGGTACCTGATGTAAAACAATTATGACGTCATAATTATTTTATGAAAACGTCATTTGTTGACCATCATTTCCCTGAGTTTTAGATGGGTTTTTATAGAATTTGAAGATTTCATACTTGTTTTATATCAGATACCGTCTCAAATGGGAAGTAATTCAGTATAACGAAAAGACCGAATATGTTCTGATATTGATTATTATCACCGTAGTGACTGGAAATTGAAATGACACATATTGTGAAAAAGAAAATTTACCAAATTAAAATATATATAAAAATGAATAGGATCAATTATCATGAAAATATCAGAATAAACATTGTAGGAAATTTATACAATACTAACATTGTTTAGATGAAATAAAGGTAATAATTTCTTGTAAGATAATATCAAGTTTATATCTAAAGACAAGCCGCTAAACAAAAATGCTTATAATTTCTTTATTGATGAATTTATGTACAGCAGTCCTGTTGTTCTATATTATACATGTATGTATATATGTATTTGTCATCATTCTACCGAGTAAATATGCAAATGACGAAGTGGGTCTGTACTTAAGGATTCAATACAGGGACTTCCGATACAACAAATGTAAAAGTAGAAATTCGAAAGAGTACCACAGGATGTCCGCCATTCAAACTTACAACACTGCACACTCGATGGTGAGGTTACAGCAAGAACAATTGTGAATCCAAAAAGTGATGAGACCAGATGTCACAACGCAGTGACCGTCTCCTGCTAGCATTTAACACCCGTAGCAAATGTTCCGTAGAACCCGTTCCGTGAGATAGAAACGTAATTTGTCAGTAAATATCGGTAAAAGGCTGGTAAAGGGATGTCACTGTGTATGCTCGTGTTCCAGAACACCAAGCAAGAACAACATAGCTCGTCGGTGGGACATTGTCAGAGAGAAAGCATGTATTTTTATTTTCCTTTAATTCAAGGTCAAGTGCAAGGTAAAGGTCAAAAGTTATTCAGGTAAAAGTAATTCATTTGCAAGGTCAAGACAACAAGATCAAATGCCATGGTATCAAATGGAAGGTCTTAAGATAAGAGAGCTGAGAAGTATCAAAGCCCTACGTCTACTGGTTCAAAAGATATAGTTCAGGTTAAGGTTTTTAAAAGTACGTGGGTCATTGTCAAAGGTCAGTTATGATATCAAATGAGAGCTATCATTATGAGGAACCTATGTGCGAAATATCAAAGCCATCCCCCTATTAGTTCATATAATATAGCCCAGGTTAAGGTTTTTATAAGTAGGTCAGTCTAAGGTCACAAATCAAATGTCATTCTATCAAACGAAAACTCTTGTCATGAGAAACCTGTATGTATGATGCCTCACCTACCCCTATTGCTTCACAAGATATAGCTCAGGTTAAAGTTTATGAAAAGTAAGTCAAAGCCAAAGGTCAAGGTCACAAGGTCATAAGTCATGGCATCAAATGAAAACTCTTGTCATGAGAAACCTAAGTGTAAAGTATCAAAGCCCTACTCCTAATAGTTCAAAATATAGGCAATATTAAAAGTTTTTATAAGTAGGTCAAAGACGAAGGTCAAACGTCATAGCATTAAATGAAAGCTCTTTTCATGCGAAATCTATATGCGAACTATTAAAGCCCTACCCTTATTGGTTGAAAAGAAAAAGCCCAGATTAAGGGGTTTTTTTAGCACGAGAACTCGGATGCCCACGCGCTGGGGTGTAACAATAGCTTTCGGGACATTTTGATTCAGTGAGTCAATGATATACCTGAAAATGGAACTTCAAACTGTCCAACACTGTCCTTGTACCGACCATAGAACTTGATAATTTATAAACAGAACTTCGTCAATGTATATCTATGTGAATTTTATTCTGTGACGAGAACAACGCTTGAATGAATTCTGCTTCGTTTAAATACAAAGATGTCAGCTAAGAGGTGCACAATTAGTACCCATTGAAATGCCCACAACATGCTGGAATCCCCCCCCCCCCCAAATAAATAAAATAAATATAACAATAAAATAAGTAAATAAATTAAAATAGATACTCTAACATCCTAGCAATATCGTCTTCAGTTTAGTTATTGTTTAAATCAGAGTGTTACATGACAACATAAGAAACTTTAGGACCTGAAACGAGGTGTCTACCGGTATGTCTATTGTGTCTGTTTTGTTTTTCATTATCATTTCAAAATGTTGAACTTTTAAGGTGGGGCTATGAAATCGTCATGGGAACACTTTTGATAGATGAAGTACCCACTTGAATCCGATGTTTTTTTTCTCAATAGAATTACACATTTGTTGTTAGGTAAATCTAGAAGTAGTCCCTCATATTTTAAATACTTGTGTATAATAACTGAATTTTGTTCACAAATAGTCATAGCGTATTTAGCATTTTTACACACTTAGCAAAAGTATCAGATTAAAATTGCAAACGAATGTGAAATTGAGTGGTTAACACATTGTAAGAAGAGAATATCACACCCAAGCAGTATATGGGTTATCTTGTATTTGGGGTATAAGTTTTTTTGCATGCCCATAACGATTTTACTTATACAGCTGAGTCAGATATGTCTTCTTTCTTTTCTTTGAGTTTTATTTCAGTTGACAGAACATTATTAACAAACATTTAGCTTGTTTTGTAATGTTCCCAGGAGTAAATTAACAGAGGCAGAGTGAATAAAAACGACAAATGCTATGCAACGCACACGTATATTTCTTGTCTAGTGTATTACTTCTTTAACCATTGATTTAATCAAACACAAGTTTAAAAGCATTTCGAAATGAACTTTTTGATAATATTATTTAGTCATTATTACGGATATGGGGTCGTAATATAGTTAAAGAGAACACATTTACTTCGCCTTATTCATCACTTATTTGCCTAGTTTGGCACTCTTCGCAGATCATCAGTTCACGAAGGAAATTGTTTTGAAAACATCAAGCAAATTGGTATCCCCTATGTGGATATATCACATTTATCTTACAGTATAAGAGGTCTTGAACGGCCATTCAATTTCCTTTAGAGAGTATCATTACCGGCGACGTGCTAATTAGACTCCTCGTCTCGCCTCCATTTCTTGCCAATGGTGCTTCACATGTAACTTTATGGACAAGTTGACGAGTCTTGGGAGATTACTTTTAGAAAACATCACCAAACTCTCGTCCTTGTTTATTAAGCACTTAGGGTAGAATTAAAGCAATAATTACATCATTTTTGAGTAAATTTCATTATGCATCTGGGACATATCCACTTATCCGCGGTATAATGACAATAGCTTCTAGTGATTTATCATAGGAAAAGGACAAGTGATGGTAAGGGAGGTTTTTGGCCCCTTCTTGAAATAAAATGAATGTGACATAAAGTTATTTGGTAAGGTGTCTACCTTTCAAAAGCATAACCCCCTCCCCCCCCCCCAAAAAAAAAAACCAAAAAAAAAAAAATAATAATAAAAATTTGATTGTTTTTTTGGTGTCATTTGTGAGATTTTAAATGTCAAATTCAAAAGGTCAAGCTCGTGACTTTTTTATGACAAGAAATCAATAGTTTCTATTTTTCCTCTTTAACAACTACATAAATTTGGCTAAAATCCCCAATTAATATACATGTATATTAATTGTGTCTTGTTCCTAAAATATAAAGTTATAAGGTCAAGCGTTTTGTTTTATTTGCATATGCACAGCACAACAGCTGTTTGATGAATATATATATATTCAATTTTGGCTTATAAATTAGCCATTTTATATATACATGTATCTGCATCAAGCTTCACCCAAGTACTCATTATAAACTGTTATAAGTGCCCGCATGAAATGGTGCGGGTACCCTATAGAAATTACTTTGTCCATCCATCTTTTTGTCCTTCTGTCCGTCTGTTCGACACTTTTGTCTAGCGATAACTCAATCACGTTTCAACATAGAAACTTTAAACGTCATACATGGATTAGAGAACTGTAAAATACAGGCGCTTACTAAATTTTAGGTATCAAGTTCAAAAGGTCAACGCTAAAAGTGACTAATGCCAATTTTGTTCGCCAAACCTTTGTCTTGCGATAAAACCAACGATGTTACTAACCCTAACCTGAACCAATTTGAGCATTGGGTGAATCGTGAACTTGATCTTGGTTACTTAACTTCGTTCAAAATCATCACACATCCTTGGTCGTCATGAACAATCATGCCAAACCACAACTACCTCATAAATAAAGTGAAGAGTCATAACCTGAACACCTATTTGGGTACCATGACCTTCACAATGAAGACACGACTTTGGGTCCACACCCTAAAATATGGCGATAAACAATCGAACAAAGCCACAACCACCTCTGTAAAATCTATAACAAAATACCAATTTATATTTTGATGTATATGTACATCAGGACCTTGACCTTGGATATATGACTTTCTTTCAAGGTCATAACACATCCTTGGGCAGTTATGCATAATTATACAATGACCGATCCACCACTAAACATTTAAACAGGATTTATGATCAATGCAACTATTTTGATCACGTATATACTATGACATTGACCATAGCGATAATACCTTTAGTCAAGGTCATGGCACACCTTTGGGTCAGGGGCAGCAAATTACTGGAATTAAATTAATTCCAAGTAAGGTTTTAAAAATCTTTCCGGATAAGATGTGTGACAGATAGACAAAAGGGCCAAAACTAATATGTCTCCATCCCAATGGGGGAGGCATAATTCAAGTTTTAGGCTTTAATTTCATGCTAAGAATGTGCGGTACCAGCAGTAGGATCGTTACCTGAAACACTCTCCCCCATTCCTCTCGATTTGCTAAATGTAGGAGGAGATGGGGTACAAGTGTGAGAGAGTGTCCCGAGATTAATAGGATCTAACATCATGTTCCGGGAGGGACAAGGAAATCTCAATCCGAGTGCCCATGCCTATTGATATAAGCCTCGTCATGGATTTCAATCGGCATGGGCACGAGGATTGAGATTTCTTTGTCCCTCCCGGAACATTGTGTTTTGATCCCTTTTCACCGTTTATAATTTGTCGGCATCCAAAGAAAGACAACTCCAATAATTACAGACAAACTCTGCTCAATACCTTACGCAAGAAAAAGAAGTTCCTATTTAAGTTAATTTTTATTGACGAATATAAACAGCATAAAGAAGATTTCCCGTAAAAGTTAGCTTATTAAACAAGAATCCAAACTGTACATTTTATAATTATAGTCATGGTGCACATACGAAGATTTTAGACCATTCCGCTGACAAAAGTACACAACGCGCCCTTATTTGAACATGTAGATGTACACCGCATGTTAAGACTTGTTACTTGGTGATCATTCTTCAGTGATCTTGACCTCTATCTTGAGATCTTTTACGCTTGTGTTGATTGTGATAATTTATAATGATATTGAAACTGCCTCCGTGAACTGATGTGTTATAGATGATATTAATTATTGGATCTTTGGGAAAATTCATACTGATATGTACTGTCCGAGACTGACGACGAGGAACATGAAGCTGACGAGGTAAGAGCATCTGAAGAACTTTTTGCATTCAATGGCGATGACCTAGATAATAGAGATGACATACTGTGTTGCTGATGATTGCTGAGGGCCCTATAGTTGTTTGATGAAGCAGGATGTTTGTGCCCAGTGACATGTATTGCCTGTGTGTCCGGTATATTATTGTCTAGAAGTTTTTGGCATAGATATTTCCTAGTAGACGTTGACGAAGTACTTCTAAAATCTTTGTGTGTGCGACATTACCATAGTTATAAAAATATATACTTTGAATTCTTGCTGAATGAGCTAACTAAGACCGAAGTGTATGACTGACGTTCTAAGAAGTAGTTCGTCAACTTCCGGTGTAAGCCACGCCCACAGGGTGAGATAACGGAGGGTGAGATAACAAAATCTTTTCTAGGAAAAAATGAGGATTTTCCTGCCCGAAATGTGAGAACAGATTCTTTCTGCTCCTTTTGCTCGCTAATCAACATTACGATATGTTTCAATTTCCATTATAGTAATTATGCACTACTTTTCAAGGGCATTAAAGCACATGCCCCTACATGTACATATACTGTTGACAGTGATATGGGTACACAGAACCTGTTGTTTATTTCCCTGCAACAAATCAATGCCGACTTTGTAGCATTACCACCTAAACCTTTCTGGAGGAAGAACCATAGAACCACCCCAATACCTATGAAGGAGCGGAAGGTTTTATGGCGGCGCCTGTGATCTCAGTCTTTAAGCATATTGTATAAAATATTTTATTATATGCAATATAGTTTATGCATCATTTTAGTATTTTCCAACCATAACTTACATACTACGTAAGGTTTATTTTCTTTTTTAATTATTCTAATTATCATTCTTATTTTACTTATTCAGGCATCTCGTCTTACTTTTGATTTTAATAACTACAGATCTCATTGTTTCATATGTTTGTAAGAACCGATCCCTGATGAAATCTTTTTTTTTTCCGGAAAACGGACATGTAAAAAAGTAATCCCTGTAAAAGAGCGGAAATGCTTGAGTTTAAGAGATTACTTGCAAATATCCCTCCCAATTTTTCCGTTCAAGTTCCAGTACTTCACTAACAGCATAGTGTCATTGCGTAGAGAAAACTATGCAATGAACACTAAGTGTGTGTCAACTTCAAAGGTACTTGGTCTAGCAATAAGTGTCTAGCAATAAGTGTCTAGCAATATTTGTATTTTGAGATTACACTATCTTGCTATTCTTCTGGACGATAACACATTACAAAAATGTCTCGCAAATGGTATTTTTGTATCGCAATTTGTATATTTTTAACACCCAGCACCGCTTAAAACATTGTATTTACAGCATGTTTTATATTTTCAGAGATTTTCTTTGAATATATATTTGTCAAGACCTAAATAAGAAAATATTATCAAACAAATTATAGATAAGCTCTACCGACCTCTGACATGTATAATCAACATCGTCAAAAAGAGAAATGTCTAAAGTCATTGACCATTCGGTACGCTTATGTAAACCTACCTCAAAATGCAGTAGTATTATGAATGCAGTAATGTAGTTGTGTACATGTATATGTTCACAGTAATTCAAATCTGTATTGTGTTGAGCCATTCGTATTATACCCAACGATATATTAAAGCAGCCTTCACCATACACGTAAAATAATCGTGGAGTGACGTAAAACAATATTCAATCAATCAATCTATCAATGTATTAAAGTTAACCTCACCATTAAATGAAATTTGTAATTTAATTTCAATTAACCGTTTAAAGTCCATACCACAACTGCATTGCAATCGAAAATATTTGTGAAGTGTGTTTATTCTTTTATTCTCTGGATATCCATGGCCACTTTTCTTATAAAACTGCATCAAACATATCCTTTTCGTTCTATGAAGACAGAGGAGTATCCACATTTTGCTTGCCTTTCTAGTTTAATTTGTGTCAAAGGATTAACTTGGTTTCTTGTACGTGTATACTAAAACTAGACTAGCATCCTAATTTTTATTAGACTTTAGAATTTACTCGAAGTCCACTTTATACGTTTGCTTTATTTTCTAAGCGGCAACACGAGCGAGTGATAATTAAACGCAAAAGAGGGAAAAAGTAAAAAACCATCTGAAACAGCTATACGACAAATGTCGCCATGGATATGCAAAGCAAACAAGTATAAGCACACAGACATCAGAAAAATATTAGACTGTAATGCATATGCGATACCGAATAAGGATGGTAAAGTGTCAGTTTATGGGCCTATTTTTGCACACACCAACACAAATAAGCAAGTCGGGAATCCGTTATGATTTGACAATAGGTGGAAATAGAAAGTATATGTAATCAAGAGTGTTCATTATTCATGTCATACGTTTAATGCATTTTATTTTCATAAATGAACTGTTTGATTATATTTAAGGAATGTCTGTCTTATTGTTGATGTTCATGGAAAATGAAGCCAGCATGTCACGCACAAATTCCATGAACTGCGAAGCACTGTGTCTCAAGTTTTATGATATCTTACGGGAAAGTTATTTTTCTATTACCTCAAATCATTTACTTAAATTTCATGTAAACACTCTTTATCACCTGTGCCCAAATGATGTACTATCTATACAATGAAACAAAAGTAATTAGATAAAACAGAAAAATACAAAATAGAAATAGGTCGAACCGTGTTATTTAAATAGCTGCCTCCTTGACCCCATTGTGTCGTAAAATTCATTCCACCAATAACACACTTTGCAAGGATGGACTGAAAAAATAAACCCTACATGACATAGAACGTGCTAAACACCGCAGATAATGACCGATGGACACCCTCGGAGAATGGAACATTCCATATTTAGTGAATACAAACACGCAAGAGGGGATTTTTGCAGGGCAATTGATGCTGAATATGAAAAATTCATGCATAAAAGCATACAAAGAAACTGATTAAACTACGGAGTGTGGCATCCACTTATTTAGGCGACCCACAAAACCTCAAACACTTCGCGCCAAAAGAATTTATCCCGGGTTTCAAGGAGATGACCGTTTGTCCCAGACGGCGGAGGCCTTTGCTAAATTTCATAAAATTCTTTACGCAATGTAGACTTTCACTGTACATTTATTTGACATTTAAAAATTACTTTGACTGTGCTTTTATTTGACTTTTAAAAATTACTATGTAAACATTGCAGTAATAACTTGCCGGGCGGTCAGATTTCACTCGAAGAAGTCATATCAAATTATACCATTATTAAAAAGACATAAAGCTCCATGAAACGATAAAACAACGAATGAAAAGCTTGTCACATTCGATGTTAATGTATTTTACTTGAATACTCTTATCGTGGCTTTGTTGGTCAAGAACCTGCTGGTATAATCCACTTGCCTTTAAGCTCTTTTTTTCCTATGTAAAGTTTTCACTACTGTCAGTTTGATTGCTGGTTCCTCGTAGGAAGCATGTGAAACAGTTTCCAACATTTTACAATTACATGTATTCAAGCAGAATCATAATTCCAAATTCTATATTGACAGTGCTACCGTTTCTGGGTTCGTTCTGGGTACTGGGTAAGTCGACTTTACGTTTATTCATTTATCCCTAAAATTGTGATATTTCACGTAATAACTGTATTGAATACTTGCATATTTATTGTATACTTTATATATATACATGTATATATATATATATATATATATATATATATATATATATATATATATATATATATATATATATATATATATAATATATATATATATATATATATATATATATATATATATATATTGTATATCGAATTACATGTATATTGATGAATTCGATACTTGGTAATTTCGGCACCTTCTGGTGATTTCGCCACCTTGATATAGTGACATTATACTTTCTCTTACTCGTGCTATATTCATATAATAAATACATTATACTCTCTCTCTCATTCGTATTATATTCATATAATAAAAACATTATACTTTCTCTTACTCGTGCTAATGATTTTGTTAATTTTATGCAAAGTATTTGTTATTAAAAAAGTGAATGTAGTTTATGCTGATTATATACAAGTTGTGTAGGTAAAGCATAAAGTCAAGTTCTTAATTTCACATAATCCGCATTGATTTATTTAGGTAAAATGTAATCAGAAACAATTTCAGTTTCCTTCAGTTTTCAACAATGGATGAGATCGATATGAAATAATTGATATGAATATAAATCCGGTAAGTTTTATTGATTTTCAATTTATAGTACAACACTCGCGCTCTCACTCGTACTATATTCATATAATAAATACATTATATTCTCTCTCACTCGTGCTATATTCATATAATAAATGCATTATACTCTCTCTTACTCGTGCTATATTGATATAATAAATACATTATACTATCGTATACTCGTGCTATATTCATATAATAAATACATTATACTCTCTCACTCGTGCTATATTCAAATAATAAATACATTATGCTCTCTCTTTCATTCGTATTATATTCATATAATAAATACATTATACTCTCTCTTACTCGTGTTTTATTTATTTAATAAATACAATATGCTCTCTCTCATTCGTATTATATTCATATAATAAATACATTATACTTTCTCTTACTCGTGCTATATTCATATAATAAATACATTATACTCTCTCTCTCACTCGTACTATATTCATATAATAAAGACATTATACACTCTCTCACTCGTGCTGTATTCATATAATAAATACATTAAACTCTCTCTCACTCGTACTATATTCATATAATAAATACATTATACTCTCTCTCACTCGTACTATATTCATATAATACATACATTATACTCTCTCTCACTCGTACTATATTCATATAATAAAATATATTATACTCTCTCTCACTCGTACTATATTCATATAATAAATACATTATACTCTCTCTCACTTGTACTATATTAATATAATAAATACATTATACTCTCTTTCACTCGTACTGTATTCATATAATATATAAATTATACTCTCTCTTACTCGTGCTATATTCATATAATAAATACATTATACTCTCTCTCACTCGTACTATATTCATGTAATATATAAATTATACTCTTTTTTACTCGTGCTATATTCATATAATAAATATATTATACTCTCTCTTACCCGTGCTATATTCATATAATAAATACATTATGCTCTCTCTTTCGCAATCGTATTATATTCATATAATAAATTCATTATACTCTGTCTTACTCGTGCTATATTCATATAATAAATACATTATACTCTCTCTTACTCGTACTATATTCATATAATAAATACATTATACTCTCTCTTACTCGTACTATATTGATATAATAAATACATTATACTCTCTTTCACTCGTATTATATTCATACAATACATACATTATACTCTCTCTCTCTCTCTCACTCGTACTGTATTCATATAATAGATATATTATACTCTCTCTTACTCGTGCTATATTCATATAATAAATACATTATACTCTCTCTCACTCGTACTATATTCATATAATAAATACATTATACTGTCTCTCACCCGTACTATATTCATATAATAAATGCATTATACTCTCTCTCACTCGTGCTATATCCATGTAATAAAGACATTATACTCTCTCTTACTCGTACTATATTGATATAATGAATACAGCATGCTCTCTATTTCATATGTATTATATTCATATAATAAATACATTATATTCTCTCTTAGTCGTGCTATATTCATATAATCAATACATTATACTTTCTCGTACTCGTACTATATTCATATAATAAATAATTATACTCTCTCTTACTCGTACTATATTCATATAATAAATACATTATACTCTCTCTCACTCATACTATATTCATATAATACATACATTATACTCTTTCTCTCTCTCACTCGTACTATATTCATATAATAAATACATTATACTCTCTTCCACTCGTGCTATATTCATATAATAAATACATTATACTGTCTCTCACCCGTACTATATTCATATAATTGATACATTATACACTCTTTTACTCGTGCTATATTCATATAATAAATACATTATACTCTCTCTCTCACTCGTACTATATTTATATAATACATACATTATACTCTTTGTCACTCGTACGATATTCATATAATAAATACTTTATACTCTCTCTCACTCGTACTATATTCAAATAATAAATACATTATACTATCTCTCACCCGTACTATATTCATATAATAAATACATTATACTCTTTCTCACTCGTACTATATTTATATAATAAATAAACTATATGCTCTCTCACTCGTACTATATTCATATAATAAATACATTATGCTCTCTCTCTCATTCGTATTATATTCATATAATAAATACATTATACTCTCTCTTACTCGTGTTTTATTTATTTAATAAATACAATATGCTCTCTCTCATTCGTATTATATTCATATAATAAATACATTATACTTTCTCTTACTCGTGCTATATTCATATAATAAAAACATTATACTTTCTCTTACTCGTGCTATATTCATATAATAAACACATTATACTCTCTTACTCGTACTATATTCATATAATAAATACATTAAACTCTCTCTCACTCGTACTATATTCATATAATAAATACATTATACTCTCTCTCTCACTCGTACTATATTCATATAATAAAGACATTATACACTCTCTCACTCGTGCTGTATTCATATAATAAATACATTAAACTCTCTCTCACTCGTACTATATTCATATAATAAATACATTATACTCTCTCTCACTCGTACTATATTCATATAATACATACATTATACTCTCTCTCACTCGTACTATATTCATATAATAAATATATTATACTCTCTCTCACTCGTACTATATTCATATAATAAATACATTATATTCTCTCTCACTTGTACTATATTAATATAATGAATACATTATACTCTCATTCACTCGTACTATATTCATATAATATATAAATTATACTCTCTTTTACTCGTGCTATATTCATATAATAAATACATTATACTCTCTCTCACTCGTACTATATTCATATAATATATAAATTATACTCTTTTTTACTCGTGCTATATTCATATAATAAATATATTATACTCTCTCTTACCCGTGCTATATTCATATAATAAATACATTATGCTCTCTCTCGCAATCGTATTATATTCATATAATAAATACATTATACTCTGTCTTACTCGTGCTATATTCATATAATAAATACATTATACTCTCTCTTACTCGTACTATATTCATATAATAAATACATTATACTCTCTCTTACTCGTACTGTATTGATATAATAAATACATTATACTCTCTTTCACTCGTATTATATTCATACAATACATACATTATACTCTCTCTCTCTCACTCGTACTGTATTCATATAATAAATACATTAAACTCTCTCTCACTCGTACTATATTCATATAATAAATACATTATACTCTCTCTCACTCGTACTATATTCATATAATACATACATTATACTCTCTCTCACTCGTACTATATTCATATAATAAATATATTATACTCTCTCTCACTCGTGCTATATTCATATAATAAATACATTATACTCTCTCTCACTTGTACTATATTAATATAATAAATACATTATACTCTCTTTCACTCGTACTATATTCATATAATATATAAATTATACTCTCTCTTACTCGTGCTATATTCATATAATAAATACATTATACTCTCTCTCTCTCACTCGTACTATATTTATATAATACATACATTATACTCTTTGTCACTCGTACGATATTCATATAATAAATACTTTATACTCTCTCTCACTCGTACTATATTCAAATAATAAATACATTATACTCTCTCTCACCCGTACTATATTCATATAATAAATACATTATACTCTCTCTCACTCGTACTATATTCATATAATAAATAAACTATATGCTCTCTCACTCGTACTATATTCATATAATAAATACATTATACTCTCTCTCTCACTCGTACTATATTCATATAATAAATACATTATACTCTCTCTCACTTGTACTATATTAATATAATAAATACATTATACTCTCTCTCACTCGTACTATATTCATATAATATATAAATCATACTCTCTCTTACTCGTGCTATATTCATATAATAAATACATTATACTCTCTCTCACTCATGCTATATTCATATAATAAATACATTATGCTCTCTCTCTCTCATTCGTATTATATTCATATAATAAATACATTATACTTTCTCTTACTCGTGCTATATTCATATAATAAATACATTATGCTTTCTCACTCGTACTAAAGCTAAAAAAGGAATAAATGGATATATGATAATACGATAAGGTGCCGACATCACCAAATTATCAAGTATTGAAATCACCATTTATCTATGTGCCGAAATCACGAAGTACCGAATTCACTTGTGCCCTTTGCAAGTAAATCAATAGTATCCATAGTGAGGTATTGACAAAAAATACCGATAGTGTATATTAATGGCATTCATGCATATCCGGTGTAATTTATGATATGCATAAAGGAGTGTTCGAACGTTCTCTCGAAAGTATTAAATTCATTGCAGGTCCCTATTTGGGTCATAACTGAAGTTTTAACATGCGGATTGTCATGAAGTGACACCGTACCTACATGTACATTATGATGTAACGCAGCTCTGATCGTGATATGTTCTGCTTAGTGAAGAAAGTGAAAAGCGTTGTATTGTATTAAACAGTGTATTAATCATTGTTTGCAATTATGTAAAACTTATTTCATGTGAAGTAATTGTAAAAGTAAAACTTATTTAAATCTTGTTTATTTATCAATCAAGACTGCCAAGATCGGCTATTCTGTGACATTTGGTGTCAGAAGTTTGGAAATTGCTTGGGTGATATTTTTGAAAATTTACTGAAATCAGAGAATCATAAATGCAAAACACATTGTGAAAAAATTTGATCTGGTTTTGATTTTTGGTGTTTTTGTGGGGGTTTTTTTTTAGTGTAAAGCTCAAATACAATTGTACGTCATTTAAATATTGTATCTCGTCTTTGCGTTGTATTATTCCAGAATTTGTACAGATACATTTGTACAATACTGTTTATAGGAAGTGAAAACTGATCGTTTGGGACATAGTCCATTACAGTATGTTGGATACACAGCGCATGTCCGGCAGTTATTGTGAAGGAATCGGGGAATAGTGTAAGTAAAACTGTACTTTGTGTATAGATTTGGAGATTTAGAAGGGTCCTGTTCTGCTTTTTATTGGTCTCTATGTTGAATGTGTATTATTTTAATATTATACAAATATCCTTATTACATGTATTAGTACTTTGAACTTCTCCAAACTGTTTGTAGTTTAACATCGAAAGTTTACTTGAAATAAGAGATGTCTGTGTCTCTTCACGATATAAAAATCAAAGTACTTATAGTACTGATAGCCGGGCTTTCAGCAACTGGGGTATTATTCACAAAGAAACTTAAGTCTAAGTCTAAGAATTGAGACCTAAAATACCATTTGTCATTATTCTAAGAATTTGTCGAAAGTTTGCCTATGAATAGCTTGTCAGATATACTGTTTACAGAAACTTTTTATTAATTCTTAGAATTAAAACACATGCAATCATATAGGTCTCATTTCTTAGACTTAGACTTAAGTCTCTTTGTAAATAAGGCCCCTAGTCAAGTAGTAAAATATTAAATTGAATACAGTTGATAACAAATTCAAAGAAACAAGAAGTTACTCATTTCACTGTGGAAGGACAATTCTTAAGTTATATAGAAATGAAGTTTACCATTAGTTAACTTTGATAAAATATCTCGTGAGGCATGGCATCCTACCCTTGATCGTGATGAAAACCATAGATTCATTACTGTTTTAAAAGTTACACTGCTCTCGCCATGCTTTATACTCTCGAACATAAACGACGTATATCTGTCATTTCCTATTGCTGTGGAGGGCAGAATTATTACCTTTCTTCCGGATTGGTGTATAGTCAAATCGGCCCAAAAATAAAATGTCCCACACAAAAATAGGAATAATTTTATACTTAAGGCAATTTATTTAAGGTTGAGCCAGTTTGAATTACCAAAAATACTTCTGTCTGTAAGAGCGATGTCTTCTAAAATATTTTTTCTAATTCTTTCAACTTTATTACATTATATTCTAAATCATTTCAATAAATTTTTGTGGCTGTTCTCTGAGGTGCCCTTCACGTGACAAGAGCTGGAAACACTAATTATTTAGTGGCAACTTAGTGGTTAACAACCTCGGTTCAAAGTTACATATTTGTTGACTTATTTATCATTTCAATGTATCTACAGACCAAAATGTCAAATTATCCATCCTCTTACTATCTTTATCAAGTATAATTTAAACATCAGGTGAAAAAATTTATTTTGAAATCAAAGTCGATGCCCATTGGCGAAAAATTACAAAGTTCGGTCGTTTTGTTAATAACTTCGACCGTTGTAGTGTGGGCCAATTTTATTTGAGCCGTTCTGGTGTGGGGCGTTTTCTTTTTTTTTTTGTTTGGGGGGGGGGGGGGGGGTTGACTACATGTATAACTCTCTGGATGAAATGTTGAGTACAATTTCACAACTTGCATTGACAATCCATACTCATTAAACTTACTCTTTTTAACAGGATAAGGTATATATCAGTTTAGAGTTCAACATATTCAGCATAGCTGGATAGTAGCCGACGGCTCGAAAAGGAATACCTGAAGTAAAATCCAATTATCGCCAGATTTAGTTAAATCTGATGGAGGAATTGATTTTGTTTTTGTGTACATTGTATAGATGTTACCGAAAAAGTCCGAGAGAAAAGCTTAAATGTCACTTAATGACACTTGGTTTAGTTATCTCCGTTCATGAACGACATTAGAATAAAATACATATTGATTACTACTTTGTTGGAAATGACGTCGATCTGAGAATAAAGTCAGACATGCTAATCAGCACAGAGAACAATACATATACACATATTTTCCTCCTGCGAAGCAATACGGCAATGGGCAATAAGCGCCGTAACAATGTTTACTGCAAAGTGATACGGCAATGGGCAATACACAGTGCCGCAACAATGTTTACTGCAAAGTGATACGGCAATGGGAAATACACAGTGCCGCAACAATGTTTACTGCAAAGTGATACGGCAATGGGCAATACACAGCGCCGTAACAATGTTTACTGCAAAGTGATACGGCAATGGGCAATACACAGCGCCGTAACAATGTTTACTGCAGAGTGATACGACAATGGGCAATACACAGCGCCGTAACAATGTTTATTGCAAAGTGATACGGCAATGGGCAATACACAACGCCGTAACAATGTTTACTGCAAAGTGATGCGACAATGGGAAATACACAGCGCCGTAACAATGTTTACTGCAAAGTGATGCGACAATGGGAAATACACAGCGCCGTAACAATGTTTACTGCAAAGTGGTACGGCAATGGGAAATACACAGCGCCGTAACAATGTTTACTGCAAAGAGATACGACAATGAGAAATACACAGCGCCGTTACAATGTTTACTGCAAAGTGGTACGGCAATGGGAAATACACAGCGCCGTAACAATATTTACTACAAAGTGATACGACAATGGGCAATACACAGCGCCGTAACAATGTTTACTGCAAAGTGGTACGGCAATGGGAAATACACAGCGCCGTAACAATATTTACTACAAAGTGATACGACAATGAGAAATACACAGCGCCGTTACAATGTTTACTGCAAAGTGGTACGGCAATGGGAAATACACAGTGCCGCAACAATGTTTACTGCAAAGTGATACGGCAATGGGCAATACACAGCGCCGTAACAATGTTTACTGCAAAGTGATACGGCAATGGGCAATACACAGCGCCGTAACAATGTTTACTGCAGAGTGATACGACAATGGGCAATACACAGCGCCGTAACAATGTTTATTGCAAAGTGATACGGCAATGGGCAATACACAACGCCGTAACAATGTTTACTGCAAAGTGATGCGACAATGGGAAATACACAGCGCCGTAACAATGTTTACTGCAAAGTGGTACGGCAATGGGAAATACACAGCGCCGTAACAATGTTTACTGCAAAGAGATACGACAATGAGAAATACACAGCGCCGTTACAATGTTTACTGCAAAGTGGTACGGCAATGGGAAATACACAGCGCCGTAACAATATTTACTACAAAGTGATACGACAATGGGCAATACACAGCGCCGTAACAATGTTTACTGCAGAGTGATACGGCAATGGGCAATACACAGCGCCGTAACAATGTTTACTGCAAAGTGGTACGACAATGGGAAATACACAGCGCCGTAACAGTGTTTACTGCAAAGTGATACGACAATGGGAAATACATAGCGCCGTAACAATGTTTACTGCAAAGTGGTACGGCAATGGGAAATACACAGCGCCGTAACAATGTTTACTGCAAAAAAATACGGCAATGGGCAATACACAGCGCCGTAACAATGTTTACTGCAGAGTGATACGGCAATGGGCAATACATAGCGCCGTAACAATGTTTACTGCAAAGTGATACGGCAATGGGCAATACACAGCGCCGTAACAATGTTTACTGCTAAGTGATACGGCAATGGGCAATACACAGCGCCGTAACAATGTTTACTACAAAGTGATACGGCAATGGGCAATACACAGCGTCGTACCAATGTTCAAACATGACGCCTTATATTAGAAAAACGTTTCTGTCGGCAAAAACAGACATAGGGAAATCCCTCACATGCCTGTTTAGATCTTAAAAGTTCTAGACAGGTGACCTAGGTTCAAGTGACGCGTTATCGGTTATTTTTTTATCGCTGGATTTCGTTTTGTTTCATTTATTTTATCTAGAATCAACAAATATTGACAGAGTTAATTACATCATCGATCAAGAACAGGTAACTCCAGTCTACACGAATACACACATGTATATCTCTTTTTGAAATGTTGTTTATAATTAATGATCCAATAAAGATTCATAATACATTCTGAATATTCTAAAGCTAGAAATTACATCAGAGATTATATTTTGAAGCGCAAAAACACACTAAATGAGAAAGAGGGTTGTAAAACTTATAATTAGAATGCCTCGTTTTGAGAATCATGCTTAGCGGCTATAGCCTTCGCTTATGCGTTCGGTGTTTAGCCCGGCTAATGAAGAGCTGAGAAATTGTGTCGGTGAACAAGCTATATATAACAAAAAATAGCGTACTAAAATGAAAAGGATAAAAAGACAATGCAAAAAGAGCTAAAAAAGAACTGTAGTTGAAAGAAATGTCTTTGCAATTCAAGAAGTAAATGTCGGAAAATTAGCTCAATGTAACTGTTCAATGATATCGTAAAATGCCGCCGTTAGACGAATCCCACGACGAAATAGGCCGATCTGAACGGTAAGCTATAGCAAACAAATGGCATAAGGACATTTGGGCCACTACTCGAAGCACAATGTTACGATGAAAAGCTCTCTTTATGTTTACGCTTTGTTACAAGTTGAACAATCTTTGTTACAAGTTGAACAGTTTTTGAATTATGGCGTACTGAAAACTGCATTGCTGAAGAAATATGATTTAACAGAGGATGTTTCCAAACGCCATTTCAGATGCAGTTGTCCAGAACATGGCGTGATTTCTGAATCACTTTTGGGTGCGTCTGTCTTCATACATGACATGTTGGATACCAATATCAAATAGTACAAAAACATTTGAAGGTCCCTTTGATTTAATACATGTACTAAGTGATCAAATTCTCAATGTTTGCATTCGTGAACTCGCGGTGCTTTTTAAGCACAATGTTCCAAAATTCGAAGAAATGACTCAGCTTGCATATCGGTATAATGAAGCCAGGTGAATGTGATTGCCACTAGTTTATGTACTAAAATGTGTCAGAATTCTGGCATTCAAAATGTCAGAAAGACAAAGATTTTAAATGCAGTAAACAGGGTCATATTGCAGCGGAATGAAAAACAAAATTTTCAGCTTCTGTGTGATGCAGAGTCTGATGACCAAATAGAAGGTGGCGAGTAAATTGTGATGGGGGAAGTTATACTAAACTGTGGTTCATGCATTACTTCTTATTCTTCTGTTGTATATATGCAGGTTTGTGGAATTGAAAATATTTTCTCTTCGTCTTGTCATTGTTACGGGACCCATGTCCATAACAGCAGGATATGATGGGGAAGACCAGTGGCGTTGCTAAGAGATTCGGGGTGTAGACAAATTGTAATACACAAGAGTCTGATAGATCAGAATGAGCTGACAGGGAAATATGAAAATTGTGTGCTTACTGACGGCACTAAAAGATGTGTATCAATGTATACGTTGTAGGAGAGTATGAAGCCTAGTGGTGTATTAATCAACCCATCTTTGACCGATAATAGGAGAGGTAAGTTGGGCAAAAGGCCCCAATTTGGAAATCTGTGGTGGCAACTAACCACTAAAAAGAAAGGTAACCAAAATCTATCTTTACAGGTTCAAGACATTATTAGAGAGGATATCAAACTTAAAAGGTGTCAAACAAGAGCAGCGACTGATCCAACACCTTAGACTATCAGACAGTTTCCTGATGAATGTAAAATCTCAGGTTAGAATAAGGTGAGGTGGTTTAAAAGAAATTACCATGTCCATGGAAAGCATTAGGTGGTTTCAAATAAATGTTTTACTCAAGTAGGAAGTAGAAGTAGTAACGGCACATCCGTAGTCACAATCGGTATACATCAGTATAAGTAATATAGAACACACATGTATATACCTTTCAATTTAGTGCACTATATGCGCATTTCGACAACTTATGTCTCTTCAGTAATGCTCGTGGCCAAATGATTGGAATTCTCAAAATATATAAATATTTGAAGAGCAGTGTTGAAACCAAAATGAAGGAATAGTAATAATGCAGTAAGTGGTAATGTAGACGGTCGAACTACTCTGAAATAATGAATGAAGTCAACATGTTCGAAAACGATTTATCATATGAGCAAATAAATTAAGGCCTTTCATTTAAACGAAACGCTGACATATATGGGTAGTCAGTTTACTTCTAGACCAATATAAGAGGTCAACAGGTTCATTTTTCTGAAACATTTAACCACCACACCATATCATCCTTTGTGCAAAGGGCACGTGAGTGCTTTAACGGTACTTTAAAACAAATGCTAAAGCGAATGTACATTGAAAGATCACGAATCCTGGATTAATACTTACTGTACTTTTCGCTTACCGTGAGATTCCACACGAAAGTTCCTTGCAGAAGTGTACACACGTTCTTTGAAAGGTCTTTTTACAATAAACTCTTGACAAAAGTCTCTGATGACAGGTAAAATCAGTATGCCATTCATCTAAAAGATCGCTTAGAATTCACTTGTGAATTAACAAAACAAATACCTCAAGAGAAATTTAGTATATACAAAAATATTTTGACAGGAAGTCAAGAGTCAGGAAAATGAATGAAAATGAAAAGGTACTTATTTTGTTACTAACTGATAACAACAAGATTTTATAACAATGTTAAGGTCAATATAACATAGTTAAGAGAATGTAGGGAATATTGACTATGAAATTTATGTAGGTGGTAAACTAAAAGGATATTATGTTAATATGTTGAAACCGAATGTTGAGCGAAGTGTACAAGGCAATGTGCTAGAAAGTGTCAGTTGGTACGAGATCGACGATGAAGTGAAGAAAAATGTAAGCAAAGAAATATCCAAAGGTTTTACTTCTATCGAGAAAGCTTACCTATGTATTACTATTTGTTTCTGAATTATGGTATGCTTTAATTTAGAACTAGAGTTGTTGTAAGACAATCTAATGTAGATGGCACATAAGTTTTACATTTATGCAGTTAACACTTTTTCTTCTCTAGCTGGAACACATCACTATATGAAAAGGACGACGTTACAAAATCACACTATGTGTACATCATGTACGTACGGTGGCACGTTATAAAACTCAGTTTAGTTAAAAAAAATTAAGTCAACACAAATAAAGGCATGCAATGAATTTCATACTCTCTGGAGAACGTTCGAAAACTGCTTTATGCAAATCATACATTACGACGCATCTGCATAGATGCCATGACTATACACTATTTCTTCTGAATGCCTTACTACATACCAGTACGCTACCTACAACTTTTTCAAGTACTGATACTTATTATCAACTACATGTATACACACTGCATACACAAATTATTTGATTTGCATAAAATATACTATTATCCTTATAATTCTATTAGACTATTCATTTTTATAGGAATTATTTTAAAAAATGAAATATGACAATTATATGGATAAATAACAAGATGTAAAGTCGACTTACCAAGTACCCAGTACGAACCGAACGATATATAAACACCATTTCATTCCCTTTTTTTCAGAATAAGCCATTTCTAGAAGCGATGAACTATTTGGAGTTGTTTAGCTTTTTCCCACAAAATTTACAATTTTGCATGACTAAATACAACATTTGTAATGGCAAGGGGATTCATGAGATCCGGACGAACATTTCCATATATATACACCATGTAGTAAATATTATAGGATAGCATTATAAGATTGTAAAACTGTATTTCAGTTGAAGGTTAGCGTAACCTTAAGAACTTACTCAACTTTTATTAAACTTTTCATCTCTGTCACTGTTTTGGTGTCAATCCTACTATAAACAACAATAAACACGACTTTTGAGACGATTTCGGAGCTGTGTACACAAATTGTGCCTACACGACATGACTGATTCGTTGCGAGAAATCTGATTGGTCAGCATTTTAAAAGTAAACCTTCCATGACGTCTTCCTGAAAATTTGTGAATGTTTGTGCCATTTATCAGACATGCTGCTATTTCTGCACTTACTGTTATCACAATCCTGGCAGCATTTTTTACCTGCACGTTTCTACTTAAATTCTGAGTAAGTGTTTGAGTAAAGCGAAAACGCCAGGAGGTTCCGAGTTCCATAAATCCCAACCGATACTGTTTCCCAATGTTGTCCTTCTGATGATGTAGAGTTAATACCTATATTCTCCAGAGTTAGCATTGATGGTATTGCATGTGTTTCGAAAGGGATTAATGCTCAAATTATTCAAAACAGGTATACAAGTTAAAGCTTATAAATTCTGTAAAGTGCAGATGATTCAAATTTGAACTAGACATGAAACAGCGCGGAGTCATATTTCATTTCTGTGATTGGCCTTTGTGAATGACTTAATTGAAGAAATAGAATTATTTACACGACATTTTGGTGTCCCTGGTACTCCCAGCAGCTGCTCTACACTCACACTTGCTTTTATCAACGTTCCGTAAGGTACTACAAGGTATGCTTGATGTCACTCATGGACAGATGGACTGATATTCCATGCGTTGACAACCAAACTAACCTCAGAATTACTATAAATAAGCAAGGAAACTCTTCTGATCCAATAAATATTGCCTGAATTCATTTTCGGGTTTCCAAAGAATTTATGCGTTTCAACACGCACTAAGTTTAATAAAATGATATAGATCGGACATGTGTGAATCATTTTTCAAAGTTCTACATATCAAGCGGAAATTGATAAAATGCTATTGCTTTTTAGGTGAGTGTGTGTATGTCTCTGTGCGTGCGTATGTGTATATACATGTATGTGTGTATGCATGTTTGTTTATGTATGTGTTGATATACATATATAGAAAAAAAAAAGAAAGAAAGTACAACTTGCAATTATAAATCTACTCTTTTGTTTAAATCTTACATTCGTTTGTTCTGTACTCCGTAACGGGATTGCCTTTAACTTTCACTCGGGCATATGTTTACCAATTCAAATCGGGTCTTTTTTCTAGGATATACAAAATGGAGTCATTCGAAAACTGACATACATGTATATTCATAAATTAAGTAATATACACTATTTTGTAAGGGATATTGTGGATTAAATGACATTGCATTTAATAAGTTAGTTATTGAATATATAATTAAGATGTGCCATAACATGTATACCCCTTAACAGTACTGCTCTTAGATAAAGGCCGACTAAACTCGATATCGAGTGCACCTGACCAAACATTTGTTCTGGTTTTCTGGACATGAATATAAACAAGAAATGTAATTATGTACTGTACCCTTTTGTGCTTGCTTTTTATAATTACGTATCATATTATAAGTCGGTTTCAAGAGCATTCTTAATTCAAACATATTGATAATAGTTGAAATTTTCTAAACTCCTCTCTGTCCTTATGTACCACCTAAAAGATTTTTCTTACGTAACATTATTCATTGCCTATTAGAATCAGAATTAATTGTACTGCGTTTAATCTTCTCACCACTGATGGTTTGCTATCCGTAAAATGCATGTATGTTTCATCTGGTAAATCATAAGTGGTATTTTAATCGTGCACTGTAATTTAGAAGTCCGATACATTCATATAATTTGATGGGCGTAACTGCTGGTGGAAAAAAGAGTCCAAAACACATGACAAAAGTCATCGCCAGTCCATGTGTTGAGTTAAAACATATTTATTTCACAGATATCGAAATCAGTGGGAATATCTAAAATTCCCTGATAATTCTTCCTTTGTATGTCATCTTGCGGGTCATATTTAATCTTATTATTAACTTCAGACAAATTGACGGTCGCTCTTTAATAAAGCAACGAAATAAAGTTTCAAACCTATACTTGGCATTTAATCATTTAATTGATTCTACAAGAATTAAGTGACGGGTGTTCCTGGCATGCTAATACTAATCTCCAGGGCACCAGGTCTAACTTCAGAGTTTATTTCTGCTTCGCAGTATCTATTTCATTTTATCATCACCTTAACATTTCCTTCCAGTATAGAATCACAAATTATCAAAATATTTTTGAAGCATACCAAGCCTACTTTAAACAATGGTGTTAAAAAGAATAAGTAGAAGTGGATGCCGTTAGTGACTAGGGGAAAAAAGAAATTGCAAAAGTAATTGAAATTCATAATAATTTTACACAAAATCCACATTAATGCAAACAGTCAGGTCAGTCCGTAAAACAAAATGGCCGATCATCAAAATATATGTACGTGCTGACAAAGCAGCTATAATGTAATAATTGCTTGAAAATGGCACTTTACTGGCTATTTTGTAAATTAATGATATTCAACTAGCACATAAATGGAAAATCAAATGTTGAAAGACAACACCATTCGTTAAAATCGGGAAAGTTTATACGATTTCAAAATTGGTATTGATAAATATGACCTTCTTACTACTCATTAGCCACAATTGCCAAATTACGCATATGTCACGATTTAGATCTTATTCTAGCATTCCTTTACTCCCATTTTTTTCTAAACTTATAATTTCCTCTCTAATATAATATCAATTGATTTTGCTCAATAGAAATTTAGAAGTAATAACGAAACTCTCTTCTCTTCAAGGTAGTTAGGTATCTACATGTTTGTGTTTTTACCTTATTAGTTTTAATTTCTATGACATATATAGTTTTTACTTAGTTGATTCCATTATTTCCACTGAAATTAATCAACTATGTTCATTTCAGGCGAGCTAAAAAGGGTACTCTTACTTGAAAAATTCTGATATATTCTATTTGGTCCATGTACATAAAATGCTCAGTCATGTAAATTAAAACAATATAAGTTCATATGGCTTTTTCTTACCTCTCTACATGAACGAAACTATCAATTATACATTCTTACTTGGTTACCAAGTTAACAAACTTATCCACAAATTTGAATTGATATTCGCTTTTGAATATTGCATCCCTTTCACCTTATATAAATATTTTTCTTGCATAAATAATCATTTAAACATTCAAAACTTAAGAATGAAATTAAGCATGATTGCATGTAAATGGGAAAGGAAAAGACATCTACCTTAACTGTTTGGCAGAAGTCACCAAGGAGATGCACAATAAAACTTGATAAGAAATTAAATACATGCAATGACATTACAAAAATTGATTGTACGACAGACGCAATACCAACTTAGGACGACCAATTGTGTAACAAAAGACTCAATTTGTGTGATTTACCGGTTTATGGGCCCACCTTCTCACTAATCGCAAATGCAGTACACTCAAAAGACATACATTTAAAGATTTATAAAAAAATCCTCCATATAGAGAAAGGGGATCAAAGAGTATCTCAGGTTGAGAAGTCATAAAAATATATAAAAACGAAGAGTAATATAGAGTAAGATTAAGATATCAAAAGTAAATAGAGCGACATCAACATAAATTAACTATGCTCTGCTGGTCTGATAGGAACTCAGACCCGTGATCTGTAAGGGTCCCGACTAACAAAGAGAGCGAACGAAGTTTGGGACGATGTCTCCTCTGAAAATGTTTAGACAAGGCCCGTCATGGAGTCCCAACTGCCCTGTCAGTCAGCGTGCAACGCTCAAGGAAAGGTCTGCATAAGGCCCAAATACAAAACCAATAACTTTCGATGTACAAGACGTTTGACAATTTTAGATCAGGACAAAATGAAGTTATAATATCTGACCCTCCTTAATTTGTAAACTAGATCACCGCTAAACACAAATTGCTGAAAACCAATATTTCCGAATTCAAATATAAGTTTTGAATATGAAAAGTTTATGGTATGTGTATCCCTGAGTCAACAGTTTCAAAGTGATGCGTAAATTTTTAGCGTGAAAGTTTAAAAGGTTAGTGCAAGCTCTAGCCAACTTAAACAATTGAGAAAGATAAATTCCATACGATGGGAATCTTGGTACATCCCCATCCAAATGAACGAACAATTTGCGATAAGAAACTCATCACGTTTATCATATATGATGCAATGAATATATGTTATCAATATCTTAATGTTTAAATCCAAAAAAGGTGTTACTTTATCACAAATATTGATTTTTTTCAGTTGAAGTTAGGAGGTATAAATACTAGATATATAATTTTCAATCTCAGGATTATATAATACCAAAATGCAAAAAATAAAACACTAGAGGCCGATCAGTGACAAGGATTTCCAATTATTGGGAAAACATTCTATGTTTACAGAAAATTTGATATTGCCCTATACTTATGAAGTCTCTATAAATATCTGACGTTGTGTTTTATTCTTCTCTAGGATTTTGCTTTGTCAGACCACTGTTGTAAAGTAAGTACACATCCATTTGGCAATCCGCAGCTCGTAGTGATGGTGGTCAAATTATGGTTTCGTTTTATGAAAAAAAGATAATCTGTTTCTAAAAACAATATTATATGAATAAGATGAAGATGAAAAGCGATACTGTCTATTATGAAGATAAATGATGCATGAACATTCAATACATCAGAATATGTGATGGGCTTGGATAAAAACAATGAACACAGTGGGTTTAGTTCGCAAACCCTCTACATAAAGATACATCTAAAAGAGCTAATGTAGTCAATGGAAAGTGGCGTTTTCATTGTTTTAGAGTCCGATGTAGTGAGGAAAATATAACAGCTCAATGTTATTAAAGGCGGTGATTAATACGAGGAAGAATTGATACATAGATTTTCACAAAGAGATACCTGTTTTACAAATGACAGCATAACATTCTTGATTAAAGCATGATTAAACAACTGAAATATTTTACGTACGATTAAGATACTTCACTGAATTATCACATTCTATATCTGCCACCATCTGTAATTGGTAAATTCTGTTTAATGCGACAATCATACAATCGGTGTGTTCCGTTTGCAAAATTGAATGGGTGAAATAAAGTGTTCCGTGCAATTGAATACAGTGTTGGCCATGTGATTGGACACATTTAAATTGAATTAGTACAGCTGTTTTATGGCACACAATGATTATATTACCTTTAAGGCGACGTTTACAAATGTGGAAACATGTACATATAAATATGCTGAAACATGTAGTGTATAAATATGTTTTTTTATGTTATACTTTTTATTTTCTTGGGTTTTTTATCACATAGCACAAAGTCTAATAGAAACGAAACTATTTTAGTGCCGAAAGATATTACCGGCATTTATTTACATATTTAACTTAGTAATTGTTGTTTTGATTAGTTCATGACTTGTGCATTCCTGTTTAAAGAAAAGGAATATATTGGTTTGGCTTTCAGATACAATCAATAATCGCGGCACCGTATTTCACACTGTTTTCGTTTTTAATGATAGAAATAATAGCTTTCACAAGACTAGAAACTACAACTAAATAACACTTGATGATAAACCTGAAGGAAGGATGGAATTCAATTGTCGGCGCGTTTATTTTGATTACAATACGAATAAGGAATCATTATTCTCATTGTTTCCTTTACTGCAATAGATATTACGTAATGACGACAAGTGCCTGACACTGGCAAATAACAAATAGGGCGGTATAAGAAATCATTTTATCGTTATTGATGCAAGGAAAAAATTGTAACTCTAAATACCAATCAAGTTATACATTTCTTATTATTGATTTCTTAGTCTTGCCATTTATTCATATATAGTACATTTCTTCAGATCTTTATAATTATAAGATAAGGAAACAAGCGGACGGATATATTTTCATTCAACATTGAATACTTCCCATGAAGTGCAAAGTATCGAACAAGGTCGGGATATATTGATCTTCATTCAGAGTTATACTTAACCATGAATCATGTATGGTCCACCTATGCATGAAAGATATGCGGGACGATATCCAATTGCACAGAACCATTACAATGTAACAATTGACGATGGCTAATTGTGTGAATGGTAAAAGGCTGAAAAATACAATAAAGAGATAATAAGGACCAGACAATTTCTTTCTTAAGAATAACATGTAGTAAATGCAACAATTTTGACCAACAATGCTTTCCATAGACAAGTTCATCGATGAGAACAACATCATAGGTAGGTAAAACAAATCAAATTACGCTGAGAATCACATCAAAATTAGTATACAATACATAGAGTTGGAGTTTCAATGTTAAAAAGACAATGGAACATCATAGTTTGAAAATATAAAACATGACCGTATGGCATAAAATTAAAGGACCACCATACCAGACAAATTGTACGTACGGTTCGAATAATCAACAATCAAAAGTACTGATGGTATTTACTTGCTCAGATTACTTAATTATATCAGAAAATGTAGAGAAAAGACTTGTGGAAATCCAAGGAGAACAGGACGAGCAAAATTGAGCTTAGTGCAAACAAACAATGACCGACCACCAAAAATAAAGACAGTACGACCTATACATTTACAAAAAATAACGATGGACATCACAGTAACGGTGAGTTTGTAAATAGATATATTCCATATTACACCATACGTATAGAGCGGCAAAATGCCAATTTTAATAGATTAGTAGTTAACGTGATGTTCAATTCATGCATATTCCAGGTTTTACAATAAATTGTCTTTATGACGGCTGGTTCAACTAGTCCGTTATAGTTTCACTAATGTAAAGATGAAGGATAAATCCAAACCGTTTGAAAACCATGAACCAAAGGACATACAAAATCAGTAAAATTGAAAACCAAATAGAAAACAACGAAGAATGTCTACTTAAAGAGCAAATGTGAACCCCCTTGATGGCGTGAGATCAGTTGCCCGGGGAGAGTGAGCATCTCCTGCTTGCTAGCAACACCCGTCACATATACGCTTCACGGCAGACGTGACCGGAAGGCAGGTAACCGTAAAAAGTGTCCTTATTTTACGGATCACACAGAACTGTGGTTATTTATCAAGGTATGGTCACGTCTTGCAGCTAGACGGAAGGATGTGTTTATATTTCTGACGGTGCTTTATCTACCCTTGATTCTTCCAGGAAGCCTTTACTGCTCTTTTTCCGAATGTCTTATCGGACATTCCTACTGATCACTATTTGTATCTAAAGACTTAGTCATACAGTCACGAGTTTAAGCCGCTAGTTACTACGATAGCTGATGAGTTATAACACGCTTAAAACTTCAGGAGTTGACAGCCATTTCTAGATATTCATTCGATTAGTGCTTGAGTTCTTTTCCATGTTACTCGGTTGTCTTCCTCATCGATACGCGAGCAGTACAATGATATTTGAAAAGATCTGAGCTTTGAACGACAATGTCTAAACAAAATTCAAGATAATTGTTCTCACGGGTCATAAGGGGCTTAAATCCTTTATAAATTTTACCCCTGCTTGGCGAGTATTGACAATATGAAGAGACAATTCTTTGATATATAACATGTAGAAACATCAGGTCAAGCTCTACAAGACATCTGAATAGTTGGGGTCACATCGCCGGGTCCAAACTCGTAACGGACTAGGGATTTGATATTTTATAAATAAGATTACCAAGAAATATGATGCATAACGTGTTTTGTTTTTCATTTTCATTTTGTCAAGTCGAATTATTTTTGTTAGATAACGATTACGCAAAACAATCACACATTTCTACCAATATGTACAACGTAAAGAAATGCAAATACCATAGTTGTTATATAATTCCATCGGAAGGAATGATATTTTATTACTTTGTAGATTCTGATGCAGGATTAGAGCGAGCCAGAACATATATTGCAATTTCTTTTCATTAGACGAGTTTCTTTATCCATGATTAACTTATAGTCTTTCAGCTACAAATTTTACAGTCGTGATAAAGGCCTTCCTTGTGATTATCAGAAATCATTGTCTGACATGTTGACTTTCTTATTTGATCGTAGTGAAGGTGGACCCGCAAACCGATTTACCACACCAATTGTGTACCGTTTGCTACTCAATTGACGTCCAAAGTCGGTATCGCACCTGTCGTACAATCAATATTTTTGTAATGTCATTGCATGTATTGCAATACTTGTTACCAGGTTTTATTATCTCCTTGGTGACTTCTGCCCTACAGCTAGGTTAGACGTCTTTCCCTCTACTTAATCCGTTTTATTGTAATAATATCAATATCACACATTTGTACTTACCATGACTGTAAACCGATTGTGACTACGGTAAAACCGTTACCACCTACTATTATTACGAGCTATACTATTTCAAATAATCTTATAACAACCGGTTTGACCAGTCAGCAGGGGATACTTACTCCTCAATTGCACCTAATCCCATTTCTGGTTCCTGGAATGGTTCGTTAAAGTCTATCTCTCTCTATTGTAATGGATATAATGTTATAATGTATTGTCTACCGCTGTGTCTCTTAGCACATTACAACACACTAGCCGTCTATAGATCTAGGATAGAAGAAATTCAAAATCAACATTGAATGTCACTTGTCAATCACTTGTTTATGTGCTGAGCCAAGTTTATTCCAAGAATCTTCAATCGTAAATCGATTAATGGAAAACTGACCACTTGTTACTTCGTATATTTTCGGTACTTCTTCGATTTTTACTTTTGAATAAAACAGACGAAAATGAAATTTAGTGTCAATATATGGGGACTATATGACGGGCCTTGTCCAAACCTCTTTCAGAGGAAACGGTCCTGAACCTCGTCCCCTATGACTGTTAGTCGGGACTCCTACAGATCTACGGTCTTAGCTCGCTTTCAGACTGGCAGAGCAAGGTTTATCATGTTGATGTCGCATATATTTTTATACCATTATGTGTTTTACAATACCTTACGTGTTTATATTTTATGACCTCAATATGCGATACCTGTTGACCCTTGTTCTTTACATAGAGGATTATTTATAAATTTTTTAATGTACGTCCTTTGATTGTTCTGCTGTTACGGTGAGTCGGAAGGTGGGGCCGTAAACCGGTTAACCACACGCTTTGTTTGGCTTTTGTCAAATTAAATGACCGTCATAAGTAGGTATCGTAATTGCACTACAATCAAGTTTTGTAATGTGTTATATGTTTTATTATATTATTTATATTCATGTATTGTATAGCTCCATGGTGACTTCTGCTACATAACTGAGCCAGTATCTCCTCTTTTTTCTCAATGTTGATAGTCACGATCTTCAATGTTTTGTAACTTTGTCAATCATAAATCTGAGCTAAAAAGAGAAAATATTTGTGATTTCGATCATAACAACAAAATGTATCTAACTGACATACATCTGATCTCCATTAAACAAAATTTAAAAGTATACATGTTCTGAATTGGAGAACATATTATTTTGCAGTATGCACAACTTGCATGATATATAATATGTCAACAAATATACTTCGATATTTTCTATGGAAGCTTTAACATCTGACATAGATAAAATCATGTAATAACCTTCTCCTGGAATATATATATTTATAATCAGTAATGTATTGTATTTAGAGGATATGCATCAATTATTCGATTTCCAACATGATCTTGTCCACATCAAAGCGCTGCTGACATGAGATTTCGATATATTTTCAGTTAAAAGAAGTAAGTGACAGGAACTCCTCATAAAGATGAACATTAAGAATGGTATATCTATTACATTTCATCCTGTATCGATTATAACTCAGCTGACGTCTTCTTGATGATAACAAATATGATAGGCAATCTTCAGAATAGATCTCTCACATCACAAATGATTCTCGTAGAAGCTAATGCAATATAAAGTAATATAGGCCATGTTCCCAAAGTTGCTGCAATATTCAGTATTTCTGAGATTGAGTAGAAACTGCAACTCATTGTAATTTTTATGTCCGTGGCTACTTTTGTCATACAGAGAAGTCATATGTTTTTTTCTCGTTCTTTGATTACTATCAATAAAATTGCTTATAGACAAAATTCCTTTACGTTCATAGGTACAATATATTAAGTGAGAAGAGAAAGAACTGAAGGATTATCTTTATCGTAGGCAATCATCTGTATTAAACTTCTCTCATTACCGGGGAGAGCTTTGTTCAATATTGGAGACTCTACTTACAACGTTTGACTGCTTCATTCCTACTGTTAAGTAGTACTATGGTATAGTTTTATTTTGTCAAATTTTGTTATTTACAAGCACAACCATTTGTCATTTTAAAACATTTTAATGAAATAATGCTTATAGAATCATATAAAGTGTAAATAATAACAAACACCTCTGAAGAAAAGAAATATATGAACGCATCTTTTTAATTGCCATTCGATGTTTTACAGAGTAATCCCCTGAATTGAATTCAGAAAAAAATTCTAAAACTCAAAATGGATATCTTCAAGCATTTACCATTTTTTAGCTCTACTGGGATGAAATGTTAATAAAAGCTATTGTCACAGAGATATAACCGTCCTAAACCATTTAAACATATTTGAGAAATTAAAAGAAAAAAAGATGGATATATGCTCTGGATTCTGATTAATAATGTATATAAAATGGTGTTTAAGCTCCACTCTAAATTTCATGAAATTCATATAACACTATTAAACTTTAGTTGTAAAATGATAACTGTCATATGTAATTACAAATATTTTTCATGTCTTGATTCCTTAAATACTAATCTTTAACTTGTTATCTAAGTGATATTTTGCAGGTAGTTTTGTTGATCCGATGTACACGATAAACCAAAAACGATTGTGTATTCAGATTCGATGACAGCATCTACGTGACGACTTTGCCTTTCCTATCATAAATTTCCTTTATTTGGATAGGGATGTACTAAGCCTCCTATCGTATGGTATTTATATTTCTCAATTGGTTAAATTCGGTAGAGCTTACACTAACGTTTTAGACTTTACCACTAAAAATTTACAGTTCTCTTCGAAGCTGTTGACTCAGGGATACGCATACTATAACCTTAGAAAAACTTTTGGTAAATTTGACCGATTATATTCAAAACTTATATCTGAATTCGGAAATATTAGTTTTCAGCAATTTGTGTCTAGCTGAATTTATCGTCCCAATTTCTACGACGAATTAGCTTACAAATTAAGGAGGGTCAGATATTTTGATAACATCAGTTTGTCTGGATGTAAATTGTCAAATTTCTCCACATCGACAATATGACACTTAGATCATGGCTAAGACTATTGGTCTTGTATTGGGCCCTTATACAGCCTTATGGTGACTTTTTCCTGAGTATTGCACACTAACATGGGACTACATAACGGGCCTTGACAGATCACAGTTACCTCATATTGATGTCGCTCTCTATATATTTGATATCATAATCTTACTCTACAGTACTATTAGTGTTTATATTTATTTTATTACCCTTCAACTTGAGATATTCATTGATCTTTTTTCTCTATATGGAGGATTATACATTTTTAAATGTGTGTATATTGTACTGCATTTGCAGTAGTAGGAGGATGGGCCCGTACATTGGTTAA
The DNA here is from genome assembly GCA_035048485.1 of Pteria penguin. Lineage (NCBI taxonomy): Eukaryota > Metazoa > Mollusca > Bivalvia > Pterioida > Pteriidae > Pteria > Pteria penguin. The sequence continues at coordinate 21,389,438 of CM068581.1, forward strand.
CCACACCAATGAGTACCGTTTGTTACTCAATTTACCGTCCGAAGTCGGTATTGTATCTGCCGTACAATCAATATTTTTGTAATGCCATGAATTTATTACTTGTTTCCAAATTTTAATGTACATCTTATTGATGACTTCTTACCTGTAGCTAAGTCAGATGTCTTTCCCTTTGTCAGGAAGCATAAAAAATAGATATATTGGTGTGGTGATGAGAGTATATACACTATTTTTCCAGTATTTCCTATTATAATTTTCAAACCCTTACTAAGTTAATGGGTTTTAAAGCCTTGATGACAAAGTGAATTGAAGTTTGATAATTACAATCATTATTTCATTATACAAGTAGTTTATGACTTGAAATGGACAATTCACCTATTCATGATAAGGAAGGAACACCGATTAAAATCATGTACTCCGAAGGGAGAAGTATATATAGTATAGTAATGTTATTGGGGTGCGAATGTTTTTGGATACCTTAACTGTGAACATCCTATATCGTTTTAGGTGTGTTTAGTAGTATCCTATTAACTTGGAATTTGGATATAAGGTTTGCCACAGTGAAGATCTAGCTGTTGAATATAATACAGAAATAGAACACAGATAAGTTCTTTGCTGAAATTGCTGACAAAAGGTTTTGCATCAAATTGTGTGTAAAACTGCCTAGCTTAACATTTTTTTCGTTGGTCAGTTAGATGTAACCAGAGTCTAGCAGGCATTTTGAGGTACAATTTTTGACTGATAAGGGTATTGCATTCGAAATCGATGATAAACCTGTAGAAATAACATCGCAGCTATGCTGATGTTATGCATACCTGGTCCATACGAACCCATGTGCCGAACAGATAATGAAAAATTAATCATTTTATATTTCATTTCAGTAACATTTTTCATGTACATCACATAATTTAACTGATCACACAACCAATTATTACCATAACAGGGAATCCATGTACAATGTTCTTTTGTATTATAAAGTACTGCAAAACCATAATATAAAATACAGCAATGTCGGCTTTGGTAATATCAACATTTCTTCAAAACAGTTTTTACGAAGGCATACCATTCACAAAATATTCATTGAACTCAAGTCTCTACGTTTAATATTTCTGCCTTGAGTACCTCTCTATCACATGAATTTAGGTCCATGTTAAGCGTCAAATGACATAAACATATAAATGATTTATATTATAGTTTTTTGGTTAAATGATATTGATTTAAGTGATTGTAAAATATGGAAATGCACAATATAAAAGCCCTTCAAGAGGTATCTACCTATGTTATAAATATATGAAATTCTGCTAAGTGAATTTTACATTTGTTTGTGAAATTTGATAAATTTAAATATTACGGCACTTTTCACTTCTTTTTGTAAAAGGTCTTCTTTGCAAGATCCTTCAAAATGATGTATTAATTTCAAAGATAAAAATTTACATCTAATGAGATGCTTATTATAAACTGAATACCACAATTAAAATCAAATCCACTTCTTTCATACGCTGGTGTTTCAAAGACAAAGACATACCACTTCACATAACACGGGATTTTATCTTACAAACTGTATTACACATATTGGATATGCAATAAGTTATGAAACGTCATCACCATTCTGATGGACAAAATTTATGTACGATTTAACGAAAACTTTTATAAACAAATTATAGGGATTCAAATGGCCACTAAACAAATTATAGGTCACAACATGCAATACCCCCCTTCCCCCCCCCCCCCCCACACACACACACACACACACACACACTTTTAAAGCAGACCTGTTGTTGATGAATTTTTAGGAAAGGGATTCTGAGCATTGACCTAAAAAATCTAAATGTTTTAACTTTATTGACGTGTTCAATGATACTTCCATATATCTAGTAGATATATTAAAACTTGATACCCCGACTTTAAATGATACATTAGTGGCATTTATCCATCTAAAAATCAATTAAAGAAAGTCATTATATACATACTAGCACTTAAAATAACCCCCCGATCTCCAGTCATATGGAATATATACCCTTCAGTTGTTGGTTTGATTTCGTGAAACCCGCAAATACATATAGAATATCCATACTACAAATAAAGGGGGACTCCTACTCATAACAAACATTACCTCGCTTTTAGATGGGTTGGTTGATAAATGTTTTACATCGCTTTCAAACAATATTTCAGTTATATCGCGACATGGAAGCAGGAGGTTACCGCTTTTAGATGGGCAAAATACTGTTAAGCCATACTGATAATTAAATATTTTGATATTTAAATTTATTCCATAACATTATTAAATTTTATTTTCTTGATCTCTCAAATTGAGTAATCTGTCGATCCTTGTTCTCCGTACGGAAGACTATTTGTAGATGATAAAATGTGTGTTCTTCAACAATAATGTTTTTATTGTGAATGGAAAAGAAGGCTGCGCACCGGTCACCGCAACTGAGTGACGATTCTCAGTTTAAAAGTATGTCCTATGTCAGCACTGCAATTGCAAAATAATCAAATATATTTGTGATTTCTTTTAATGTTCTTATTTTTGTTTGTTCGGCATGTTCGTTGCGACTTTTGTCATACAACTAAGTCAGATTCCTTCTTTCCTTTCTTGTAAATAAGCTATCCGTCGCAGAGAATGTGGCGTTTGTGTGACATTGCTTATGACATTTTAGTCCTCTTTAAATCATGAATGAAAATATATCTGTTTTGGATGTTTACTTCGATTTAAATATTAAAAAGGTTATGAGTAATGGGAAAGTATTCTCGTAATACAATGTGTAATTTTATACAATACAATATAAATTGTGAAACGGAAGTAAACCAAAACCAATAAAATTTCTCCGTTTTGTACTAACTTTAAAAGTCAGTAATCATTTCATCATACCATGGAAATAAAGGAAGTGCAGAGAATTGGTAAATGCTGCAACGATAAACATGAAATATATCATAAAGAAATACATGGAAATTGCCGATTGTGTGTTGTTTGGCAAATTTAATTACGATCGTTATACAATATGTGACTAAGGCTGCAGCAATATAATAGCTGAAAAGGAAATAACTTCTCATCTTAAATTACTCGAAGCTGAATGCATAATATGAACACATGATAGAAATTTTTACGTAGATATACGAAAGCAAGATACTGAAATTTTGCGTGCATTTGAAATATCCCAAAGAAATACTTGCCATGATCGCCAGTAAAATATATTAATATTCAATAATAATGATAAAAAACACTTGACTTCATATTCTGAGAGCGCTTTCGTACCGCGTGTCCTATAAAGGACGGAGATTTTACTAACTAGCTTAGTTCGATTACTTCACGTCACCAAAATATTAAAACAACGTACATTGTAAGTTAAGGTAATTGTATCAAATTCTCGGTGTATAAAATGGTTCTACTAGCAAGGTAAAATTGATATTAATCAGACAAAAATGTCTCTGATAGAAATATATAAGAAACGAATGCCTTTTTGTTGGTGTTCATGATAAATTACGCCAGTAAGTCACGTACAAATTAAAAAAAAACACCCCCAACCAAAAAGAAAGAAAAAAACCAACCCCCCCCAAAAAAAAAAAAAACAAAAGAAAAAAAAAAACCCCAAAAAACGAAAAACAACCCCCCCCCCGACAAAAATCACGAAAAAAAAAAACCAACCCAAAACGCATAGTGCCTGGAAAATGAGTTATTTAATATAACTTATTCGCATAACATTACAGTAAATCGCATTCAATGAAACTGTAACATAAACAATAAGTCCAGTTTATAGAAAAGAAAATGGCTGATCTACATGATGACAAAACAAGTAATGATATTATAATTGTTTGATACATAATTTACATTTGTAAACAAATAATCTCTTCTGGTGCATTTGTGGAATCTCAATCACTGAAAGATAATATCCTTCTTCAAAATCGCATGTCTGCATACGATTTCAAAATGAGAATTGTAAAGTGTGATCTTGCATTTATTGGCAATTTAAAATTACACAGAATCCATATAAATCACGTTTATTATAGAGATTATTCTGTCATTTTTCTTTCTCCATACAAAATATCCGCCCTTAACTTTTGTCTGACCAAGTCTAGAGAAATAAATGTTAGAAGACGTTATAATTTTGTGCACCAGATGCAACTTATGCCTTTTCAGTGATCCTCATGGCCGAATGATTGGAATTCTAGTAATATATAGATATTTGAAGAGAAGAGTAAAAACCAAAGTGGCTGAAAAAGTGAACCAAAGAAACAATGTAAGGACAGAGCTATACATAATATTCTTAGTTTTAGAGTGATTTACTAGTAATGCCAGCTATCGCGCCGACACGATCAGAAAACGTGAAAAATAGCTAGTTGATATATTTCAAGAGAAAATTTATAACCATTGCTCATTATCAATTATTATAATTTATATACCGTCAGAAAGATAAAAAATGAAGATTCCATTGATATCTCTTATGTGATATTTGGTAAGAAACATATTGCATTTTGACGAATTGAAGTTTTAAATACCTCGAAAATTCGCCGACCTCGATAAGTGCATATCGACGGCCCGGGTGTTTTTACAGGTGGTTTTTAAATGCAAATACGGGAGGTAAGCAGGTAACCAATTTGCATGAAATTTGACAGCCAATCAGGTGTAAGATTCACCTTTACTACGTAATTAAAATCATACCTGTCGGTCAATTAATAACAAAGATATGTAGTGTTACAAAATATAATATCAGCTGCATGGAATATTATTGGTAAGTATATTTTCCTTTGAATATCATTGAAAAGAAGTATTGCAGATTATTTTAATATATATGACATTGAAATTCATCAATGTTAAAACCTACGCATGATGTATCAAGCTGTCCACTCGCACTTAATTTGAGTCTTTGACGTGACGCCGCACCATGTTTACATTGGTCCGTCGATCGATATATAGCGAATGTTGTGTCTTTTTAACTGACAAAGTGTAGAATCTAATCAACTACTTTTATATAACAAAGGGCCCAAAAATGTATTTGAATTGAAGTTTTATTGATTTAAAGTATGTTGTTAAACGTGTACTTCATGAAATCGTTCATAAATTAACGATTCATTTATCAACACCCCCTATCTATGTACCGGCTGTTTTTAATATTGTTTTTCATTGATTTCATCGACATCTTCTCCATAAACATTCATGAATTACTTCAAGATGTTCATATCTTGTATAAACTAGTGTACTGTTTATTTTGATGGCTTTATCGGACGCTCTTATATTTTTGAACCCATAGTCTCCACGGGTGCGATTTGTCCTGCTTTGTTTACGTGATTCGACATGTTTAATATATAAATGACACGTACAACGACGATTTCAAATAATTAAAATATAACATTCACTCATTCTGAATCGATTACTGAATCTTAATCGAATTTGGTGAGTTTGGTGAATTTTCAAATCTATTAGTGGACAGGAAACGATAGCGTGGATTGACGCCTAATTGGATTTGAAATATTCAATAACAATAAACAAATAGTACTTGTAACTCACGTTATTCATGCTGATTATTGTACATAGTTACTTAGTAAGAATGAATTTCATGCGCTCATTAACACAACACAGATAAATATCTAAGTGTTGCGGCACATCGTTCATCTAGTCATATATACAAATGTACTTATATGCATCTGGTTCTTGTAATGTACCGGGAGAAATTACAACGTTATCCATGTACCGCGTTTTTATATAATAAGTAAAAGAATTAACTGATAAAATTTTTGAATCTTAATTTGAAACACTTTAAATATTTTTGCCGTGTCCTTTGTTTACGACGTACATAATAAATATAGAACATATATACCTATTAATTTAGTGCACCATAAAGTATTTCTTCTTGATTTGAGTTCGGTTGTAAATAATGTTTTTCATTAATTGAAAGAAGAGACACTTATATTAATCATTATCAGTTATTTTCTCGTTTTAATTTTATATCTAAATTTATTATTTTATGGTTTCTGAATTGATAATTAAATTCCTTCCTGTTCTTTCTTTATCTTCCCTCTGACACTCTTTCTTTCCATTGTTTTGTTTTTATTTCCTTTCTTTTCTCATCCTTTTCTTTCTTTCTTTCTTTCTTTCTTCCCCAGTTCTCCTTTCTTTTTTTCTTTCCTATTTTCTTTTACCCCTTTCTTTCCTTCCTTCCTGATTTCTTTCTTTCCCCCTCTCTCTTTTACATTTCTTTCATACAATATTTCCTCTCCCTCTATCCCAATATATCGGTAGATAAATGTAAAGATGATGGATAGATCCAAAGCACAAGTCCAAAAATCATAAAACCAGAGGACATACAAAATAAGAGAAAATGAAAAACAAATGGAAAATAACAAAATATGTCTACTTGAAGAGCAATTGTGAACCCCTGTGATGGAGTGAGATCAGGTGCCCGGGGAGAGTGAGCATCTCCTGCTTGCTAGCAACACCCGTCACATATACCCATTAGAAAGAGTCAGATCGTGTAAATTCCATATGTATTTATATATGGAGAAGTCGAAGTAGGTAACCTTCTAGTATAGAAGGTGTCAAATCTGTGTAAAATGATCGGAATCGGTCTCAGTCCAGAATATCATTTAAAAGTCTGGATAACGAGATATTATATGGAGTAATAAGAGTCTCGTAACGACCATAGAATTTCCTCAGTGACGTTGCTAGTCTAGTACATATATAACCCTGGTTGAGCAGCTTAACTGAAAGTCGCTTAGCCCTCAGAGCAAAGTCACTGTAATTTAAACATGCTCTGGAATAACGTATTAACTGAGATATGAATACGCCGTATGCGGGCGGTGATGGAATGTTGCTACTTATGAAAGGAAAGTTTGTGATAGCGAAATTGAAATCGTCACGTTTGTCATAGAGTGAGGTGTTCAATTGACCATTAATGTCGGAAGACAACATAATATCTAAATACGAAGTAGAATTACTACTTTCTGTGGTTTCTTTGACCTCAAGTTCACTTGGATAGATGATGCTAAGATAATCCGCGAATGAAGGATTATTAATTGAAAGCAAGTCATCTATATATCTGTAAGTAAAATTGAAGCCAAGAGCCAATTGTTTTTTTCCTTGCGAAAGCAAAGACTGAATGAATTCAGCTTCGTATGAGTAAAGGAATATGTCAGCCAGAAGCGGAGCACAGTTAGTGCCCATTGGAATGCCGACAATTTGTTGAAAAACCTTACCTCCAAACACCACAAAAATGTTATCGATAAGAAAGTTCAACATCTGGATGACAGCTGTTTCAGTGTATTTATTTTTGGAATCAGAATTTTCCCTAACAAAATAAGTTTTATCGTGGCCTATTACTATATATTTGAATTTGCAGCTTCCGTTTTTACTAGTAAATGCATTTTGAATAATTTCCGCTAATCTGTCTTTTAATTTCTGATGAGGGATCGTTGTGTAAAGAGTCGAAAAGTCAAAAGACTTGATAGAGTGAATTTTAGTAAAACTTTTTGATTTTAGATTTTCTAACAACTCCTTTGAATTTTTAAGGATCCACATTTGATTAATTCCACTTCTGGAATATACTGTTTCGCAATATCTATGAAGGTCAGATTTAATTTCTGATAATATTTTTGTGAGTAGCGTCGATACAGATTTTGTGGAACACTTCGAGGAACCAGCGATAAAGCGTTGTTTGTAAGGATTTTTGGTGCATTTTTGGAATGCAGTACGAATATGGAAGTTCTAAAATGAGATTTTTAGATCTGCCATGTTATTTTCAAGAAATTTTTGTTTTGGTGTTTTATGTGTTTGAATTTCCACCTGACCTACTCAAGGAAAATAATTTTATGCATTTTTGTTGACAGGTTGATTGGCCAGGCGGTGTGCATTGTGTTTGCATTTTGTACAAATTTCACCATGACAGTGTATCCAGGGTCTTACTGTGCAGCATTATGTCTGACAAAAAAGAAACTGAAGGAGTGTGAGAACCTACCAATTCTGTCTACAGAGCAATTCACCAATGGATTAGTAAATGAACTTAAGCTGTTCTTCAATAATGATCGGAAATTACTTCATTGTGTACAAAGATTAAATCCTAAATTATGAAGGTATTTAGTTCAAAAGTAAAGCGTCTTCTGGACATTAAGAAAAAACTTGGAAAAAAGAGAGAAGTAAAAGGTTTCAATAGTGTGAAGGACTGGATAAACAATTTCTGACTCCATCCAAAGTAAGTGTTCCATTTACAAAGGCAAACAAGAAGTTGAGAGTGCGAATGGTGGCTTATTGGATTGCTTTCTGCGAGAAGAGGAATATTATGAATCAAATGACACATGTATCATAATTCAACTTAAATGCAACCAGGATACAAATTCAATCAAGGAAAGCAACTTGTTGTCACATGATATTACCAAAAAAAGAGAAACATCTTCAGAAATTATATGTGAAATTGGGGAAAAAACTATGCTAAATGTGAACAAGAGAGATGAAACAGCTGCAAAACACGTCTACATGCTTTACGTGACAATCAGAGGAAAGTATCAAAACTTACAAAAGTAGTAGACATTTTATTGGTGAAACTTAAGTTAAGTCAAACCCATCTTTCAGAGTTAACAGATGAGAATTTAGAATTTAGAACTGAAAACAGAGCTTGCAGAATGTAAAAAAGATAAACAGACTCTTCGTGATGAAAAAAAGGAAGAAACTTAGTGCTCAGAGAACCGCTTCCCACTGGAAAATAAAGACCACACAGCTGAGAAAAGAATTTCAAGGAAAGTTCTAAGTATCTGATACTATATGAAGCAAAAGTGTAGATGCTCGATACTTCAGTTACACTATGCAATGGTGAGATAATAAGTCTTGGATTCAACCTAGTAGCTCATGGGGATTCAAACACAATCAACAAGGTAACGAAAGAACACCTGGAGGAGCTTGCGAGAATGAATTCGTTAAAGAACGACGAAGTCATGAGCAGCAACTCAGTGCAAGATGAACAGCAGGACTATGAGGTGAAAGCACTAGAGAGACTAGAATTTGCGATGAGTAATAGAGCTGCAAATGAAAAGCTTGTGACTAAGTTATTGGCAGAATGGAGGGATTAGATAAATGAGGAATTCAAAAACACAGATGTAACAGACATGGTACATAGTTTCTACTGTACTGCCCATGTATTACTTAGCTTTCAGCAGTATGTCAGCAAAGATGTCAAGGTATTTCAGAAGAAACAAGTACAGGATCATGGTCCTCTAGGAAAAGACAATCTCCAGTTGTTCAAATTTTGGAGAAGTACTGAAGCTGTTATTATGCGTACCACCTCTGATACCTTTAGACCAGTTGGTGATTACCTTGGTTTGAGCGATACATGGGAAGCCCATTGTAAATCAATGGGAATAATATCAACAATTGGAAATTATAAAGACAATCGCTTTAATGCGTTATTCCCGACTGCAGCCGAAGTTTATATTCACAAAAAAGACTGTCTACAAGTACTAAATTCGACTGAAAAGCTAAACATAAAACTTTAATCCGTTGACCTGGAATGTCCAATAGTAGGAATTGTGTTGCAGAGCATTGGACTTGTTTACTAAAGTTGATTGGACCTTACTGGAACATAGTCACATCTGGGGACATTCCGTATCTAAAACTGTACCCATTCATCCAGGCTCTATCTTCCTATGTGAATAAATGCATAGAGGATCCTGCACATGTTTGACTTAAGGCGGCCCATTGGATGACAGAGGACCCCTATGGATTCATCAATATAATGTCCCATACAAAGCAATCTTGCAAAATTTGTATTGCCTCCCAGAAGATCATAGAGTTGTGCTATTGTTTTGTCATAAAGGTTATATGTCAAACACAGTGAATAAACAATTAAGTGACCTCCTAGAAGATGGAAAGTATGGTAGTCAACACAGTGAATAGACAATTAAGTGACCTCCTAGAAGATGGAAAGTATGGTAGTCAACACAGTGAATAGACAATTAAGAGACCGCCTAGAAGATGGAATGTATGGTAGTCAACACAGTGAATAGACAATTAAGTGACCCCCAAGAAGATGGAAAGTATGGTATTCAACACAGTGAATAAACAATTAAGTGACCTCCTAGAAGATGGAATGTATGGTAGTTAACACAGTGAATAGACAAATAAGTGACCCTCTAGACGATGGAAAGTATGGTAGTCAACACAGTTAATAGACAATTAAGTGACCTCCTAGAAGATGGAAAGTATGGTAGTCAACACGGTGAATAGACAATTAAGAGACCGCCTAGAAGATGGAATGTATGGTAGTCAACACAGTGAATAGACAATTAAGTGACTTCCTAGAAGATCGAAAGTATGGTAGTCAACACAGTGAATAGACAATTAAGTGACTTCCTAGAAGATGGAAAGGATGGTAGTTAACCATGTGATAAAGACATGAAACGTACTTCCTTTTCTCAAGTAACAAATTGTGGATGCGAACACCATTTTGGCGATCTTGACAATAGTCAAAGACGTAGACAACACTCATCGCTCCATAAATCATTCGAATATACAGCTACTAAAAAGAAACAGGACTAGTCTAATGAAATGGGTGGAAGGGATGGATAGGACTTCTCGGACCACTATAATAAAAATTGCAAGGAAAGTTATTACGAAGTGTACATACAGAGAGTGACAAGAAAGTATTGCGAGAAATTCACTGTGAAATGACAGCTCAACCAAAAAGACAGAACAAAAAAAGGAAAAACAGCAGTAACCATGAAAAACGCGAGCGTCATAGGGGTTATTGATGATGAACCAGAAGATCTGAATGGTTTTGGTCACGACTTTGATGCAGTGATTGAAAAAATGAGTTTTTAAGAGAACAACTTTGTGGCAGTAGCGTATCAGGACAGTTGGTATCCTGGTAGACAGTGTTTTATTGTAAGCTTTTCTGAGATAAATGTAAAGATGATGGATAAATCCAAACCACAAGTCCAAAAATCATGAAACCATAGGACATACAAAATCAGTGAAAATGAAAAACAAATGGAAAATAACAAAATATGTCTACTTGAAGAGCATATGTGAACCCCTGTGATGGAGTGAGATCAGGTGCCCGGGGAGAGTGAGCATCTCCTGCTTGCTAGCAACACTCGTCACATATACCCCGTAGAAAGAGTCAAATCGTGTGAATTCCATATGTATCTATATATGGAGAAGTCGAAGTAGGTAACCTTCTAGTATAGAAGGTGTCAAATCTGTGTAAAATGATCGGAATCGGTCTCAGTCCAGAATATCATTTAAAAGTCTGGATAACGAGATATCATATGGAGTAATAAGAGTCTCGTAACGACCATAGAATTTCCTCAGTGACGTTGCTAGTCTAGTACATATATAACCCTGGTTGAGCAGCTTAACTGAAAGTCGCTTAGCCCTCAGAGCAAAGTCACTGTAATTTGAACATGCTCTGGAATAACGTATTAACTGAGATATGAATACGCCGTATGCGGGCGGTGATGGAATGTTGCTACTTATGAAAGGAAAGTTTGTGATAGCGAAATTGAAATCGTCACGTTTGTCATAGAGTGAGGTGTTCAATTGACCATTAATGTCGGAAGACAACATAATATCTAAATACGAAGTAGAATTACTACTTTCTGTGGTTTCTTTGACCTCAAGTTCACTTGGATAGATGATGCTAAGATAATCCGCGAATGAAGGATTATTAATTGAAAGCAAGTCATCTATATATCTGTAAGTAAAATTGAAGCCAAGAGCCAATTGTTTTTTTCCTTGCGAAAGCAAAGACTGAATGAATTCAGCTTCGTATGAGTAAAGGAATATGTCAGTCAGAAGCGGAGCACAGTTAGTGCCCATTGGAATGCCGACAATTTGTTGAAAAACCTTACCTCCAAACACCACAAAAATGTTATCGATAAGAAAGTTCAACATCTGGATGACAGCTGTTTCAGTGTATTTATTTTTGGAATCAGAATTTTACCTAACAAAGTAAGTTTTATCGTGGCCTATTACTATATATTTGAATATTTGAAAGTCAATTTATGAGAAGTACAGTGTAGTATTCCTTTGAAGTAGATTAAAATAGATTGTTGAACATTATGCTGCTGTTGTATTGGATATATATGTATAAACTTGGTGTTTTTTTAAGTATCAACATGTCAAGGACATATTTGCTTGTTATAGCTTTAGCTCTTATCAAATGAATTAGATTTTATATATTGTCATGAATTAATTCAAGTTAAATCATTCTAAATGATCATAACTTTCCACAAGTATAAAAGGATCATATAAACACATTATTATCATGATGGTTAGATTTAATAATCTGTATTTAATCATGATCATTTGTTCATGAAAAATAAGAAAAAAGTCAAGATGAAATCATAATGTCACTCTAATTCTTTGAGTTTCCCATATCAGAGTCATGATTCATGTATACAATCTTATGTAAACAATACAAACTATTTATCAACATAATTTATTATAGAAATGGATATAAGATGCAATTTGAATAAATTAAAAAAAAAGAATTGTGTCAAAATATTCTTCTTGGCGAACAATACAAAGGGCATATTAAAAAACCCACTAAAGTCCTAACTTTTAGGGATAGTATCTTAATTTCATGACATTACCATCCACCAAAGGCTAAATCTAGCACTAGAATTGGATTCAGCATGAAATTTTACTGAAGAGTACCATGTTTGGTGTTGATATATTGAGAAAGTTATGGACAAAAGGTAAAATTATCCTTGTCGATCGATTCCGTGAGCTGGTATTGCAGATATGGTATTACTGTAGAGATATTTTTCCGAAAATTGATGCATTTTATCAAACTTCAAAAGCTCATAACCTTTTTCTACTTAAAATATCTTTAAAGGGGAACTGTTTTGAAAAGCTTGTAAAGAGCTCTATCAATTGGATTAATTTTCACTGTATTTTTTTGGACTTTAAAAAATCACCTGGCATTATTAGATTTACAAAATTTCATGACTGAAAATTTAAATATATATTTCACGTCAGTACAAAAGCACTGAAACTAGCCTTATAAGCCCTCGGGAACTATTAGTCCACCAGCAGTGACACCGGCCTAGTGGTTATAATAAATATTAGACGATATATACGTTATAATTTTGTGCACCAGTTGCGCATTTTGACAACTTAGGTCACTTCAGTGATGCTCATAGCCGAATGATTAGAATTCTAATAATGTATAAATATTTGAAGCGCGGAGTTGAAACCAAAGTGGCCAAAAAGTGAGTCAAAGAATCGAAGGACAGAGCTATGCATGAGGGAGATACTCCTTAGATTGAGGGTGATTTACAAAATTTTTTGATAGAAAATCTAACTATTCACTTAGCGTCAGTACAAAAGCATAAAAACTAGACTTATGACGCCCTCGGAGACTGTCAGCAGCGACACAACCTAATGCAACTCAATTAATGAAATGTTCAAGATACTCAGAACTCAGAATTTTTCAAGATTTCATTAAAACTAAATTATGAAATTAGTTGATAATTTGAAAGGTATATTAGTGCCATTTATACACCTGCATTTGATTGATTCTAAGATAATCGAAAAGAACACTGATCTTGTAATGAGCTCTTTACAACCTTCTTGCAGATTTTGCCTTGAGATTTTCCCTCTGACTAACAGGGCAGTAGGAAATCGAAGACGCGCCTTGTGTCCTGTGTTATCCTTTTCATGTGAGATACAAGACTTCAGCTCCTCGCATCTCACTGGTATCTAGTGATTAGGGACCTTTTTTCGCTGTAAGACTAGCAATGCAGACCCTTTATACGTTTGACGTTCTATCCATATAGCGTCATTCGTGTTTATATCTTTACAACCTCACAGTTTGAGTAAGCAGTAGATTCTCTTTCCGGAAGATCATTTACAAGACTTTGTGTATTCGTTAATTGTACTGCTTTTGCTGTAAAGTTAGAAAGTGGACTCATAAACCGATATACACGACTACTGAGTGATGATCGTAACCGGAAATGGTACATTACTATTTTGTTCACAATCTACTTAGAGTATAAGTGGGGATTTTTTTAATTTTGAGAGATTAATGAAATATTTTACTACATCTATTTTATTTCTTTGAAATGTATTTTGGATTTAGTTGAATACGTATGTTACTTCCATTTCGTTAAAGATTGAATATTTGCATCTAGTCATTACAAAAGTTTATATTCATTAAAGATACTACGCCATATATATATTAAGGTACAGGTGCATTTCATCTTTTTGAAAAATTATAAACGCAAATATGTAATTATTTTGAAATGATAAAGTTGGAATAGTGACAATTACCATGTATAAGTGAACCGTTTGTATTACGTTCACGTCTTGCATTTCAGGAAGCATGATTAAATTCATCTTCATACCCTATTGATATCACTTTTGGGATTGCTTTCATCCATTTTCTTTAGCACATTCATTTTGGTACACAGCATTTAGTTCCCAACTCGGAACTGGTTCCCAGTGGAGTTTATTTTAAACGGAATTTGGAGCAAGTTCCCCTTTAAAAACGGAATTCGGAACTACATGTAGTTCCTAATTTTGTTGAAATTTTAAGATATATGAAACTCGGAACGTCGGTCACTCAATTCCTAGTTTTATTATTCGGTTTTGCAAGTAAGCTTATCTTTTTGACACACATATATACCGTTACAATCGAATGTCGAAGAGCTGTTGCAATCTGCATTCGCACTTTCATCCGTGTTGGAGTGCACGTCTCATTTCGGACTTTTTATCAATCTTATCCTTGACGTTTAGCTCACCTCACCCGATCATCGTCCAATGTATGTCAAGATCCGTCAAGAGATAGAGGCAGAGTCGATGGACGAAAAAGGGTAACCTCCTTTACAAAATGGCCTCTGGTGATCTGTATAACGAATGATTAATATGATATAGATGGTATCTTACGAAGTGTTTATTTATTAGCTATATTTGTGTCATACGGTTTGGAAAGATGTTTTGTGTTTTCTCTTTCTCTTTTCACATATTAGATATGCTGAGGTGGAGGTAAGTGGTGCTTTATATGTTCTATGCATCTATTTCTTACACCAATTGCCCACGTTTAGAGTAAACGTATGCATTTACTAAGTTAGAAGTGTACCACTGAAATCCAAGTGTATTTAAACTTTCTTAATTTTTCCGATGTCACATACTTAGATAAGTATATAACATATTATTCTACATGGCTGAAACTGTGCCTCTTAGGAACTATAAATCTCGCTGACACGAAGCTTACGCCACCGTCTTACGAGCCTAACAAGCTGTGGGTTAATACCAATGCGTCCAGTGTCAAGGAACCGCACCCTGTCCACCGAGAGATGACTCATCGCTTCATTAGACCCCTGAGTTTAGTGCTCCTGAGACAAGTACATGTAAGTTAAGCGAGGGCCTGTTGACTCTGAATCAAAAGGATATAGTGACTGTGTCCAGAGCCGTTCGCGACAACGTCCCTCTGAATATAAATTCAAATATGACCCCTATCGTCCTTCAACTCAAAGCTGTCAACATGAAGCAGTATAGCAGACGCAAATCCATCAAGATTACAGGTGTCCCAGAATCCTCGGATAAGCAGGCAAAGGATACCACCAAACTTACCCTGGATATTATTGCAGATACAGGCATGAAATTCGAATTCCCCAACGTTGAGATCTCCAACTGTAGAGGACGTCATCATTCCGGTCTATCCGCCATCACCACACAAACAGAAGCACCAAATACGTACGCTGAAAGCGAGGAAGTAGTTACTGCAAAACATGTGGATGAGGACCTCACAATAGCGCAAAGCGAACTTGCATACTTTGCGCGTTTCTTGGTGAGATCCTATTCCATCAAGAAATCCTGGACCAACAATGGTAAAATTTTCGTTACAGACCACAACGACATTAAACACCGCGTCGACAACAACATAAAACTTGATCTACTCTAACAAGAATTTGTGCGTGCTAACCATCGCCGTATCTGGTACGCAGCAGATACAGCTAACAGTGAATAAATCAGTGGTCCCCAGTGGTGTTACTACACGAACCAAATACCATATGCGAAATAATAACTACTCATTCTCCATAATTATCGGCTCTTTGGCCTTTATCAAGTGGAAACAAATACAATGAAGGAATCTATGTGAAATCCATTACTGCCGGTAACATGGCCCAGCTCAATGTTCTTAGGAGAAATCGAGAGAGAAGACGGCGGGCGTGAGGACTGCTTGCATCCCCTAGACGAATTTTGTGTAGACAATCTTGAATTGGACGGTCCAGAGTACAGAGCACGTCGGATTGGTAAGTTCACTCGACCCTATAGTCGCTAAATTTTATAACTTTCCGAGAGGAAAAGCGATTGGCCAGCTCTAATTTACGCGACACAAATTCAGTATTCAAGTACAACTCCTTAAGGCCATCGCTGGTCGTCGTAACATCACTGCAGCTAGTGACGCAGGACGTACGAAGAAAAGGTTACCTGATGCAAGAGGCGAAACTAGGGTGGATCCGTCCCACAACAAAGAGCATATCGCAGGGAGTGGCTTGTATTCCAATACTGTTCACGTGGACCTACGAATCGCATCATGGAAGGTGAATGGTGGTATATTGAATGAACAGTCAGACCAAAATTTAAAAAAAATATATTTGAAATAATTATCTAGTATTCTTGACAGAGTGCTGGATCGACAAGGATTTTACCTTTGATATTCCAGACATTTCTGTTTTATGCTTTACAAGAAGGATTCAAGGTAGTGTGACTGTTGTTATTATGCGTAACACTTATATTGTCTTTCTATGACGTCAGTAAGTCGAACGACACTTCTCGACTAAATTTCATTACACATTCCAGTACCCGAGTTAGGCTTGACACGTGTGCATTTCCATTGTTGATAAGGCGTTGTTTACATACGACCTCGGGAACAAACGCAGGTCATACTTGCAGGCTCTTAAAGCGTTTAATGAAGATAAGACCATAGCATTTACGCTCCACTAAATACATTTACAAATTGCACGAAAAAAAAAAACCAAACTGTGGAGCCAATTCCAACATGTAGAAAATGACGTACTGTATAACTAATTCAAGAGATTTATTCAAACGTTTCACAAGGTTAGAGTTATCTGTATCAAGGAAGAGTTACCCGAGTTATATAAGGGAGCAAACATTTGATTTTTATGGGAGGGTGGACAGGAAGACTTTGCAAAAAAAAAGTCCGGCTCAAATTTTCGGGGGAAAAATCCGGCCCAAGGGCCAGCAAAAAACAACAACAATAAATATGTATATATATATATATATATATATATATATATATATATATATATATATATATATATATATATATATATATATATATATATAATCCGGCTCTGAAATTGGGCAAAAAAAAAATATTCAGGCCGGTGAAAGTCTTCCTGCCCCCCCCCCCCCTCCCAAAATCAAATGGTTGCTCCCTAATCATATTCGCAATTTATCTCCTGCTCATTTTATGACAGAGAAATGAATACTGAGCCGGATGATAATTTCTAATGAACTTTACGCTGTTACTACATCGAATGAAATTAAGGAGTGTATCAAAGGTCTCCGAAAGATTAATACAATTTTTTTTATTATTAGTTCTGATTTGTCCCGTTTCTTACATATTTTGGAATAATAGTTTCAGAAAATGAAACCATATCATCAAAACATATAAATGTAAATTTTGCAGCTCAGTCGCAGTACAGCCACTTTTGATAAATTCTATTTCAAAATCGTTGACATACAAGGAGACAAAACTTCACCTTGCAAAAGGCCTAAACAATTTTGAAATATTCCGATTTCAAATCTTGTATCCGAACGCATGATTTAATATTTTCATACATAATTTAAGAACATTCAATAATTTACCACGTATTCCAATTTTACTCAATTTGCACAAAAGGTGCTTCATTTCAATAGAATCAAATGTCTTTTTGTACTTTACACAAAGACAATAAATTGTGCCGTTTTTGTTCAAAGTTTTGCTAATAATACTAATAAAGTGGAATGTAAAGATTACTTCTGAAGTGCAATTTTATGCCTAAATCCAACCTGCCCGTCCATAATAGTATCGTTGCTGCTAGACCAAGTAGGTAAATGTTTATTCAACACAGATATGTATAAATGCGAATAATTAAACTAATACTTCTAAAATTATAAGGGTCAGACGTGTCAACTTTTAAAATCAGGAACAATACTTGCAGAAGACCGCTTCGTGGAAAGAAACCTATATGAAATATTGTATTAAATAATTTTACAAACAAAGGTAATAAAATGTCGCAAAACTCTGAGAAATTCATTAAAGGTATTTAAGATTCAACCCTCCTCGTGGTTGTATAATTTAGAATGAAAGTAAATCCAACATAATCCCGATAAAAAATCTGATCTCTATAAAGGCATACATAAAACATATTACAACATCATCAGTTCAGAAATTGGCCTGAAAATTTACATGCTTCATAACACGCACCATCACCATTCTCGCAAAGCCATCCTCTTTTCACAGCTTTCAATACCACCCCTAAAGGCCATTTTTTCCTGTGACAGTTTTTCTCTTTCAGAATCATTATATCATCACACATTCGCTTTTCCTACCAATTCTTGTAGAAAGCTTTTCTACAACTTCTATGTGGATAGCCCATGTACACTGATAAGTAAATGAGATGACCCATCTCTTAGCATTAGAACACGCATTTCTCTTCCTGAAAAATACGTTTCAGGGTCCAAATATTTCTACTCCAACATAGCTGAAAGGAGGCGCAGGTTTAAGTAGATCAATCGGAAATTGAGCCACGATTTGAGTTTCAGTCTTTCTACATAAAAGAGGACACGCTACACAGTGGTGAATAATTAAAGTCACT
The DNA here is from genome assembly GCA_035048485.1 of Pteria penguin. NCBI lineage: Eukaryota > Metazoa > Mollusca > Bivalvia > Pterioida > Pteriidae > Pteria > Pteria penguin. The sequence continues at coordinate 21,408,251 of CM068581.1, forward strand.
CGCCTCTTCATACTCAAGAATCCAATACTTTACACCCTATCATTCAATGGTTGTAATCGTGAACGTTTTTTCTATAGATGTTCTAATACGAGGCTCAACTCCAAAAGGATAAAAGTACAGGAACCTCCAGTTTAACACCTATTTCGGTGGCCATGTCAATAGTTCATCACATATTAAATACCCATTGAAACACTCTCTACCATAAATCAAAAGTGTAAATACATATAAGATATAATAGTACCTGAGTAAATACATCAAATGTACTCTAATCAAACGGTAATATTCAGAGTAAAATATGCCAAATAATTAGGCAAAATGTCTCTACGCTATTGTTATATAAAATCAAATGATGAAAAAATAACTGACGTGTAAAATTCAAAATTAAACAATGCATGAATCCTAAAGGCAATCAATTATGTCAATAAAAAGTGCTATCAAGGTAAAAAGGTATATCAAATGGTTACGAAATACATGAACGTGTACTATATTACAAGTTATAGAAAAACCAGCAACAGTCAATGAATTCAATTCAATAATAGAACCATCTTGGACGAGTGGTCACCACACGCAGTGTCCGCAAATCACGATATAAACAATGATTCTTATCAACTTCAAAAATATACATAAATAACACGTCTCTACAAACGTCAAAGTTTGCCTCTGTCAGATTCAGCAATTAACAATAGACAGTAAAAAAGCATGTTCATGATATAGCAGTTGGATCCCATCTAAAGGTTAGATCATCATGGGACACCGTGTCATCAATGGCGAATCAACAATGTACGCAGTAGAGCGACATGTCAGACTCGGTCCAGTCTGTCTCTACAACAGCTATAGTTTTTCTACTGTGTAGCTTCACACTTGCGCCCAGTGTGGCCAGGAGTTACAATGTCCAATAAAAGATAAATCACAACCCGGTTGCAACTAGATCTTGAAATTATTTCCATGGATATTAGGCAGAAAACTGAAAAATACCAAAATCACAACTATACATCAGCATTATTGAAATAAGAAAATGAAAATCTAGGTAGGTTCATTATCATGATACAAACAATATCAATAAAAATGATAATTTAACTAATTCAAAAATAATATAGTATGAAAAGTTTAGTATCAAACATATGACCCTATGTAGATCTAATACACAAAGTTGGAAAAACCAAGGGAAAAATTCATACAAATGCAAAAAGCGATGTATAAAACAATCACGTCTAACATGAAAGAAAAAAAAATTTTTTTAAATTAAAAACCTGCACCATGATTCGTCCAACAAACGTTGTAAATTACAATGAAATCTCACTCTGCGCTGCACCTGCCCTCAATCAGAAACATCACAAATAGCCAGCTCGCCTAGCGTATTCATCCGTACCAAAAGATATCACGGTAACATCACAGGTTTTATCGACCTTCAATCAACAATATTTATTCGCTGGGTGATTAATGTTCAATGAAGAGGACTGTTGTATTTTTATTGACCAACTTGTTACACCATACATCCAGTAAAACAGGCATATTGCCGACATTTTTTTCTTCTGAACAGAATCACTGGTTTTGACGTTGTGCAAATAGCTGTTAAAACAACAACGAATGATACAATGAATTATTGTAAGCTTATTTCATATGATACGTAGGTTATTGAAATTTGCTTTTTTCCCCATTTAAGTATGATTAACGGTGTATTAATGAATTTTATTTCACAAGGATTTTTATTCCCGGTTTTGATAAGAAAAGTGATATCCTTATATGTCTTACCTATTATTTATTTCCTGAAGAGACATTTCATTTCTCACAATCTGAAACAATTTTATGAATTAATGGAAGGAGTCAACGTGTCGTCGGAATAGTAGAAAACAAAGCAGTAATTCAAAGCCTTGTTTGGTGTTTTTCCTCTGATTAGTTAACCAAGAGTCTGTTATTTCTTACAGTTGTATTATTTTAGAATATGGTACACTTGCCACTATACTAATATCTTAATTATTAAGCATTGTCATTTAAGGAACTTGTTGTTTACACTGATGTGCAACATAACGGGCATGTTCTAAATATACATTCTTTCTTGATATAGACTACTTTCATTTCATTTAAAAGGTTTACCTGGAAACTTGTTTTTATTGAAATTAAAAGATAGTTTTTGTGCTCAGAAGAAATCAAATTATAGTCGAACTTTGATAACTGGAATTGCGAAGGAGTATGGAAATTACTTCCAGTATCGGGGACTTCGAGTTTTCGAAGTTCGTAATTTTCAAATGGATTTTGGAAGGGAGATGTCTGGGCTCCTGTGGATATCCTTGCATAATCGCTGAAATCCTATTTTAAAATACGAAATTAACTGCTATAACATGACTATTGGACTGACAACAATGTACCACAGTGGACATTCACAGACCTATGAAATTCAGATGTGAGACGAGGTGCCCGGGAGTAATGAGCGTCTCCTGTTTGACTAGCCCCACCCGCCGTGAATGCCCTGACATACATACTCTTCGGTTGAAAATTCGTCTACAATACATGTATACCAGATACCAGAAAATGTAAAAGCAAACTGAAAGAAAAGATATATTAGCCGTTAAATATTCGTAGGACGTCTTCATACAGAGAGTACAAAATGTCAATTTATAACGGAATTTCTAAGACCTGTCTTTCTCTGTTTGTGCATCTAATGATTCTAACAATAAAGTTAATAAATATTTAATGTGCTACCATATTTATTACGAGATACAACGTCAATCAGAAGGCAAGACATAACATATCGAAAGCCGGAAATAAACATTGACAAACACTAGAACATAAAATCACAAGAATTCTGCACAGTTCATGGATACAGCACACATATCATAGCTACTATCCAATACAGTCTACTGAATTCACAGAAAAAAGTCTGAAACAGCCGACTGCTTAGCATAGTTGGACACAAAAAACGTCCTATTACATAGTACATCGAAAATGTCACACGTGTGGCATACAATATAACTAAAGTTGTCTCTTAATATTCAATGCATGAAGTTTGTCTCATACCAGTTGCATGTCTATTTTGAATTGATATAACCAGAATGTTGGCGACAGTTTGGGTCGAGTTTGAAATGTGGATGGTACGGAAGGAACGATGTCGAAATTATTGTACTAACTGCCACCCTAGCATCACAACGCAAACACCAGTTGCGCACTAACACCTATTATTGGTGAAATAAGTGCTTATGTCAACAGCACGTGGTGCAGGAGGAGGTAACTCTTTGTCTCACCAATTTGTAATTCTTGCGCAAGGACTCGCAGAAGATGCCTGTGAATTTATAGTATACAGTAGTTTGATAGCAGACACTTGATAATTGACAAGAATTTAAGCTAAATGTAATGGTGTGACCAATGTAAGACACCAAGTTTCTTGCAGGCCAACGCCGCAGCCTTACATAGAGACTTGTTATTATGTCTTTATCCTGTTTGTTTGTTTGTCTTTTGTCAAATTTAATCTTGGCTATAACTTATGAACCGTTAAAGATAGGACCTTCATATTTCACATGCATACTCAACTAATGAAGCCCTTTGAAATGACTTCAAAGTCGATGACATTTTGACCTTGAAAATGATCTTCATGCTAAAAATATTTCTTTGGACTCTGGTGCCGCCGGGGGCATCAGTGTTTCACAAACACAGCTTGAATTTTCTTCAAAATTGTCTAATTCTAAGACAGCATTCATGAATGATGTCAAGATCTGGTCACTGGAATTTAACCAATTTGATGGAGTGAAATTGGCAAGGTTTTCTTCTTCTTTATATAGCTGGTCTGTTGTATCATTCTCAACATGATCACTGATAAGCTGACCTATTGCTAGTGCAATATCACATAATTGGTCACTACTAATACTTCCTCTCTTAATGACCAGAATAAACTTTTTATGGTCATACTCCAAATTCTGTTGTTTTGATGGACAATGCGTGGCCTCATTTTTTGATGTGCACGTTGAGCAAAGTTCAATAGCCTTTTGCCTAGCAATCCATATATTGTAGACTTTGACACGGTTTTGTCGTAAATTAATAATTTTGAAATCACCGTACTTGGGTTTTAAGTCATGATTTACACAGATACATTTCATATTATGGTGAAATGGGTGATTCATAGTAGCTGAAATTAAAAACAGTATAGCTTTGCCTGTTAGATGGTTATTTGATTACATCGCGTTTGCAGTTAGTGGGAAAATTGGACCCGTTCAGCAGTTATCAACACCAGTTAATTTGCTTTTAATTCAATTGGCCATCTGAAGTCGGTACTGCAACTGTTGCAGTACTGAAGATTTTTGTGACGTGGTTTATGCCAATTGTGCTCGCGTTTATTACTATTGTGGTGGATTTTTCATCTGTTTTTGTGAGTTGGAAGGTGTGCGCCCGTAAACCGGTTAACCACACCAATTGAGTGACGCTTGTTACTTCAGTTGATCGTCCTAAGTCGGTATCGTAACCGCAGCACAATCTAATATTTTTGTAATGTCGCTCGGTGTATATTATGCTATTGTCATTTTTTGTGAACAGGTCCTTGGTGATTTGTGTCATACAGCTTTGTCAGATGTCTTCTGTTTTCTCTTTTATTTTTCAGTCATGAAATGTATTAGGTAATCAGTTATTGGTTACTAGTACCATTATTTTCACCTACATTTTGCTGAAATTACCTTTAAATTCAATCATTTTATAGCTGAAATACAGTGATAAGCCACAGTCGCCTCGCCTTAATAGTCATTTTTTATATTTGTGTATAACTCCTATTATTTCTCATTACATCATACTTAAATTTACATATGTATATCACGTTTTAAGGGTAATACATGCATGGCTTCTTTATTAGTAATTTTGTTAATGATAAGTATGTTATGTGCTAGTCTAGTCTTCTAGTTAGAGAGCGCTCTCAGTTTCGCATTTCCTTCTATTGCGGCTGGAAATAGTCCGGAGAGTCACATGATTTTCCAAGTGATAACATTGTGTTCAGTAAAGCTTCTTGCTTCTTTTCCTCAAATTCTTTTGAATTGTCATTGCGGCCCGGTGTTATTGAGTGAGCCTTCACCCATAGCCAGACACCACCCCCCCCCCCCCCCCCGACCTTGCGGTCCTACTCAAGAGTCAGCCTTCCCCGCTTGAGGGGAAGACTCACTCTAGATCCAGCCTCTCCCTTGCATAAATTTGATTGAGACTTTCCCCGGCGGCTCTACTCTAGAGTGTCCCTTTCCAATTAGGGAGTAAGGCTGGCTCTAGGGTCAGTTTTCCTCTTCCTAATTTTGAGTAAGAATCAATCCCTATATGATGATATTACTGTAGTACTGTACTACACATCAATTCCCCCTCCTTAATTCAAGTCTCATTCCGTCCGAAGTCGGTGCCTCCACCGCATTACAATTAAGCTTTTATGTATTGTCTTTTTGTGTCCATATGTTTGCTTGCTCGCCTATGGCGGATTTGTCGTACGACTGAGTCAATGTCGTTTTTCTTTTCTTTCGTAGCGATCTATATTTTAACGATATCTCCAGCAATCAATTACTGGTAATCACATCTCATGTGGTCATCTTGCTCTCCGCATATCCATCTGTCTACAGATTTTGTCTGCATTACAACTGTTTAACCCAGAGTTGGACCTCAAACTTCAAAATGTTCATGAAATCAAATGTATTGGAAATTCCTCCAACGTATAAGTAACCTGCAAAGGTACCGTTGCAGCAGGCAGGACAACGCGAAGTCCAATATTGTTTGGGTGTGTTGTTACTTTCTGACTCAAAACAAAGTCTCAGTTCTTGATTGGCCACCATAGAGTCAAGAATTGTCCATAGTCGAGCATGTGTGTGACAAGTGGGGCAGAATGGTTAGGAAGCGCGTCAGAACACAATATTACGTCGCTCAACTCAGACAGGTCCTGATTGAAGAGTGGAACAATATGCTCTAATTGTAATAAACACCTTGATGTGGTCAATGTTATGGAGAATCTCTTGTTCTCCTCAGCAAAGTCATAGGTGGATACAAGCTACTGATTTAGGTCACGAAACGGCGTATGGAACTCTTGTTTTAACGCTATTAACGCAAACGCCGTCTGTGATTGGACAACAAAAAAAAAATATATATATTTAATAATATAAATATTCATAATGATGAAATAATCGACAGACCAAAACAGTGAACTAATCGTCAAAGAATCAAGTAAAATAATAACGAACCAAAGATACTGAGACGGATAGTTGAACAGAGAAACAGTGCTCCAAAACTTGAAGAGGATTCCTATATACCCATCCCAAACTTTTTGCAGATGTATATTATATGACCACAAGTTTGATCTTGATATCAAAGTCATATTAATTATCTGTCATTCAAACGTTATGATCAAGGTTGAATTTCTTTAAAAGTAGGCCAAACGCCAAGGTCATCCACCTTGGTTTCATATAAAAGGGCTTCATTTGTTGAGTTTGTATGCCAAATATAAAGTCTCTTTTACTCACGGTTCAAAGGTTATGACAAAGATTAAAGTTGACAACAGACAAACAGATAGGACAAGAGGAATGTCACGTGACTGAGCCGATACAAGACGTGGTTTCTTGGGCTCCGTTATTTTGACAGTTTGTGGAGGTTTTTGGTGTGATAGAGAGTTAGTTTTGATACAAATCATGGATTATGTGTATATATTTTGATATTCCATATTGTGGATGTGGATTAAAAACTTGTAAATAGTTTTTTTTTTGAGGATTTACTGAAACATTTGTGTGAAGCTTATAGTGATTTGAACTCACACTTGGGATTTACCTGTACGAACTCCTGGGGCAATTATCTAATGATTGCCTATCATTGCGATACCCTGTGTACGAGCATAGTTAGTGATTGATGTAATCATTGGTCACTCAACCTATCAACATGGCAGTGAATACTTTAAAACCTGTGTACTTACGGAACAAAGACATACAAAACGAGAAACAGAAAACCGTAACAGATTTTGAAATATGCGAATCAGCATGTAAGGAAATATCTGACCTACAATGCGTCCAAAAGGACAGAGACTTATGGAGGATATATGTGGGTAGTCAGGATAGCCGAATGAAGCTATTGTCTCAGGGAATCGAGATAAGGAACTGCAACGTTCGTGCTTTCGATACCAACCCATATTCTGCAGGAATCACGGACCCGTCCGATCCGGTTATTAAAGTGACAATCAAAAACGTTCCACTCTCTGTTGATGATGCAGAGATTATCAAAATGCTGGATAAATTTAACGTACAAAGAACTAGTGAGCTCAAATATGAGAAAATACGACATCCGGTTACTCGAAGGATGACCAGCATACTTAATGGGAACAGGTTCTTATACATAAAAGCACTTGGAGAGGACCGTTTTCTACCGAGAACAAGTTTTTGTGCCGGTATCAAATGCCTCTTATTCCATGCAGGACAGCCCTCAACGAAACGCAAGCCTTTGTGTACCAATTGCTGGGAGGATACACACTTCAGACGTCAATGCAACAACATGCAACGCTGCAAGATCTGCAAAGTTGAGGGTCACACACCTGGAGACAGCCAATGTGCTGCTTATATTAAAAGTAATGAAAATATAGTGCCGTTCAGTGGTAAAGAAAATGTGATCTCAAATATGTATCTATGTGAAATCAGTGTATTCGGTTTAAAACACCGATCTTCAGAGCATGCGTACCAGTACGTCAAAGCGATGAGAAGCGGAGATATTGTGCGCGCAAATGCAATACAACAGAGTAAAACAGCGCTAGATGCAAAAAGGCTCGGAGATGCCATCATCACGACCGAAAATTTCAATACACAAAAAGTTGATATCATGACGGAGATATTAGAGGCTAAAGCGTCCCAAACTCCGGAATTTCGTGAAGCACTAAAAAGCGAAAGCGATATTCTTTTCGTTGAAACGACATACGACAACTTCTGGGGCTCTGGACTTGACCATACGGGAACTGTTCATACTGACCAAAAGAAATGGCCCGGGGAAAATGTGCTTGGATTAATAATTGGGAAAATTGCCAAAACCGTCAGGATTGAATCAAACAGAAGTAGACCAAAAAGCAAAAAGCAAAAACGTTCAAACCAATTGGAGATTACGCGTATGCTACATGGGGTACGATCGCGTTCGTGCACCCCCAGGAAAAGAAGCCTGAGCGGACGCGAGAAATCGCCCATGCGCATGCCTAGAGACAGTTCCTCTGAAAGTGAGGGTGAGTAAACTTTCTGATCGTGTCAATACAAATTTTGACCTAGACCTACGCCTGTTTTAAGGACTACGATATTGTTTATTGAATAAGGACTAGAAAGCATCGGTATTTTAAGACAAAAATATACATCATAATTGGTATATCTGTATATGCTGTGTATGTGTATAATTATACTTAAATGCATATGATAACTTATAAATGTTTGGGTGCTTATGCACCTTCATGTATGTTTATTTGAAATATATAATTTGATCGTTTTTGTTCAAATGGATAAGTTTACATTTATATCTCTCAATGCGAGAGGACTAAATACGCTTGAAAAAAGAACAAAGGTGTATGATTGGCTTAACGAATCAGGCATAGATATGGTATTATTACAGGAAACGCATCACATAGAAAAAAACGAAGTTACTTATAATTCTAGATGGCCAGGAGAATCTTTTCATTCATATTCGGATTCTACATTTAGTAGAGGTGTGTCAATTTTATTCAAGAAAGACCTTCCTGTAGAAGTTATTAATACACACAGGTCTATAGATGGGAGGCGCATATTGATAAATTTCAAATATGATGGTCATATTTTTACTATTGTGAATGTATATGCTCCCAACAATGAACAACATAGAATTCACTTTTTTAATAAATTAAAAACTTTTATTAATCAACATTCTTTGAATGTAAACAATGTTATTGTTGCCGGTGATTTTAATTGTAATTATGAAAAGAAACATGACAAAAGTGTTAAGAAATTAACAGACACCATTCGCGTCTTGGAGTTAATAGATATATGGAACGATAAACACAAAGAACTAAAAGGTTTTACGTGGTGTGACTCAGAAAATAAACCTAAAAGTAGAATAGACTATGTCTTCATGAGTAATGACTTCATTTTTAAGGTTGATAAAATTTTATTAAGAAGGGTTCCAGGTACACATTCTAATGGAACTAGAATGACTGATCATAGATTGATTAAGGTGATAATTAAAGTAAATAATGAATTTAGAGGACCTGGATACTGGAAGTTAAACACCTCATATTTGAAAGATGAAAAATATAAAAAAGGTATTGAATCCATCATAAATGAAATAAAAACTAACCAGGCAGATTCTGCAATGGCAAAATGGGAATTATTCAAGCAAAGAGTGAGAGACTTTTCAATACACTATGCTAAATTTCAAAATAACAATATACGAAATAGAATTAAAAAAATAGAGACGGAAATTGAAGACATGGAGTTATTGTCTGAAACTTTTGACCAAAATAGAAAAATAGAACTAGAGACAGAATTATCTGAACTGTACGATTACAAATGTAAGGGTGCGCAAGTTCGATCAAGAGCTAAATGGATCAGTGAAGGGGAAAAAAATACTAAATATTTCTTAAGTTTAGAAAATAAACATCAAACTTCAAATATAATAAGCGAACTGCGTCTGAAAGAAAACAGAACTGTCTACAATAAACAAGATATTTTTCAAGAAACATGTTCATTATATGAAGATTTATATAAAACAAAGGACATTAACAGTAATGACATTGATGCATATTTACATTCATCTGAAAACGAAATCCCCGTATTGAATAATGATGAAAAACTGATATGCGACGAATTTCCCTCTATTGAAGAGTGTAAAGATGCTGTATTGAACATGAAAATTAATAAATCCCCAGGGTCTGATGGTATGCCTTCAGAATTTTACAAATGCTTTTGGACTTCCATTTCAGATTTGTTTTATGGTAATTTAATAGAAATATTCAGTGATAAAGAGATGAGTTATTCTCAAAGACTTGCAATATTAACATTACTTTATAAAAAGGGTGACAAACATTTGTTAAAAAACTATAGACCATTAAGTCTAACTAATACTGATCGTAAGATAATAGCTTTTGTGTTTGCACGAAGATTACAAAAAATAATCAGTAACTACATTGCCAAAGAACAAACAGCTTATGTAAAAGGCAGATTCATCGGAGAGAATGCAAGAATTATTTTAGATATATTTGAATATTGTGAAAATACAGACCAAGAGGGTATATTATTATTTTTGGATTTTGAAAAAGCTTTCGATTCAGTCGAATGGAATTTTTTGTTTAAAACTTTAGAAAAATTTAATTTTGGGGAAAATTTCATTTCATGGATGAATATTCTGTATACAAACCCGATATTTAGGATAAAAAACAATGGGTGGATTTCTAAAACATGTAAAATGACTCGTGGAATACGACAAGGTTGTCCGATTTCAGCAATTTTGTACCTTTTCGTAGCTGAAATCCTCTCCATAAAGCTGAAAACTAATATCAATATCAAGGGTTTTAAAAGTAAAAATATGGAAAAAGAAATAAAAAATGTACACCATGCAGATGATTTAACAATGACATTAAAAAATGTGGAATCATTTAGACATGCAATTGATACTATAAATACTTTTTGTAAATATGCGGGCTCGAAGATAAACATATTAAAAACTGAATGTATTTTACTTGGAAATTTGAAAGGCAGATTTAAATCAATATTTGATATAAACGTTGCTGAAAAACCTATTAAATGTTTAGGAATTTACATAGGACATGATAAAGAAGATTGCTATAACAAAAATTGGATGAAGATATATCATGATATAGAAAAGCTTTTTGAGTCTTGGAAAAAAAGAAAATTAACAATTTTGGGGAAGAAATGTATTGTAAATACTCTGTCGATTTTAAAGCTTATATATGTTGCATCAATATTACCTATGCCGCCACAGGAATATATCAAAAAAGTAAATAAGCTTATTTTTAATTTTATATGGAATAAAACAGATAGGATAAAGAGGAACACACTGATCGGATCAATTGAAGAAGGAGGCATTGGAATCGTTGATATTGAAACAAAAATAAAGGCATTAAAAGCATCATGGATAACAAGATTAATTAAAAAAGATGGAAATGTGTATAATTTTTTAAATTCTTTTCTTAAAAACCTTAATATACAATTTGAGTATATTTTAATAACGTCAGAAACTGATATAAAAAGCTTTGATATTGTTAAAAATATTCCTATATTTTATCAAGAAGTGTTTAGTTGTTTTAATGAAAGCAAATTATTAAAACAGGATATAACATCTAATAATATATTACAACAACCCATTTGGAACAATAAAAACATAACACATAAAGGGAAAACAATCTTTCACCAAAATTGGATAAAAAGTGGAATCCTGTATGTAAAAGACCTTTTCGATGATCATGGTCAATTAAAGTCTATAACGGAAGTATCTAGAATATTATTAAATAAATCAAACTGGATATGTGAATATAAAATTATACAATTTGCTTTTAAAAACATAACCTTGAAATATGATCTCTCAAATGCACCATATACGCACATTAAATCATCCAGTTATTTTATGTTCCATAATGGTTTTTACTCAATAACTGATAAAGAATGTAAATTTTATTATGAAAACTTGTTAAAACGTAAATTCCAAAAACCTTGTTATCAAAGTATGTTATCAAAGGAATTCCGAATTGAAAGTAAATCATCATGGAAAAATATTTACATAAATAAAGTTAAAGAAGAACCAGATAAGAAATTAGCAGAATTCAATTATAAATTATTAAATAACTTATTGAATAATAACTTATTCTTAAGTAAATGGAAAAAGGAAACTGGAAAACATTGTAAATATTGTAATTATGATATTGAAAACTCAAGACACCTAATTTTTGAATGTGAAAATGTAAGACCACTTTGGGAAACTTTAAGTGCTGTTTTAAAATTTGATGTACAGTGGAAACACATTGTTGTTGGTTTTTACTTAGAAAGAAACGAGAAAATAAGATGTTACAACTATATTATATCCTTTTTAGCATGCAGAATATACAAATACAAAATGTTATGTAGATTAGAATCCTTAGAAGAAACGGAAGTGAATGTTAAAATAAATATAAAAAACTACATGAAATTTATGTCATCTGTAAAATCTTATATGGGTGACAGATTAGAAAAGAAGTATCTTGAAACATTTTATGAAATGCTATAACTTGACTATATATTGTTTTGTAAACTTCATAGATGTATATTATGTATGGATACATGTACATGTTGTATTTTGTATGTTATATGTATGTATGATATATCAATTCTTTTTGCTCCGAAAAGAATTGACTCTGTAAAGGGGCTGTTGTTATGTAAATAAAAAAAAAAAAAAAAAAAAAAAAAACAGATAGGACAAAAATAATATGTCACTGATATTTCTATGCGGGGGTATAAGAATAGGTTTAGTTGGTTAATTGTGTTCCTTTGCATTATGTCTAAATTTGCACTCGTGGTGGTGCCCGTGGCTGTTACTCGGCATAACCTATATATGGATTCGTCGGTATTTAAATACAGGGGTTTGTTTGTTGTTTAAAGTCACACGGTGATTTTTGTGACGGTACCGGACTGATGCAAGGTACACAGATTTGGACCTTTGCAACGGACCCACCCGAAGCAGTGAGGGATTTTTAACGTGCTACGTCTGCCTTGACATCGGACATCGGTTTAAATGTCTCATCCGAAAGACAGACAACAGCATGACTTGAGAGGGGCTCGAACCGGGACCTCCCGCTCGCTCGGTCAGCCCTCCACCACTAGGCTACAGAGGTATGCTCCGCCCGTTTAGGTCATTCCAATACGACAATAAAAGCTTGTCTATTCTAAAGAAGAATGTTACAATACCAATCCTTACTCTGTTATTAGTAGAAAGAAAACCGTGACCACGACGTAGTTATGTAGTTAAAACGACAAAGTATGCCATGGACACGAAGTAATATATTGTTTCTGGGGAAGTCTGGCTGTGGGGGAAAGCTCACAAATTGCCTCACAAAAGCGATATAATATACTTTACTGAATATCTGATTTTTTTCTGATGATAGGTTACCTTAAGAATTCCATTAGAATCTCCGAACACCAAACCATTGCTTTTGATACCACAGAAACAGAGGGGATCACCTTAAAGATTTGTCATGAATAAACTTTACCTTCCATTTCTAAAAGGTATCGTGCGAATGGTATCCTTCCCATGTACCCAAATAAATCTACCATACCGACAACCCCCCAAACAAAAAAACAACCAAAAACAAACCCCCCAAACAAATGCAAACAACCCCCCCCCCCAAAAAAAAAGCCCCACCAAAACCAAATGAAAACAAAAGAAGACTTCTCGCTAAGGTTTTCGTCTACAAACTTTCTATCACACCTCTGTCGTCAACGAAGCTGCTTTATATGTAGAACACTACTGATACAATTTTTTAACAACTATATGTGTTATTATCATGATGAATTATCTGTCCCTGTCCGCCCAAGTGGAAAAGGCGCTGGATAAAAGTTGTGAAATAACCACTACTTAAATTTTCTTTTCTCATTTGTATGGTCTGTTGACCATGGTGGTATAGGGTCAGTGAAGTAGCAGTCACCTTTAAATATCTCACCATGATATGCAGAAAGTGATAGAGTGCTTATCAAGGAGAGAATTACTGAATTGACCCATAGAAGTCCGAATGTCACAAACTGATGGTTTTGTAGTCTTAATATAGCTTATGAAACAACCGAGGCGACATTGACAACCTTGTTTTACAAGGTCCATAACTATACAATCACACCTCGTAGTCGGTATTTTTTAAAATGACGTTCCATCGTCTGAAGAGAAACTCGTCGGGTGTTTCCTAATGCCATTTGTCCACAAACTCGCATAATCTAAGTCTTTTTTCTTGTCTTTAAATGATAAATTATCTATCTTTATAGAATCTTATTTCAAATTTCTGAATTTATATATTTCATGTCGGTTTATATACAAACTTTTGGATAACAGGAAAACAATAGTGATTTAAATAGGTAACCTGTGTCCATCTTGAGGCGGAGTCGAATATCAAAGTCTATTGATAAAAGATAGGCAACTCTGACACAAATGCCATTACCACACGTTAAGACGAAGCTGTTCTAATGAAAGTACTCAGGATTCACTACACAATTGAAAAAGCATATGTAGGTATATTAGCACTCACCGGTACACGTGAATATCTAAACGTGGTAACGTTGTTGTCGCAATAATATTATTAAGACGAGTCAATTACATATAGTACGATATATGATCAAAAGGTTCTCGTTCCTGTGTACCTAGTAATACCCAGAGTTGAAAGTATTTTTACTATTTTTCATTATAATCTCTCTTCATCTCAATGCACTTTCTCCATCTCTGTTCCAATTTCTGAATCTCTTCCAAATAGAATGCTTCATTCTGGTCACCTAGGTACTTATATACAGCGTCCATGACACCCTCATTGCTTCCAAAATTATTACCAAATAGGTATGATTTTAGTTTTGGGAACAGATAGATGTCGATGAAGGGGGACCTTATGAAAACCTTGGGTAAATCAAGCAATATCACATCTAGGTTATTGGGCTATATCTGGAGAAAATGAGGGATGAGAAAGAACCTCAAAGCTGCATTCCGTCGCAGTCTTCATTGCAACTTGGAAAGTGCAAGAGGGTGCATTAACCTGCAAGAACAGAACCCAAATGGTTAGCGTCCTTCTCCCTTTTCTCACTAACTCCTGACGCAGTCTTTTTAACTTTTCATAATATGCATCATTTATCGTGAGGCTTTCCTCAAGAAAATCAATCAGAATTACTGCCTGATAATGTTGGTTGGTTGACTGGTGTTTTACGTCGCTTTCAACAATATTTCACTTATATCGCGACATGGAAACAGGAGGTTACCAACCTCTTAAACATAGTGGCGCAACCCGGCTCCCTGATAAAGCCCATGACATTTTCATATTTTCATATTTCACAGTTTTATATAGGTTGAGCCAGAGTGACTCCATTTAGGTTAAATCAGTGTGTCCTCATAGCGAGGAAGTATCTGACACAATTCCATGTATTGAGTTCTACCCAATAAAATTCAAGCTTTTGAAGGAGACGATGGTGGGGTACCTTATTAAAGCCTTGGCTAAATCAAGTAATATCACGTCGACCTGTTCCCCTCTGGCATGTCATTTGGCAAGAACATCGACGGTGATGATCAACTGTGATTCACAAGATCTTCTGGACCTAAAACAATGTTGTTCATCGGTTAAAATGTTGTTGATGTCGTAGTGGTCCATTATCTGATTAAGTACAATGTGTTCCAGCACCTTGCAAACTACTGACGATAACAAGACTGGCCTGTAGTTTCATGTTTGATGTCTATTTTATTCATATAAAGATTGCTGCCTCCTTCCACACATTTGGAATCTTACCACTATCTAGAGATATCTGGAAGATGGTAGCCAGGGTCGGTGCTAATTCATCAGCATAGTCTCGTAGGAATCTTGTTGGTATTGCATCATAACCACTAGCCTTATGTTGATTTAGGCCTTTAAGGAGTTTGTGTACCCCACATATATCCAATGTGATTGTACCGATAGTTGCATGTGGGCTGTAATCTTTCTTTGGTATGTCATGGTCATCTTCTTTGTATATACAGAATGAAACTGTTTGTTTAGTATTACAGCTGTGATGGCTGAGTCGTTGTATCGTAGTCTATCTTTATTTTTAAGAGAATCTACTCCATTACTCCATACGAGTTTTGCTTCTTGTGTTTTATTGAAGCCCCGAATCGCTTTAAGTTATTCTTCATCTCTCTGCTTCTGATGTCTTGTGATTAAGTGTCGTACGCTTGTCTTATTTCCCCTTGAGTTTTACTTTTGAGGATATTGAACTGTTTCCCGTCGTGTGTGTGTTGGTAGTTCTGGCACTCTTCCGTGCTCGTCTGGTTAATCTGTTAAGGTCCTTGTTGATCCACTGGTGGAGTGTTTGGAAGCTGTCATGTTTGATGATATGTGACCTAAGATGAGTTGTTCAGTTTGTGTTCTAAAGCTTGACCACATTTTGTTTATATCCATATCATTCATCGTGTTGTTTGTTGAAGTTTGAGAAGTATGTACTTCCTATTTGATAATTTCCACATCCACATTTTACCACAGGATCACTTTCTTATGTGAGCTGTTGGATCTTGTAGGTCTAATGTCTGTTTCACAAACTAAAATACCATGGTCACTCCTCTCTAAAAATAGTAAAAATTGTTTGATTTTCTCTCTTAGTGAGGGGTGTGTCGTGAAAAATAAGTCCAAAATATTGGATATTGGGTTTTAAAACTGAATATAAATGGTTAACCAGAACTGTTAAACAATAGGCTGGTAGAAGGGGAGAGCATTTAAGATCATAAACGGTCTGGACGCCCCAAGGAACCTTCTATAGATAAAAACTTTGATATTGTGCATACGTTTGTCGTGTTTGACAGAAAGCGAAAATTCTGAGATATAGCCAGAAAAGTTTGCATACATTATGGGGCTGTTCAAGTAATTTTAACCGATATATTATGCATGTCTAAGGTTTCGGCTAAATGGGTTCTTCGAATGTTGACTGAAGATCAAAAGTAACAGGTATGATGTTTCTTAGCATCTTTTTTTCTCGTTATGAAAATTTTATGGGTCGATTGTCACACAGGATGATCCTTGGTTTCACTATTTTGAGCCTGAATCTAAGAAAGAAAGCATGCTATGGGTGCACCTTCTCCGCAGACGTCATATCTGGCTTCCCCAAGGGGACAGTGATGGCACCCGTTCTGTTCCCGACATTCATAAATACACCACATCAGATATGAGACTCTTTGCTAATAATGCCCGTATGTACAGACAAATCCACAGCAAAGAGGACGTCTTGGCACCCCGGAAGGCCCTATCAACGCCCGAGAGAGTACAAATGTTATTTCACCAACAGAAGTGCACGGTAATCCATTTTACCAATAAAAGGACTACCATCAGCTATGAATACACCCTGCATGGCCACACCGTAGAGGCAGTTGACAACACTGAATACTAAGGAGTCACCATCAACAACTTGAAATGGGTTGACCCCTGGCGTCATCCAACGCAACTTGAGGGACTGTAATCAGTCAGTGAAAGCCACGGCATATACCACCTTTGTGAGACTCATATTGGAGTATGTCTCAATAGTATAAGCCGTACCACCAAACCCACGTCAAAGCATTAGATGTTATACAACGCAGAGCAGCTAATTTTGAAACAGTGAGAGTCATTAGAAGCACATCGAGTTAGATCAAGGATTCTCATTTATTACAGAATCATGCATGACCTTATTGACATCTCACCACCAACCTACTTGACACCAGGACTCGAGGTAAAAACAAGCAAAGTCAACTACCAACTCACCAAGACGTGTACAAGTTCGCTTTCTTTTCAGGGACCATCATAGCTTGGAAAATTTTGCCTTTGGTGATGACTGAAGCCACCATAGCCAAAGTCGAGGAGCTTAGAGTGCAGCTTAGTACGCATAACTAATTTCCAAAATGTGAAGTGCTTTGTTTTAATTGTAGATATCTGCCTGAGGGTTTTAGTTTTCTTATGAGATGCGCCAGATCATCTTACATAATACCAAGAGTCCAGCACTTTAAGAAATTATCTTAAATGACCTTAAATAATTGCAAACATATAAGATAGTCAATATGTCGGGGGATATTTTCTTTTATATGAAAACCAAGGTCTTTATATTGATACATTTGCCGAAGATTTGATTGAATATATGACATTCTAATGGCAACATCAACAACATCGTCTCCAACACTACGAAAATTGCAGATAGCAATGCACCAGATAGAGACGGAAAAGCGACATAAGTAACGACTGAAGATTAAGGTGATAAGCAATTGAGCAGTATGATGAACGCCAGGTTTCATATTATACACTCACATTGGAAACGATGATACAAAAAAGGACCTAAAGACATGAAGAGCTATAATTAGTTTGTGGTATACTGGGACCACAATACATGTTTACACAAGTCACTTTACTTTATTAAAACCTAATTGAGGCGATTCCTTACATGGTCCTAACGTTGATGATGAAAACAAGCGTCATATTAACCCTGCTATGAACCTCTCGTCAACGTTTGATCGGTTTATTATATCAAGCTAGTAACTGTATTTTAATGTGAAAAATTAAGGAGAAATAATCTTTTTTTAAAGATATCAGGTGATAGAATAAAGATTTGTAAGTGTTTAGTTACGAGTTAAAACAAATGTTTGTATGTCAGTTTTAATTTGAAAGGAATGGAATTGGATAACTTCATAATAATCATCGTAAAACTCGTTACAGTGTGCTATTGAAGAATACTGTTATTTCATTAATCATTGTGTTACCATATAACCATTTAAAGTCAATTTTACTAATACAGAATCAAATATACACGATAAAATGCAAGAAGTAAAACACAATTTTCAAAAGGCAGGGAAAACTCACGTTGCTATAATGAAGAAGATTATTTCATAAAAAAAGGGTGCTCAAACCATATTATATCTCAATAAATTGAAAAAAATTGTTAATCCTTTTAATCTAATTAAAGGCTAGAATAATTTGAATTATTAACATTAGATTCTTTTTAAACTGCAAATGAAAATGTAACAACAAGAGCGGAGGAAAATATCCGCATAGCTGGTTGCTCCTAGCAACCGCCAACACCGGAAGTGGGCGTGTCTAATGAACCAAACCAATTTATGAAGCTACAATATGTTTTCAAAGGCCAATCGAATTTCTTGTTTCATGAAAGAAAAAAGAGGAGTTACTGGCTCAGTTATGTGGCAGAAGTCACCATAGAGCTATACAGTACATGAATATAAATAATATACTAGAACATATATCACATTATATTTGATTGTAGTGCAATTACGATACCGACTTAGGACGGTCATTTAATTTGACAAAAGCCAAACAAATGATGTGGTTAACCGGTTTACGGGCCCATCTTCCCACTCACCGTAACAGCAGAACAATCAAAGGACGTACATTTAAAAATTTATAAATAATCCTCCATGTAAAGAACAAGGGTCAACAGGTATCGCATATTGAGAGGTCATAAAAATATAAACACGTAAGGTATTGTAAAATACATAATGGTATAAAAATTTATGCGACATCAACATGATAAACCGTGCTCTGCCAGTCTGAAAGCGAGCTAAGACCCTAGATCTGTAGGAGTCCCGACTAACAGTCAGAGGGGACTACAATTATCTTTACTTATACTTGCTTACGATGCTTCTCATACATTCAAACCTATTATATCCAAGCTCTTGGTTTTCACGCAGCACGAATATATCGATGAATAAAACACTGATATGAGAGATAATGTTTATTATTGCTTCATGCTTGCTTTACATTGCATCACGAATATTGCACTCATTTTCTTCATGTCTAATCTTGAAAAAAAGCAAAAAGCGGAATATGATAGATCTTTGTAGTAACTCCAAACTTCCAGCAAGAATCGAATCCAGATCGTTAGATTTGAAGTCCTTCATAAAGTGATTTTATAACCACAAAATGAGAGCATAATCTCTATAAAATATAATGAAATATTTTTATATATCTTCTTATCAGGAAATAACCAAAGTTGTTGGAGAGAAAAAGATATTTATGAGAAATATACATATATATGTTCTTCAGCGGAAAATCATTTAATTTTACACACGCATTTTGTGTGGTTTATAAATTTGTGGTATATCTCATCCACGAATGTTTTCCTCTGACGACATAATTTCCCAATCCGAGGTCCCGTGTCGTGGTAGGCGTGGCACCTAAAAAGATTCTTCATTGCTTCGGGTGGGTCCGTTGCAAGGTCTAAATTTGTATGCAATGCAGATACCGTCACCATATACGTGAAATAATCGTGGACTGACATAACCCAATATTCAAACAGTCAATCAATAAAATCATCCAAGGGTTATAATATAATGAACAATGAGCAGAAAAGATGTTTTCCAGAAAAAGAAAAGATTGCCATATCACAAAAACACAATTGCTGATTATTAATTAAAATCCATAGATAAACACATATATGACCACAGTACATGTGCACTGTGATATCAAGGAAGAATATGGTTCATATATTACCAATGTATCAGTCAATATATATTGCACCGGTAAAATTTTTATTTACTATATATAATGTCACGCAATGAAGGGATGGAATATAGGAGATCCGTCTTTTCGCAGCGAATTATAATCATAACTTTGTGGAATACAAGAATATGACTCGGATACGCCGTATTTCTCTATGTGTAATCCCTTTTTGCTGTCAGACGGGTCTTTAGGAGTGATTCTGACTCCATTTCCAGATGCCATTGAAGGGTCTTCATTAAAAAAGTTGAATGGCTGCAGAGTGAATGATAGCTCCTTTCCTGCAGTTCCCGTATTTGGAATATCTTCCATTCGGGGAATGTGATGAAGCCCCAACGTCAACCAAGCCACTAAATCCTATAACGAATGCATAATAATTCACATTGAATGCACATACAATGGCAGCTTTGAGTACTGCTTATTCTAAATCAATTATTATTATTATTATTATTATTATTATTATTATTATTATTATTATTATTATTATTATTATTATGTTGATGATGATGATGATAGTAATGATGATGATGATGATGTGATGATGATGATAGCATTCACAAAAGAATTAATGTGACAATTGAAGTATTCATCTATTAACCAACAAGTTTTTCTTATTCCTTCGGCCAGGGGTGGACCCAGAATGGGCAAAAGTAACATTCTCAAGCCCCTTTACAAGTGTCGTAGTATAACTACTAGTACTACATCGGCTCAGGTCCAGGTTTAGACAAACTAGAATGAGGAAATGACCTCGTTGCAATAAGAATAAAAAAAATAGTAATGCTTCGTTAATCCGGGTTCCGGTAATTCGGAACTCCAGGTTTGCGGACAGATTTCCTCAATATTATTTTTCAATGAAAATCAATCTGAAACTTGGCGCTCCGGATCTGGAAGAAACTTTAGAGGACGGAATTTCTAAATTATTTCAAAGTTACCCGTTAACTGGGCAGCTTGCAATACAATTCATTCTACAGATTGGAGATGTCCGTCCGTCTGTTTGTGTGTCCGTCAACATTTTGGTTAAAGTTTCTCGTTGATGCGTAATCTCAGCAACTAAGAGGAGTATAAACATAATACTTCACACATAGATTTCTTATTATCATAACTTTCAAATTATGCCATGCCTTTGACATAGTGACCTTGAACTTTGACCTATTTTTAAGATACTTTAACTTTGGATATACCTTTTGACTTAATGAGGATAGGACTTTGATACTTCACACATGAGTTCTTTATGACGAGCGCTTTCAATTAATACTATAACTTTAGACTTGTGACCTTGACCTTTTTTAGAATTTGCTTTGCAATCCGGTCATACCGTCTTTAGCGGTTTCTTGTCCGCAATTCTTTTCTACTTTCCGAGCACAACTGTAGCAAATTAGTCTTTTTGATTAATTGATATAGCCAACTATTTGAGGCAAACCAACTTGTATCACCGTTTGATTGTTTGTTTAACACGTCGGTACAGCATTTATCTCGTCACTCGAGTACGGTATATTAAGTACTTGTCCAATGAAAATTAAATTTACTTGCTTACTTGTTTCCTTTTTACGTGACGCTAAATCTAAGTCACTCCTAGAACACAATTAATCCTTATTGATGTCCCTCTAAAGTTTTGATATTGCAGTTTGTCCAATGACCGGGCATCTGAGCAATCAATGCTCGCGTTTTGTAAGTTGTAAGATATAGTGCGTTTAATACATCATATTGTGATACAACAATGAGGGGACATCTTATTAAGATTGAGCGAGATTAGACAGAGCATTTCACAATCTTTTTTCTTAAATGTTGACTTCTGTATAACTGCGTATGAAAATTTAACAAAATTTGTAAATATTACACGGCCGAGAAGTTAATTAAAGGCAAATAGATTCTAACATGTGGAACGTCTTGGTCGTTCAATTTTTCTAGTACATTATTCATAGTGGTGATCAAAAGTATTTTTATTATAAAGTGACATTTGACAACATTCCAACAAAATAGATAAGTGTAAATTATTGTCCTTAGTTGCTTTTACATTGAGCTTGGTCATCTACTAATGATTAATGTTTAAGAGAAAACAGAAGACTTCTGACAAAGCTGTATGACACAATTCATCAAGGACCTGCACACAAAACATGATAATAGTAGAATATACACTGAAATGACATTACAAAAATATTCGATATTGTGCTGCGTTTACGATATCGACTTAGGACGGTCAATTAATTAAAGTAAGAAACACCACTCAATTGGTGTTGTTAACCGGTTTATGGGAACCCACCTTCCCACTTAAAACATTCAATCAAATATCAATGTTACAGTATATTAATATTAACCGGACAATAATAAAATACGATGCATTTATTGTCTTTAACTTATCGGTAGAAGAAAACATCTTCTACAGAAAACAGTTAAAGCGCTCTCAGTATAGGGAATAATTAAACAAAAAGGGGTCCTTTGGGTAGTGAAATGTACTTCAAACATTTATTAAACGCCACTGTGTCTAAATAAAACAACACTTTGGTGGTAAAAATTACAACGTTCCAATTGTATAATTGAATGTTACCTGGTCTAAAAGGGAGTCATTGTCATCAAGGAAGGATTGAAAATCTACAATTGGCTGTCCTGCATCAAATGAAGCATACATGGAACTGCTCCTCTCCTCCCCAGATTTCCGCTTCGTTACAGCGATTTTGTAACGTGACCATTTGATAGAACTTTCGAATCCATAATTCTTGGGTAGTAACTGCTGCACGGAATCATGAACTGATAGTTCATATGCACGGTGTTCACCAAATTTGTTTTTAAACTTGTCATTGTAAAATAAGTGATATTTAAATGAAGTGTCAGATGTTCTTTGAGCTGCTTCCTTTTCATTAGATTTTATTGAATGTTCTAATTTGTATCTATACTGAGTTCCATTGGAATAAATGTTTACATCAGATGTAAAATTTTCAATCTTTACATTTACGGTTTTGTATCTATTTTTTTGTCCAAGAATATCAACATCAACTTTAAAATGGAACAAATGAAGGTGGTACGGCGCAATTGTATTTTCTCCAACTCGAAATCCAAACTCAGAATGATGATCAAAACTATAAGAGGCCAAAATATATCCCGTTGGATACACTTTTGTTTGAAATACACCGTTTTCATAAAACATGAAGTCCATAATATAGTCGTAGTTATTTATGACGAATATTGTCCGTAGGATGAGAACGTTGGCGACTAGACCACCATAAAAGACCCCTCCCTGACCTTGGGCATTGGCGTAATGACGTCGTAGTGGCAGACCCTGATTATGCTCAAAAATACAAATAGCGTTCTTTAAAATGTCGTCTGTGAGAAAATCCTCTGTGGTGACTGATACATTTATGAATGATGCATATTCTGGACAGTCTATTCCAGGCACAAGTCCAGCTGTTCGACTTCCAAGACCATTTAGTCCATCTGCAAAAGCAGCATGAGAAAATGCGGGACTTCCTCCTGAGTACATTACGACAATATCTTGAATACCTATTTCATATGCTATAGTATAGTTGTTGAATCTTACATTGTGAAGCTGTGGACCTCCCATGAGTGTATTTTTCCAATCGAATTGCCATCCAATATACTTTACTGACTGACCATTAATTACATAACGCTTTCCATCAGGCTCAAATTGCACTGGACCACGAAGTGGCTTTCCCTTTGGATATTTACTTCTTCTGTTGAGACTTCCAATTAAATCGGGATTTGATATATCATCAACAGGAAAAGTTAAATTCATCCTTGAAACTGGTGTTGAATTCATGTAATTTCCAACAAACTCCTCATATGAGGTGTACAAATTGTTTGCATACCATATATTTTCGATTGTCCAATCACTAGATTTCTCGGATTCAATGTTCATTAAAATTTCTAAGTCAACTGGATGTATGCTATAATATTCAATATCATAGTAAAATGATAACCAGATTTTACGCTCTGTAGAATACACTATGGGAATATGAGATTTATACGTCACCAAACACCGTTGTTTGTTGTTTTTTATACATTCAAAAAGGGTTGCTCCATAACTTTTCCACAAAATATTGTGAATTTCCTTGTAACGTGCAATAGTTGTATACATTTCCCAGAATTCGGGCATTGTGAACTGTCTAACACGGAAGGGAACTGAACTCGTTGGACTTCCTGTTAATTTACGCATATGCATTGAGTTGTAATCACCCAACGGTCCTACAACATATTCTTCAACTGCTGGCGATTTTAATTCAGTATTGAGAATTGTAATTTTTGCCTCACGCTTGAAGTTTGATACTCCATCCTCTACGAACTGCAGTGCATCTTCTTTCCTAGGATCTAATAATTCCATGGAATGAATAAATGTTGATTTCATGTCTGCCCTTTCAATTGGAACAATATTTAATGTATTTTGAGTATAAAGAAAATGTAAGATGTCTCGTTTTTCTTGTTTACTAAGATCCCCGTACAAGGGGTTTGTGTATTCTTCGAACTGTCCATGAGTATCGTCGGTATTGATGCACACAGGAGAAAGTTGATCCACCTTTTCTTGCACTAGAGATTCATTGATTGCATTGTATGTCAGAAGCACAATAAATACAATATTTAATATCACAGACGTCATACACAATATTGTCAGCACATTCTTTCTTTTCAGACGTTTACCTTTCTTTAATCGCTATGAAAGAAATAATACAATCTATGTATTATTTTACGTACGTTTGGAAAAAAAATCAAAATATAAATTGGTCCTTTAAATAGTAATGTTATATTTTCAAAATAAAGTTTTCAATGATATACAATATTATGCAATAATAGTATCCATTCTAGTATTTTCATACTTTCCAATAAAACTTTCTCTCTCTCTTTTTTTTTTTTGGAACGCTTTTCTCTTTATACATTACAATTTATGCAAATCAGCCGATTGATATTACTACTGTAACTTTTATGGAAAAGTAATTTATATTTACAACACCTACATTTTTTCTATTTACAAGATCATAATAGGAAACTATTACAACTTATAAATACGCAGTATAAGGAGACATATCCTAAAACAACTACATTCATAATGTCAAACTTGTGATAAAGTACTTCTCACAAACCCTTGAATGATTCGCAATAAACCCTAAAAAATTTTAAATTAATGATTCAACTAATCACATGGTTCTGAATACACTTTCCCATAGGAGATTATAAAATATGATTATCAAGGGTTCTGATGAGTGATGGAATCACATAGCCTTGACATTGTGAAAACAAACCGTTGATGCAGTTTTATGGGAGCAAAAATTATCCTCATTTTTAACTTGTGAATCAGATTTTTTCTGTAACATTTCCTCATTTTCTACAACTGACATTTTTATTCTGAAAATAGAAAAAAAAAACTTTTGCACATTTGTATTACAAAACACATATACTTAAATTTAATCGAATAAATTCTATGCGAAATATATTATACTACATACCTTAGTATTTCTATTGACATGAAAACTGGGGGGGGGGGGGGGGTTTCTTAAAGATACTATACATTAGATACATGAAGACCTCGACAACAACAAAAACAGAATCTAAGGAAAATGAGAATAGAGAACAAATGGTGTGGATGTTGATAACAATAGCTTTGAATTAATGACATAGTGTAATTGGGGATTCACCAGTAGCACATGTCTTTGATTTCTTTCTAGACAAAAAACTGAAGGAACATGCTTCACTTCATTGTTTTTGACATGTTTATGGGCTCTGTTTTACACGCACACATAAGTATATAATCTGGATAGAATTAATTTCCTTCAAGCCATTGCTGCTGTATTTTTTATGAAAATATGAGGAAGTCGTCCGTAGTTCTCATTTTGTTTAAAAACTTGTTCTACAAGATATCAAGAAATGTTTTAATCTTGAACAAATATATTAATAAAACACTATGACCATTATATTGTATATTATAAAACATAATCATATTTGAAGCTACTTAAGAAATTGAGAGTGTCCTACTCATTAAAAACTAAAACACAAATACAATCATATAATAAAAACTGGAGGGAATATCACATATAGGGTCTATGACGCAGCATTGATAGTGTAAACGATCAAGTGATATGACTCAATCAGACAAACAATAAAGTGAAATTCGAAACGGGTTATAGGTTCCATTTTGTTTAACAAGATAAAAATCATTTCATCACAATCATTTTGATTGCATTTAATATATATCATATTGTTCTATACTACAGTGGTGTTTTGAGATACGTAACATTATTTCGTCACCAAACGCACAAGGAATTGACTGTAACCCGAAAAGTTAATTCTGAATTCACCTTCTTTGAATTTAAAGAAAGAAACTACACATGTAAGAAAAAAAGTCCAGTAGTGATTACTAAACACAGATCACCAAATAAGAAAGACATCCAGTGGTGATTACTAAACAAAGATCACCACATACGAAAAACATCAAGTGGTGATTACTAAACAAAGATCACCACATAAGAAAAACATCCAGTGGTGATTACTAAACACAGATCACCATTTGGTAGTTTTAAAGATTAATTTACTATTTTGTATAAATGCATATACAAGAAAAGAAAAACTACAAACCTTGTTTACTGAAATAGATATCACCAACAACTGAATAATTTATTTGATTTTTTCTGTTTGCTTTTTCTTCATTAGATATCGCTTGTAGCACCAAAGGCTGTAAAATATAAATTTGTATGTAAAAAGTTAGATACATTTCAACTAAAGAAATTAAATATTCTTATCTAGTGTCATCAGCAATGCTTCATTTGTAAAAGGTTTAAAACATTGAACTAAAAATGATTTGATTTATATGTTATGATAGAACATGTCAATAAAGCATTTGATATGATTTCCATGTCAAACACATTTCCGTATCTGTTATACTCTTAGGCGACACATCACATACGCCGATATTACTATTGAAGTTTAGTTATGTGAATTTGACAGATCTATTTGAATAAACCATAAACCTAGTCTAATAACATCGTATTTGTTGACAGATGTGGTTTACAGTGAACACACTGGAGTGTATATTTACAGATGTGAGGGAATGTCATCCCTAAATATTCCTTTCTTATCACTTTCATTGCTGACTTGTACATAGTAACACGGTATGCAAATTATGTTTTTGAAATGTCTTCAACTACAAACGTACATTTTGATCATTTACAATATATCGTTTCTCAAAAGATGATGAATGCGATGTTGCACCAAATAGCACTTTTTAGCTGATTTTGTAATAACATTAATATTTTTTATCAGAATCACATGTATCTGCGATATGTCTCTATGATTTAATGTGATATCAAGGTTGTGCATCTGATGATAAACCAAGTCAACTGACACTTTAAACCTAAATCAATATTCCCTCTTTATTCAATTCATGAAATAAACATTTTGTACAGATATACATATATCAATTCCCTATGATGTTTTATTTTCAACAAAACTATCGATACGTCATTCACTATTAAATATTGTTAGGAAATACCTTTGCTAATATTCTTACCTTGCAATAAGTCTTTCTTCCTTAATATCTATATGTTAAAAGCATTGACCAAATGTCGACCAATGCTTGAAGAGGGTTAATAATATCCATATAGAAGTAATGAGATCGATTCAGCTGCAAAGTTCTAGACGTGTGTAATGACCAAGCTGAATAACAATGATAAAACAATACTTTCTGTGTCGATGCATCAGTTTCTTTAACTACGTAGATACACATATATTGAACTTTCCACCTGATAAATCCATGTGTGAATGCGTGATGAATTTGTTTTGGTTGATGGATATACTTCCAAAACGATTTATTATTTTTCTTTCATCACAAGAGTAAATTTTAACGTATGACAATCGGTATGATTGTTTACATCATTAAAATTACTAAGAAAGAATATATCTTTTTATAATGCTCTTAATGCAAATAAATTGCATACATGAATTCACAGTTTCCATCTTCCTTTGTCAAATATCTGGTGTAATGCAGTATTACAAAAAGTTACCCTCCACGTATCACTCTCTCTTCATTTAATTAAGATAGTAGAGGTTGAGATGAGATAAGACTGTCCATTTTACGAGATGGGTTGTCTGATATGACTAGACATGATGTGTGTTACGCATTATTGAGTACCATATCAAAGATAACTACAATATATAAAAACACTCGCAATCTACAGGTAATTGTGCTCATTTATCAAGAAAATGAAGGTGATAAAATTTTTAAATTTTGATATTTATAGCATTGTGTTCATGCTTGTTTTTGGAGGAATACATACGATAATTGAACTAAATAAAACATTTCCTGTACCAGAAGTGCGAAGTAGCAGGTGTTACGTCAGTATGACACTAACTACAACGTGTTACGACGGGCATAACTACGTCACTGTGACATATGACAACGTGTTACGACGGGCATAACTACGTCACTGTGACACTGATGACAACGTGTTACGACGGGCATAACTTCGTCACTGTGACACTGATGACAACGTGTTACGACGGGCATAACTACGTCACTGTGACACTCATGACAACGTGTTACGACGGGCATAACTACGTCACTGTGACACTCATGACAACGTGTTACGACGGGCATAACTACGTCACTGTGACACTCATGACAACGTGTTACGACGGGCATAACTACGTCACTGTGACACTCATGACAACGTGTTACGACGGGCATAACTACGTCACTGTGACACTCATGACAACGTGTTACATTTGGCATAACTACGTCACTGTGACACTCATGACAACGTGTTACGATGGACATTCGTACGTCTTAAAAATCACAAGTAAGATCAGTTGTTGTCTACCAACATTCACATAATATGTCCAATACATCATAAATCACGACATTGGATGACTATGGATTATAGTTGCTCAACCAACCCACTTATTTCAATTTAAGCTAAACCATTTTGAATTATATATGTTTTCATATGTATGATAAATGTTGTTGGTAATGCTCCACTAATAAGTTTCTTGTACTTTATAAATATTCTGTTCTCTCGAGTTCACTTGGCATGAAGACACATAGACATTGTGAAAGCAAATGTCCTCTAGGAGCCAGAGATGTCAAGCCGCTCTCAAGAGATCGTCTACTAAATGACAGCTTTCACCATATATGAAACTATCCTGACTTTAACTACCGTCTCGCCACCACTTGACAATCAGACTCGGTCAGAGAGGAAATCGAAGCGAGTCGTCATCATTGTTAGACCAATAATAGTAAATCGTCACGGGTTGTAGAAGGACTGGACAGGAAACCGCCACGACTGCTCGAAACCAAGGTATAATCACGACTTATTCATTAGGTAGAAATATCAAAATGATGACGTAGGGCAAGCTATATCAATCGTACTGGAAATGTACCATAGTCGTGTTGTGTCATTCGTACTGCAGTCTTTATCAATCATATCGAAGCCTTGATCACTCGTACGACAGTGAAACATACCGTGAACTTGGTCAATCGTACTACAGTCTTGATCACGCGTACCGCACTTTTTCTCAATCGATCCACAGTCTTTGTCACTAGTGCGACAGTCTTAATCAATCGTATCACAGTCTTGGTCAATCGTACGACAGTCTTCATCAATCGTATCACAGTCTTGGTCAATCGTACGACAGTCTTCATCAATCGTATCACAGTCTTCATCAATCGTATCACAGTCTTGGACAATCGTACGACAGTCTTTATCAATGGTTTCGCAATTTTGGTCGGTCAACCGTACGACATTCTTCATCAATCGTATCGCAGTTTTGGTCGGTCAATCGTACGACAGCCTTCATCAATCGTACCATATTGGTCAATCGCACAGCACTCTGTACCAATCGTATCACAGTCTTGGACAATCGTACGACAGTCTTTATCAATGGTTTCGCAGTTTTGGTCGGTCAACCGTACGACATTCTTCATCAATCGTACCGCAGTTTTGGTCGGTCAATCGTACGACAGCCTTCATCAATCGTACCATATTGGTCAATCGCACAGCACTCTGTACCAATCGTATCGCAGTCTTGGTCAATCGTACCACTATACCAATCATACTGCAGACTTGGTGAAACGTACCACAAACTTGGTCAATCGTACCGCTGCATTGATAAAGCGTACCGCACTTTTTACCAATCTTTTTACCAGTCTTTTTTACTAAAGCGTCAGTCTTTATCAATTGTACCATATTTCGTTAATACCCGTAGTCTTGATCATTCGTAACGCAGTCTTAGTCAATCGTGCCGCAGTCGTTGTCAAGCGTATCAGTCTGGGTCAAGTATACCGACTGCTGATCAATTATACTGAAGCCTTTATGAAGCGTGCCGCACTCTCGGCCAGTCGTATTAAGCGTAATATGTCTGTCTGTCAGTCGTACCGCTGTCTTGGTTAATCATGATAATCGGGAATTCTACCCCTGCTGG
Organism: Pteria penguin; assembly: GCA_035048485.1. Classification (NCBI taxonomy): domain Eukaryota; kingdom Metazoa; phylum Mollusca; class Bivalvia; order Pterioida; family Pteriidae; genus Pteria; species Pteria penguin. The sequence goes on from CM068581.1 coordinate 21,438,822, forward strand.
TCTCTGTTTCGTCGGTTATCGTTCGCCGCGTCACACGACTTGCGCCTCTAACTAACAGTGATATGACAATGCTTCTATCACAACTCTACACCGTCTTTCTCTGCCTATCATATTTGCTACGTATTTCACCGACAAAGCTACGACTGATCACGTCAACAGTTACGAACTTGAAATCGCTACGACTTATGCCAATACGACATATCAAGAGTTCGTTTCGATACGTGGCGTCCCCGCAAAAAAAAAAACATCATATAATAAAACATAAATTTTATTGAATCTGTGTTGCTTTTACTAAAATATAAAGTTACATGTATGTAAATATTCAGATCGTATGATACATACATATGTAACAGAAATAACGGTAAAAAGTCTCATTGTGTGCAGAGGTGTAAGTTATATGTGCCACTTGCGTCTCAGAAACTTGATACACTATCAGACTATCATATAAATGTTAAAATTATGACGTGTTGATTGCGTAATATCATATGTGTCGTTAATCGTAGTATAGTTTGAATTTATTGGAACAAGTCGTTTGAACATTGTACGGGTGTATATATTAGTCATAGATAATGGTGGTCAGTGGTATCAATCTGAAGGGAGGTTTCGGGAGAAGTAGTAATGAGGTAGGTAAGACTACACACAGTGGAAGTCCACGCTGTCTGGTTTGACACTACCACACATACGGAATCGATATCGAAAATACGAAATCTTTGATTATTCACATGTTGCTTTGCGCCATATAAGTATCTTATTGTGATATAAAAACAAATAAACAATTAACTGTCATGTATGCAAATGCTAAAATAAGTCTTCAGTGTTGCTCATATTGTCGACATCAATGTTGAAATTCTCTAAATAAGAAGGAGAGACGCCACAGATGTAGAGAAGATGAGAACGGTACACATGGAGGTGGAAAGAAAAAACTGGACCTGAAAGCCATTTCATAGTTTCACAAATACCCCGAACAAAGTATCAAGGATATGCTTGGCATGTTTAGAATTTATAACCACATATACCAATGGTTACAAATAACCCTTCACCGGTATTTATATTTCACGATGAAAGTTTAAAATTCCAAGTTCAGTTTCACCGTTTATTACGTTCAAATAACTGTGTGTGAACATCGCCCGCCTTCATATATGTATATGATGCATTGTAAGCACAGCTTACTTTTAACCAAAGAGCTGTAAGAGGGAAGGGGGGGGGGTTCTTCCGTTTCCTTCAAATGTTATCGAAATTTAGTAATATTCTCTTTCTATAATTATGAATCCACGACTAAGCTATATAAGTTGGCATTACTTATTTCTATAATAAATCATAAAACAATAAATCATATGATATTCGACCTTTATTTAATATGATCAACTTTAAAATACCTAATCTTTGACTTCTCTGTTGTTAACTAAATATTGAACGGAACTTGAGCATTAGTCTGTATCATTTGAACAAAGAATATATTCATCTACCTCTGTACTATACGATAAAGGTGCATGGACGAGTACAGAATTCACTTGAGTTTCCTCTTATGATTAATTACATTTCTTAAATTGTTCCCTATTTGTGTTGCAGCCCATTGCCATTTATCATAATCTAGCTGAGATAACCAGCCAACATAGACAAATCAAAAATAAGCTTAGAGATACTTTCCTCATCAATTCTACTTTAGATTTACACGATAAACTTTTGTCAGAAAATAGATGAAAATCTTGTGACCTTTTCTGTACTAATATAACTCTCTCTCTCTCTCATTTCATTGTTTTGTATGTTTACATTATTTAGGTCATATACTATATCCCTATATCTTCTTTTTTATTTCGTAAATCTAATTGTCTAGGATGTTGAGCTACTTAATCTTTATTTTGTTCCCGCTAAAGAAATATACCATGTGATATTACACACACCTTCTGGAAAATCCTCTTATCGAAAGAGTTTTTGTAATTTGTTTTAAATATCTTTAAATTACACCAATACAGAAAAAGAAAATATGCCAGTCAGATGTTATGATTCCAACTCACTGTCCTGTAATTAACCTCTGATTTATTTATTATACATCGTGTGTCAATGCTAGTTATGACACTAATCATTGACATCAAGAATGTTTGATTGTTAACCTGACACTACAAAGAAGTGTTTTTCATCTGTACCTGCTGAACTAGAGGGATGGTTAAAAACTGGTAGAACATGGACCGCTTACTACATAGCAGATCAATTCATTAATCATTAAGAGTTATTCCGCCTCCCAAATTGTAAACAATATTATGTAAATAAGTACTCATTAAAGACTTTCCCACACAAGATTCATAAACCACATAATTCATTCTTAAAGTAATTCTTAATACAAGCACCAGATAAAAGCCGTTGAGCACGCGACTTCACTTCTTCAATTCTTAATCCCCCGAAGTTTTTAGTATGTTTTGAAGTATTTTCTCCAGGATATTTTCTCATGAAAAGAAGTTAAACATCTATCCTTCTATTAGATTTCCTTTTAAATCGTTAATGCATATATGCATGCATTACATACATACATACATACATACACACACACACACACACACATACATACATACATACATACATACATACATACATACATACATACATACATACATACATACATACATACATACATACATACATACATACATACATGTATACATTTGTGTGTGCATCGCACATTCAAAATACACAAACGCACACACACATACATACATGCATTACATAAAACCATGCTTGAATGCAAACATACAAATAACACACACTCACACATTTACCCATCTTTTCAAAGCTGTGAACCATGTAGTAGTAGTAGCGTTTTACATCATACAAGAAAATTACTTGAATATTTGTGAGAAACTTTTCCCGACCGATACATTTCATTAATGTATAACCACCATTTCACGCGTCACATTGTAAAGAATACATGTCATATTGTCAATGACTAAATAAAACGCAAACTATAAAGTCTTTACAACACTTGAACTATCACACAGGGCTCGATCTATTATTTTTACCTGTAGAGGTGTCTTGTATTATCAACAGCTGATAATCTTTCAACGGTTTTATCCTCTGCCACCATGTCAAGAGTTATGACCCGATACAATCCGTAGTCTGTCGTGCAGGGCTCGAATCAATGTATTTGCAAGTTGTACAGATGTGTCTTAATATCACCAGTACCCATTAGACAAAGGCAAGAATTCTTAGTAAGTTCAAACTGCCATGCGTGTTTTCGTGTCGAATATATGACAGTTAATGCACAGAACTCAGTGACATGTAAGCATGTCGAATACATAGTGACGGAGTGTCACTTAGAACTCAAACTCGTGTTGACATGTTTTATCAGACTTCATACCCAAATTGCAACATCTCGCCGTCACTTGTATATTTTTCGAAGCCGGTGTGGCTTAGTGGTATCGCGCTTTCCTCTTGATCGGGAGGCCGGTGTTTGAGTCCCGCTCTGGTCATGCCGGTGTCCTGTCTTTCTGATGAGACAGTAAAAACCGAGGCCCCGTGTCGTGGTATGCATAGCACGTTAAAGATCCCTCACTGCTTCGGATGGGTCCGTTGCAAAGGTCAAATTTTTTTTTGCCCCGCATCAGGCAGATGCCGTCACCATATACGTGAAATGTTCGTGGTGTGACGTTAAACAAAAATCAATCAATCAATCATGTATATTTTTGTAAATTTGTATATAGTCGCCATAACTCGTGATGAAGTCGTATTCATTGTTTCAAATCGACAAAAGTGATAGAAAAATTCTTGAAAGTTGTTGTTGAGAAAGTTTCCTATAGAGATCTTACAGACGTTGTTAAAACTCGTTCTAAAATGAAGATTATCGTAATGCATATATCAGCGAGGAAGAGAACTCGAGTATTATGGACGAGAACTCGAGCAATCAGACCTTGGGAGAATAGGACTGCTGGTTACAGTTCCATGCTTGAAGTATGCTCATGACACAATAGTTCCGATTTTTCCGTTAGTATCACACAGTGAAGCTGTCACATTCTAGTGATTTTTTACTATAACCTATTATTATGTTAAGTAATCTCGTCTCAATATACACTTTTCTCCCCATACCGAAAATTACACAATCTTTATTTTGAAATTTAAACATTTGATCCTTATTGGCCATCCTTTGATAAAAAATCAACTCAAGTCCTTTTATTTATTTTGAGGCATTTAGTTTCGAATAGTCAATGAATGATATGGTCACTGTTCGGTGTTTTTCATACAAGGTTACATGTACGCAAGTTGAGGTCTGCCTTACTGGCCTGAGGCGAAGCCGATGACAAAAAGACAGGCCTAGGCGTAAGTACTAGGCCGGTATGGAAACATTAATTAATAACCGTCTAGTATAAAGAATTTATTCCCGATTCCCCTACTCGCTCTCATAAGGGTTGCAAATCACAGATTAAATGACACCATGCTGGCTACAAACTACAGGATGGAGGGCGAGTTGCCACCTCCATATTCTGGATCTCAAGACTCCATGACGGAATTCTGGACACAGTGGCCCTATTATCGCAACAACTTTTCAAATGCTATTTAAACTATTTTATTTACTTATTTATATATTTCAATATTCAATAAACAAACGCAACAGTGTATTATATAATTCTAAGCATCATTAACACAAGGAAGAAAGAATATGCATAAATCACCTTCACATTCTCTCTTACATCTCTACGCATCTTTCTCACTAATGATTTTAAACCAAGATGAAAGTTTAACTAAAGTAAACGAAAGACAAAGATAACAAAAGAAAGCGTATACACACATACTTCTGTCCCCAGGTGGTTGGCACCCGTGCTAAACGTTCTTCAGATAGCACTAAATACTTTAGATTCTTAAAAGACAGGGTTTCATATCAACTGACCCCAAGATTCATAGTCATTTGATACTGTGAGTAAGTCAATTAATGTGATGTCGGAAATTTTAACGACATTTGTGAAATTCATAGTCATATTGTGTGTAAGTGCTAGACTATTGCCTGATCTTGGGAATAAATAGCGGGGTTTTTTTAAACAACGGATATGAATGCAGGTTCGTTCATCCACGAGTTAATTTTGATTGCAGTTTTGGTAAGTCATCCGATTACTGTATTCCATGTTTAACTATAATCATCAATAACATTAAAATTGATGTGCTTATTCATCTTATTTTACTTAATAGTTGAATCATAAAAATGACATAATGTGGTACTATAGCGCGCTGTTATCAGGACAAAGCTGACAGCTGTTTTGGGGATGAACGCATATGTTACGACATTGAACTCTGTAGCACTCGTAACGCACGTGCGTCTTCTGTGCCAGAAGCGCATTACATGAATCAGAAATCTAATAGGCATGCTATGCTTCTCCAAAAACAATTTAGATTTTATGGTCACTTTGATCTTAGAATTTTCTAGTATTGTCTTACAGTTATCCTGGGATTCCTCGGCTTGATTAAGAACATCCGTTTTTATACACAGTTAACCGGCATGATTTCATTCATTGAATTCAAGACAAATCTAATAGATAAACATAAGAAACTGTTTTCACGGAAGATCCCATCATGAATAAACACTTCAAGAAATGCTAGTCGAAATTAGCGGATAATAAAGATACTAAGATACACATTCTACTTGTGGTCAATATCACTTGCAATCATAATATCAATTCACAATTTTAAAACAGGAATGTAACAAACTGAATTACGTGGAAGTTCTAACTTATTCCGAACTATTACACGGTAAAATTATATAAAACAAGTATAATCCGATTCATTTTGAACAAGAAAATTATTTTTCATTGGATTCGCGAACATCAGTTCATCCGATGTGAAGGCGATTGTTTAGAGCTCGGTACAAACAATATCATTACGATGTAACGCTGTCGTCTTTAAATCGACTTCAAACTGTCTATTTCTCGTACACAACTACAAACAAAGTATTATCCCCTATCATATATTTTAACTTATATGTCATTTAATTGGCTATACACATCATTTTGGAATTTAAATGTAGCACCATAGATCTAGTTTGTGAATGTACGTACGAAATATTGGAATGAAAAACTATATTAATACTTATGATGGATATCTGATTAATTCATGTTTTACATATATAAAGCAAAAGGCAAATTGGATAGAACATACAATTACACTTAAGGTGAAGTAAATTCATATATATCTTTTTATGTCATGGAAAAGTTAATTTTTTGATAATTTTCATCCGTCCTCAATTTCAGTTTTTAAATACAAGCAGAAATATTCGTGTATTTACATACTTTAAAACGTGAATGGCATTGTTTTGCGGTCTTTCACTTTTTAATTACATGACGTAAACAATGCCGTGGGTCTTGTTATTAAAAGGCTCTTTATCAGTCATAGGAAGGAAGGCAAACCTCTTTGTTAAATAGAGTAAAGTAACAAGGATAAAGTTTGTGTCGCTGTGGGTAATTGCATATTTCTCCAGAAATTGTTGACAAAATCCCTTTGCTATCCAAACAGAGCAGTGTGGTGAAATTAAACTGTTGGGTCACTTCAATAAAATGTATTTGTAATAATTACAAACCGATATTGTGTCTTCGTACTTCAATATCCTATACTATTGTCTTTTTTATTTAATCTAAAATGAAATTTATCTGAATTTCTGAAACCTGATTAAGAATATATTCATTTAAAACATGCGTATATTAGTTCTATTTGCGCGGCGCTAAATTAAATTCATGACAAAGATAACTTTCTAGCATATTATTTTCCTTTTAAGTTATAAATAATGATTAACGTGTTACAAAATAACCTACATACCATATTTCTGAACTGAAACTAATAAGTCAAGTAAGGTATATTCATCAAACTTTTCTTGTAAACAATATGCGTAAAGTCAAAAGGTCGGGCTTTAAGTCTGCGATTCCTGCCACTATGCATTCTGACTGTATAGCGACGTGAGCAGGGACAAACAATGGGATATCAACAACATCAAAGACGACACACAGTGACACAAGCATTGTGTTTAAAGTATCTGACTAGGTACAAGAATGTTTGCCTCATCCATCAGTGATCATCAGTTCGGGTAAACTTTACTATTAACTTCTGCGGTGAAGGCTCATCTATTATTTCCGTACCGTGTAAGATAAGATTAAATGAGTAGGAAGTTTATGTGATCGTGTATTAAGGTATCTGAAAGTCTTCTATTGGTCCAACGAATCTGCTGTCTGATAAAGTATACAGACTAATCACCTAAGTAACACATATAGGGACTGATGTGCATGTACTAATATCTCAGATTACTAGATTTCGACAAATAATGTTTCCTCTATGCTTTTATTTGAGGTCGGATCTATGGAAATCCAAAATACTGTAGACAAATTACCATACTGCCCGAGTAAAAAGAGTCAAACCATCTAGGACAGAGCTGCACATCAGGGAAAGACATGTCCTTCATAGTTTTTGAAAACTGAATCAATCTATTGTGCCCTTAAGTGCACATTATGACCCCTATGTAAATGTAATAGATAGTAATAAGGAATTCAAAATCTTTATCGGTGTAACACACTGAAATAACTTTAGAAATAGAATGGTTACTGCTTACATATAATACTGACACAAACTAATAATATGACGTAACAAAATATCTATTTCATATTATAATAAAGCGTTTTTACTTGAAACAATATTGATAAAGATTACGTGGTATTATGTATCCTTATGTATAATAAAAAATCTGCTCTAGCACATAATTCTTCATTTCACACACACAATAAACACAATAATAGTCTTTCGCTTTTCGGAAAAGATCTCTTATAATGGGCGTCACTCTTATAATGTAAGTCAATATGTACTTCTGGTCGTCACCTTTATAATGTAAGTCAATATGTACTTCTGGTCGTCACCTTTGTAATGTAAGTCAATATGTACTTCTGGTCGTCACCTTTATAATGTAAGTCAATATGTACTTCTGGTCGTCACCCTTATGATGTAAGTCAGTATACACTTCTGGTCGTCACCCTTATAATGTAAGTCAGTATACACTTCTGGTCGTCACCTTTGTAATGTAAGTCAATATGTACTTCTGGTCGTCACCTTTGTAATGTAAGTCAATATGTACTTCTGGTCGTCACCTTTATAATGTAAGTCAATATGTACTTCTGGTCGTCACCTTTGTAATGTAAGTCAATATGTACTTCTGGTCGTCACCTTTATAATGTAAGTCAGTATGTACTTCTGGTCGTCACCTTTGTAATGTAAGTCAATATGTACTTCTGGTCGTCACCTTTGTAATGTAAGTCAATATGTACTTCTGGTCGTCACCTTTGTAATGTAAGTCAATATGTACTTCTGGTCGTCACCCTTATAATGTAAGTCAATATGTACTTCTGGTCGTCACTCTTATAATGTAAGTCAATATGTACTTCTGGTCGTCACCTTTATAATGTAAGTCAATATGTACTTCTGGTCGTCACCCTTATAATGTAAGTCCATATGTACTTCTGGTCGTCACCCTTATAATGTAAGTCAATATGTACTTCTGGTCGTCACTCTTATAATGTAAGTCCATATGTACTTCATGTCGTCACTTTTATAATGTAAGTCAGTATACACGTCTGGTCGTCACCCTTATAATGTAGGTCAATATGTACTTCTGGTCGTCACCCTTATAATGTAAGTCAGTATACACTTCTGGTCGTCACCCTTATAATGTAGGTCAATATGTACTTCTGGTCGTCACTCTTATAATGTAAGTCAATATGTACTTCTGGTCGTCACTCTTATAATGTAAGTCAATATGTACTTCTGGTCGTCACCCTTATAATGTTAGTCAGTATACACTTCTGGTCGTCAACCTTATAATGTAAGTCAATATGTACTTCTGGTCGTCACCCTTATAATGTAAGTCAGTTTGTACGTCTGGTCGTCACCTTTATAATGTAAGTCAATGTGTACTTCTGGTTGTCACCATTATAATGTAGGGGCAGGCGTGGTGTAGTGGTTAAGCGCTTGGCTTGCGGCGCCGACGATCCGGGTTCGATCCGCGGGTTGCGCCACTATGTCTAAGAGGTTGGTAACATCCTGCTTCCATGTCGCGATATAACTGAAATATTGTTGAAAGCGACGTAAAAGACCAATCAACCAACCGACCCTTATAATGTAAGTCAATATATACTTCTGGTCGTCACTCTTATAATGTAAGTCAATATGTACTTCTGGTCGTCACCCCTATAATGTAAGTCAATATGTAATTTTGGTCGTCACCCTTATAATGTAAGTCAATTTGTACTTCTGGTCGTCACCCCTATAATGTTAGTCAATATGTACTTTTGGTCGTCACCCTTATAATGTAAGTCAATTTGTACTTCTGACAAATTAGTTACTGATATTGTGAAAATAGGAAAAGTTAAATACAAACCAACTTAAAGGTAAACGCGTCTTTTTTAAGAGTTAATTATAGATGCAGACCTTAAGGCAATGTCATTATGTCCGAAGCAATAAAAACAAGATTGCATCCCTTTTATTGTAATTATCTACGCAAGACCAACTTATGCATATAACAGAATAATTTCCCTGAAGAATTGCATTTTGATTGTATCAAATTAGAGATATTTCATGAATAACAATATTTCTCAATCTCATGGATGCCTGGGTAAATACATCATGCTTATATTAGCTTGGTCATAAAAGCGCATGCTAACAATATGGATAGTATAATGAGATTACTATGCATGTGGTGAGTTTTTTATTGAAGATTGATAATTATGGGTGAGTAGTATTAAATGATTTATTGTTTATACAGGTCTTGTGAAGCATTGGAGTACGAAGCGAATTATGTGTTCATGACGTGTTATCTACTTGATAACTGGTTCAGGTACCATATAGGGAGGAAAGGGGGGGGGGGTGTTCTCCTCTACAACGACACCGTTCACGCTGTTTTGATTTTTATCGTTTAAACCAAAATATCATTTAAACACACACACATTTATTTATTTATTTATTTATTCATATCTAAAAACAAAAAACATTACGAAAACGTTCGCTATTCAAGAATGTTGGATCAACTGCAAATCAATGGAAATCACTTCTTTAATAAAGATCAATTATGAAGGCACAAAAAGTGACAACGATACTTTTACATCAAGTAAATCCCCTCCCCCTAATATACAAAAAATATAATAGAATAAAACACCATTACGTAACTGGTGTATAACCATATGGAACAGTACAGATGGGAAAAAAACCAAGATATGACAAATGTACATTACTTTTTATTTATATGAAGTATGTCATGTATCCGTTTAATTACAACGAGGGCTGTTGTGATACATTCTTATAATCTGATCATGCGTTTCTGCGGTACAGTTTACAAGAGAAAAATGAAAAAAGCATTAAATGATTGAGAGAAGAGTCAAAGAAAACAATGTGTTTGTGAAATACGAATGCCCCTGGCGGCAACAAAGTCCAAATAAGGCAAACCTTGAAATGTAGGTCAAAGGACACGGTCAAGGTAAACAACCTTGGAGTAATTTGAAAGTGGAATATGTATGCCAGATATGAAATCTTTCTCTCATAGTTCAAAAGTTATGTCCAACGTTAAGTTGACAAGAGACGAAGATTATAGTTTTGGGTGTATCAAAACATTAATGCATCATTATGTTCACGCTTTACAGGACAGTTTAAAACGTTGTAAATCCTAATTACATTTATCTACAAGTATTATGTGGACTTTTAAAATGATGATTTTCTAAAAACTTCCTAAAATGTTTCTAGAGTTTCATCCTCAAAAGTTTCTTTAGAAAGTTTTGTGATTTTCTCTGTCATCGTCCGGTTGCTTCGGGGCTTTGCATTATGAGCTAGGTATTTTTCCCGCGAATAACATATGTATCCGTCTGACTTTCTTATCAAATTAATTGAAAGTTCTGAACTTCACTGAAAAATACTGACTCCATATTTTAATATGGCATTTCCACTAAACTACACAAAAAAGGTTAGTATGATTAGATGGTAACACTCTAGTAATACTAGTAAATGTATTTATGTTCCAGAAAATGTTAAAAGAAAATTAAGGAAAAGTACTCCTCAAGTAAGACAGATAACTTTTATATGGCTCCATGTAAGAAAACCAGATTCATAACATGATAAAATATTGGTAGATATTTCACTTTCTTATTTTCTTATCTTTTTGTAATTTTATTTACCTTTATTACATCATTGAAAAAGTATTTTGTGATGTATCTTTAAATTTCTATCTAGACTTTCAAAAAATTAAAATATTATGAAATTTGTAATTCGAGTAGTTTCTCTTGCCAGATCCACGTTCTTCCTTAAATAAAAATATTTACAGAGAACTTTAAATTCATTTGGATTGTTACTTTCATAGTATACCAGTTATTTTAGTTGTAAAATAAACCATATATATATATATATATATATATATATATATATATATATATATATATATATATATATATATATATATATATATATATATATATATATAAAGCACAAATAGAATCAGTGAAACACCTGGGAGTAATATGGACCTTGGATCTCCGAAGAAATACCTGTAGAAATAAAGACAAATTAGACAAACATATAAAGCACAAAGACACTACAGCTAACAAGGCACCCTATATTCGTTCCCCGTCTGGGACTCGAACCCACGATCTATGGTACCGAATCACCTAGCCGTCATGCATCCGACCCTCTAACCGACTGAGCTACCCGAGCTTCACAAAAATGGAGCTTTAATAGCCAATCATTAGCTAATCGCATATATATATATATATATATATATATATATATATATATATATATATATATATATATATATATATATATATATATATATATATATATATATATATATATATAGTATCATAGTCAATGTTACAATAAAGATTTGAAAACTCTGTTAATAGGACTGTAGAATCATTCAGACCTTTCAAAAGTAGGACCTATAGAAAGAAGTTATACTTTAGCTCGCCTGAATTAAAGCCTCAACTAAGAATTTTGGGTCGTTTGACTCTCAGCGCTCAAGTGAGCTGTAATCATGGCACATCGATAATCATTTGTGGACATGTTACATTTTAAACTTCTTTTCAGGAACTGCAGAATGGATTTTGATGAAATTTGAAGTTGTGAGTGCTCCCTACATATGATGCGTCAAATGGTGACCCCTAAGCAGGTGGACTCAGTCCCAGGAAGTTCCCTTCATTGACAAACTTCTTCACACAGAATGCTTAAATTGACAAACTTCTTTACACTGACTGCGTACATTGACAAACTTCTTCACAACTTCTTCACACTGACTGCGTACATTGACAATTTTTTTCACATTGACTGCGTACACTGACAAACTTCTTTACAATGACTGCGTACATTGACAAACTTCTTTACACTGACTGCGCAGATAGACAAACTTCTTCACACTGACTGCGTAAATTAACAAATTTCTTTACACTGACTGCGTACACTGACAAACTTCTTTACAATGACTGCGTACATTGACCATCTTCTTTACACTGACTGCGCAGATAGACAAACTTCTTCACACTGACTGCGTAAATTAACAAATTTCTTTACACTGACTGCATACACTGACAAACTTCTTTACAATGACTGCGTAAATTGACAAACTTCTTCACACTAACTGCGTAAATTGACAAACTTCTTTACACTGACTGCATATATTGACAAACTTCTTCACAATGACTGCGTAAATTGACAAACTTCTTTACACTGACTGCATAAATTGACAAACTTCTTTACACTGACTGCGTAAATTGACAAATTTCTTTACACTGACTGCGTACACTGACAAACTTCTTTACAATGACTGCGTACATTGACAAACTTCTTTACACTGACTGCATACATTGACAAACTTCTTCACAATGACTGCGTAAATTGACAAACTTCTTCACACTCACTGCGTACATTGACAAACTTCTTTACACTGACTGCATACATTGACAAACTTCTTCACAATGACTGCATACATTGACAAACTTTTTCACAATGACTGCATTTTACATTTAGACAGCGAGACAGCGAACAGTAAACACGCAAAAGGAAGCCGACGTCCGATATTTCGTATTATTAATCTAGTGCTTTTTATATAGTTTTCTTTTTCCATATTTCTATTTATATGTAGTTGTTTATTATTTTGTCCTGATGAAGGGGCAGATCGCCATTGACCATTTTTCTTTATTTTAGTGTCATGTGCCGCTTTCTTGTGCTTCTATATTTGACCTCTTTTATTCTTTAGCGACTTGCATTGACCCACGGTTGATCCGACATTTTTGAATAGTGAACGTTGTTGTTATATTTCCTACTTGTGCTTATACACGAAGCAAAGGTTAGGACTGACCTGAACTAAGGGCTTCAGTGAGAAGTTGTCATATTGCTTTCTCTGTTTGTTACTTCATCATTTTCACGATGAACAAAACTGGTAAACCTGTTCAAACCAAGACAGGAAAACATTTCTTTATAATTTTACATCAAAGACATATACAATTTATAATTCATTTTATTTCGGTAAATTTCTAAATGCATTACTCAATAACTTTTAATTAAGAATCTCCTGAATCAAAACCTTTTTGCGGCCTGATATCTTGTGTCAATAGGTTTTCTTATTTGTATACCACTTTATTTCAAACTGTTCCGTTATAGCTTTTCTTGTTTATTTATCTATCCTTATGACTGTGTATAGGCGGAACTAGAATTTTTTGAAAGGGGTTGCAGTCTAATGGTTTGTACTATTCAGTCTGGAAGGCGGGGAGGGTTGCAGCCCTAAAAATGATCGAAAATTACCTTTTTGGTAAAATTTTCCGACCAAAGGGATGGGTAGGTTGCAACCCCTGTAACCCCCTCTAAATCTGCTTGGGATCTCATCATACCAACTAACCATCTTGAACTTTTTGACTATACTTATTTGACATTATATGTATCCATACAGACATTTGGTTGACGTGCATTTCTGATTCCGGAATTTCAGTTCAACAGCAATATACATATTGACTTGCTTGCGACGGGTGTTGCAAGCAAGCAGGGAACGCTTACTCCTCCTAGGTTTCATTGGGGTTTGCGTGTGTCTAAATTTGACATTGTGCATTATATTGTCCTTTTATTCTATGGATTTCGAATTGCGGGTAACTCCTCGGAAGTATTTTTATATGGTCCCCAAACACTTCCAGAATTACATTACATCTATTAAACCTTTAATTAGAATTTTATTATATTTCATACAAATGTTCCTTTGGACAACGACTTTAGGACAAAGGTCACTCTAGGTCATTTCTGCAAGGTCCAGGTCACTCAGCACATGAAAGTAGGTGTATTGGGAAATACCTTATATCTATTAAACCATCCATCAGAATTGCGTCACATTTTAAACAAATCTTCTTTGGGACAGGAACTTTTGGGTAAAGTACACTCAAAGTCATTTCTAAACGTCAAAGTAGCACATCACGTACTTCTGAAATACTGCAAAAGACCTACATTTTGAACCATTCATCAGAATTGTATTATATTCTGCCCAAGTTATCGGGGGACAAATGTCATTGATTGTCATTTCTGCAAGGTAAATATCACTCGACACATATCCCTAAAATATTTGGAAAGGCATTTATTCCAGCATATATCATCAACTCTTTAACAGAATTTTATCATACTGCACACAAATATTCATTGGAACAGGATTCGTTGGGCTAGGGACTTTTGGGCAAATACTCAAGTTCAAACCTTAAATATTTAAAAAGGCCTTAATTTCAGGAATTTACCAACATGTCATGATAATTCTACCGATAATTGTCATTGGTTTTTTGCAGTTTGGGGAGCACCCATCAATTTTAGTGATATTATTGTTTTCGTTTTGGTTTCACTTAGTTAACTCTTCTATATTGGTTTTTGTGTTTGTCTCTCTGTGTTTTGCTGTATTATGTCCTGAAGAAAAGGCTGAGATAGCATAAATATACATGAAGAGAAAAACTTACATGTGCATTTTTGTTTTTACAATTTCATAATACATGTAAAATTAATAAATATGCATACATCATAAAAAGAAAAAATACAAATACTTTCTTTAACCCAAATATTTTTTGTAGGTGAAGAAAACATATTTATAAAGAGATGATGAAAGCCATGGTATAAGATAGTATGACCTGTTTCGGGGAAAGCATACAGGAAATCGAAAAATACATTTCAGAGTAATTGCGGTGTCATATAGGGACGACCAATTTTTATAAGTCAGTTATTGCATACAGCTTATAGGTCTCAAATGTACTCTGCAAATTCCAACATCGCTTTTTTATTTTTTCATTTTATTATAAAATTTTTTTTTGTTTTTGTTTTTTTTTTTACATTTTAAACCACACTGCTTTTTTACTAGAGAAAGGACGAATTTGCTCTGATGTTCCACATACAGCCAGAAAAGCACTCAAAACTGAAAATAGAAAGAAACTGTAGTGTACTAGATATTAAATGTTGTCTACACTCAGTTGCATCTATTCAGGATTACAAACATGTTGTGTCTTCTCTACGAATATTGTATTTTTATTTTTACAGATTTATGAAACGAAAGGCAAAGGTACATTTTTTGTTGGTTTCCTTGGATACACTAATCCGTCCAATCAAAAATATAATGGTAACTGTTGTGGCAGCAATACCAGCTCAGATCACTGTGTAGACCATTGTCAACTTCTATTTGATGTGTCAGTAAAAGGACTGGATGGGTAAGGGTCCATCACTTGAAGTCGATCACTTTAATAAAATCCATTGTCAAAATGAAACGACAGAGGTTTCAAAATTAACAGAAATGCATTTTGTAGTAAATATTGCATCCACAAATTTCAGTTTATTGTTATGACATGATAAACCCATTTTGCACAGGAAAAGTCTAATTCTAGGTATAAGTCCAATTAAACAGATGCCATCAAGCTGTTGAACATTTTTTATTTCATAACTTTTCCGGGTATTGCGGGTATATCAGTGGGCAACAATTTTACCTCACTCTTGGCTGATATATTCATACGGAGATGAATTTATTTAGTGTTACTCTCTAAAGAAGCAGTAAAGAGCACGCTTGGACTTCACAGTCATATACATGTACATGAATGACTTGCTTACAACTAACAATCCTTCATTCTGAGGGTACGAGATCACGATACGATTTCAATTTGTGCATAACAAACTTTCTTTTTGTGAGTAGCAATATCCCATTAACGCCTGTTCGTATTCATATCTCGGTCAGCAAATTGTATGTGATGGGGTTGTTTTATTATTATTATTATTATTATTATTATTATTATTTATTATGTTTTGTTTTGGTTGGGGGGATCTAGCGGTCAGAGATGTTAACATTCAGTAGACATCTGAAGTGTCTCGCTTTTGGAGGGAGGGGACATTACATGATATTATATGATCCTTAAGTAGACGCAGTTTAGTTTGTGATATATTTGGTTTTTCCTTTTTGCTGATATTGTATACCAATCGATTTCATAATTTTCGGACTGTTGGATAGTATTTCCTTGTTTATGTTATAAATATTTGTTTATTCTCAAAGATCCTCGACTGAATGGAGGCGTCCATACCAAAATCCTATCAGTAACAAAGATCTTATTGTGTTTCCGTCATCTTACGAAGGAGTCATTAATCCCATGACCTTCAACTTTAGGAAATGGCCAGTAAGTTTACACCTTTAGATATTGTATATTGTTATATAAGGTGTTGCATCGAATCATTCATGTCCTTAGCATGACAATACCTGATCTCGGAGGCACATGTTGAGAAATGTGTGAAAATCTGCAAATGACACTCATAATAACTACGATAAGAAAACGATGTTCAATTGAAGTAGTATGCTTGCATATTCATGTATTGTATAGCTCCATATGACTTCTGCCACATACTTGAGCTAGTAACTCCTCTTTTGTCTTTGGTATCAATTTGTACCAATGATAAACACTTCCATATTCAATGTTGTCAAATAACGATATATACAATGGCAGATTATGAAGTATTCGTCCTTATGTTTACATTAAAAAGATGGTGATGTTGTAGTACATACGTACATCATACATGTATTACTTAGTTTGATTGTTGTTTTGAATGTCACTAAGTCCGTAAACAAAACAACATGAAGACCAAAGATATGTCAACAAATTTAAATTTAAAGTTAAGAGATAAACAAGAAATAAAAGAACTTGCACACACTTGGGACGAACACTCCGGGGAAATTCGAAAAGAAAAGAATTGAAAACAAATACATGTACATAAAGGATCCGCATACAGTGCATTTACAATACAATACATTTAACAAGCAGTTAGTTGATATAATCAAGAAAACGGCATTTTGGGGTTTTCCCGTAAATTGCAAGAAAAATAGTTATTTTGCGTTTCACGATTGGTTTCTAGGGATACTCAAAGCTAGAGAAGTAAACAAATGCAAGAAAAGATTACGTTTTACTATTGTCACCTATGAATAATCCATGTTTCATACAACACGAAACATTTCAACACTACAGTAATGAAATGAAAATGAAGACTAACTCTTTAAAATGTGTCATTGCAATATCAGAACATAGATACATGTAGAATAAATAAAGCCCTCCCATACGGCATTTACGCTACAGAAACTCGAATTGTGAAAACTGGAGTTCTGCATGAATCTTATTTAAAAATTAAAAAATTAATAAAAAATTAATAATCTTATTTCATTTTTCAAGAGCTCAATTTAATTTCAATATATTCAGTTTCTTGAATTCCATTTACATGTATCAATTTGATATTCATATTCCAATTCAATAGCATACACTACCTCTAAAAAGTTTTATAGATTGAAACGATATTCGTTAGACTTGTATTGAAAAGTAATATTGGATCCAATATATTACTACAAAGTGAAAGGCTTAAAAATCATGTAATTTTTTTTAATGTTTTAGGGAAACGTGACAGTTTCAGTGCGTGTTATGAATAGAGATGTAGATTTCCCAACAAGAACAGAAGAAAAAGTAGATGATTTCACATTTAATTTCAATCATATTGGTTCATCTGTAGATTACAAATACCTCAACAAATCTGGAAGTAGGAAAACAGAACAGTCAGAGTATGTATTAGAAACTAGTAGTAACCAAACCAATTGATTGACTGTCATAAGACAGTATCGGAACAACATTTTAATATATGTTTTATGGATTTCTGTGGTGACTGCTATCATACGGCTGAATCAGATGCTTTTATCTTTTGCTCCTATATTACTGCATTAAAATCAGAACTTACTTACTCGTAAATCATGTAAAAGGATTGTACTTTGTGTACTAAGTAAATATATAAATAGTAAATATATATCAACGGTAAAAGATGATTTACCACTTAAAACTTAAATCTGTTTATGCACATACACATAAAAGAACTATTTATGTCTAATTTTGTTGTGTATCATCATTACTATCATTAATGATATCATAGTAATAATGAAAATCATTATCATCATTATTAATGTTTCTATGATTATAATTGAAATAATGGTTAGTTCATATTAGACAATGATTTTTGTTTATGTTTTTTTATTTCCTTAAGACTCGCAATGTATTTTATTTATAATGAACAGTTATTGATAATTTAGTTACATTAAATCTTTACATTAAGTTATGTAGACCACGTCATGGTAATTTGTATATTGTACAGATTTTCCTCAAATCCTTTGATTTTAACAAACATATTGAATCATATAACGTTCGTCGTTTTAATTATTTGCATAATATTCTTAACTTGAAAATTTAACGTTTTTCCACATTTCTCAAAATCCAGACAAAACTTTTCTCTACTTTGAAAGCTCATGACATTCAGGTGACGACTGTTTGATTCCAATAATAAAATTATGTGAAACATGATTTAAATTTTCACTATTTAACACTAAAAACGTCTTAGTGCCGTTCTTATTTATTATCACGAAAGTTTTTGTTTCAAGCGTATAGGTGGAATAATGAATGACAAATTAAATCAACTCCATACTATAGGTCGAAAATCTTCTGTGCAAATAATCATGTTCATCAAAATGTTCTACGACGCTTTCATGGTTTGTCCTTTATTGTTTTTGAGAGTGCAATATGTACAACATTCATATCAAGACCGCAAAATTTACATTTTCTCAGAAAATTTTATTATTCCCCAAAAACTGGACGACAAAAGTTTCTGAAATTCGAATGGCACGTGGATAACAATTTGGAATATTTATTCGTTAAATTAAATGCATCAAAAGATTGTTTTTTATGCTATCATTATTTAAAAGTTGAAGCGCGAATTTATGTTATTTTTGTTTTTCTATACTCTACACGTACCCGAAAGAAGTTACGCCGTGCATTACTTAAAACTGATCTCTGATAATTTAAACATGGGTGACGTAATAAATTTTTTGGGGGAACGGAAATTGCCAGAAAAAGATCTTGCAATCTCCGTTCCCAACTAAATATAAACTATAAGATATTGTGACGTATGTATGGTCAATCAGCCGAACCGAGTGACACAATATCCATGTACATCGATGTTATCGGAGGTAAATAAGAAAGTCTCGGTGTGCATTCACCATGACAGTTAGATAGCTGATACGATAGAGAAATCAGCTGAAGATATGAATTCGGCAAAGGAAGAAATGTATGACGAATTAATTGATTAATAATACATAATTTAAATGAATAAAGTTCATAGTAAAAAGATATAATAACGAAAAAGAGAAAGCCAATTTAGCCATTATGTTCCATATTTGTAGAAAACAGATAAATCTATCGTTTAAATTCCTATCAAATATCCCCATATTCCAGATAAATTTAACTTTACTAAACATGCATTTCACTGACACAAAGAAAGAAAAGATTTAACGAGATAATATGAGTAAATTTATTACTTACACATTTTGTCTTTTGTCCTGTATGTCAATTATAATATTACGGTATTATTACCACGTTCAACTCATTCAATGTAGGATGTTTTCATTTCCGGTTGTCAAAAGGCGTGTTCGATAAAACTAAGTAAGATAAACATGTATAACTAAATCTAAATTGAATTAATTCGTTCATGTCTATGGCAAAAGAACTGCATTTGTTTATTTAATATTTTTGGAAATATTTTCAATAATATAGTACCAAAACTCCCAATTCGGTCATCGGCTAATGTTCCGAGTAAAAGATGGATATTCGGTGTATTAAAAATGAGGGGAATAAGTCTTCTGTAGTGATTAGGCACCTGCGGTAAAGACAATCCAGTTCAGTTCCTGAATTGTACCATTTTGTTTGAGAAGTTGATTACTTTCTGGTTCCATGTCGCTACATGTATATAGCTGACAAAAATGTGTAAAAGGATGTAAAATTACAAACCTTCCGCTGAAGAGACTAGTCCAAGACTTTGTTAAAATGAAAGACTATATGCGTCATAGTGTATTGCCGATTCATATGTATGTTTTCAGATTACGTGTGCACGTATATGATGCGTGCGTGTAAGTCTGTCGGTGGCTTAATTATATTTATTTGTCGAAGAATTGGCACAATTCAAGATAAAGCGGGGAATAAATTTGTTTACTTCAATTTCGAACTGAAATAAACTTTACCACAGTAATATTGATTAGGTTTTGGTTTTCTCTTTTCCTAACAAAGCATGCGATTCCAGAGTGTATTATATGTTTCAACGTTGATAAACATCATTGTAAATAGTGGTACACAAAAGTTTATAGACTTTTTACTTTTGCTCTTTTTTTTTGCGTTTGCAGTATACTGATGAATAAAGTATAGGGCAAGGATAACAAGATTGTTGATGTGATGATCATCTAGAAAGTCGTTTTACTCCTTGTAAATCTTTAATTGAATGTCACAGAGCCGAGGGATCTGCACACAAATGCGCAGAAAATAGTTTTATTGAACATGCACATTTTTGAACAATAAATATGAATGTTTTGATATCAATTTCAATAATATAATAACAAAAGAAAAAACACTCCTTCACATTCTGACAGAGTCTTCTTCTTCTTCTTATTGACATTCTTCACTTTTTCATGTTGTATCAGCTCAGTGTAGACGTCATAAGTATTGGAATGTAACGATGATGTATAAATGCAAAACATAAGTCCGAAAATCATTAATTCAAAGGACATACAAGATCAGTGAAATTGAAAACCAAATAGAAAACAACGAAAACTGTCTACTTGAAGAGCAAATGTGAACCCTTTGTTTGAGTGAGATCAAGTGCCCGGGGAAAGTGAGCATCTTCTGACACCCGTCCCATATACCCAGTAGAAAGAGTCAAATCGTGTAAATTCCATATATATATATATATATATATATATATATATATATATATATATATATATATATATATATATATATATATATATATATATGGAAATGTAAAAGTAGATAACCTTCTAGTAAAGAAGGTGTTAAATCTGTGTAAAATTTTCGGAATAGGTCTCAGTCCAGAATATCATTTAAACGGCTGGATAACAAGATATCATATTGTGTAATAAGAGTCTCATTACGACCATAAAACTTCCCCAGTGCCGTTGTTAATCTAGCACATATATAACCCTGGTTGAGTAGCATATCTGAAAGTCGCCTAGCCCTCAGAACAAAGTCTTTGTAATCTGAACATGCTCTGGAATAACGTATTAACTTAGATATAAATACGCCGTATGCGGGCGATGATGAAATGTTGCTACTTATGAAAGGAAAGTTTGTAATAGCGAAATTGAAATCGTCACGTTTGTCATAGAGTGAGGTGTTCAATTTACCATCAATGTCAAAATACATTTCAGTTCACTTGTATAGATGATGCTAAGGTAATTCGCGAATGAAGGATTTTTAATTGAAAGCAAGTCATCTATATATTCATCATATAAGAGGTTCGTCTCTTTAGTGTGCGTATGAAAATCCCTACGTAGTGTATCTGATTTCATTGATCCTTAGTGGTTTGTTTGTCATATACGTTAAACTCTATTTCCTGTTGTGTGCAACAATGCAAATCGTGAAAAGTACAATTTTTTCATTGTCTTTCTCGTTTACTATGAATATCGTGCATATAAAATATGTTGTTAACCTATAACACTTTATACTTTTTATTTTACCAGGCTGCGTATGATCTTCCGTTACGAATGTGCAGATTATTTCTATGGTGATGACTGCTTAATTGACTGCCTTCGATCAGTAAACAAAGGTCTTTGCCCACATACATATTCCATACAAGGATCTACAGATTCGTTTACAGATTGGATGATCAAACTGACCACTCAACAAACGTCAAGAAATAAAAATTGCCAGAATGTGAATAAAGAGTCAAACACGCCAAACTCTAATTGCACTCCGACAACAGAACTAACAACAGAAAGTGTTTCTATGTCAACAGCAACAACTATTATAAACAAAACTGTGCCTGGAACAGATATAAATATCACTTCAGAAAGTACGGTGAATTATCCTAGTTTAACGGTGCATTACACAAATCAAGTTACAAGTAAGCGACAACACAGTAAAACCGCTTATTCAGTATCAGCTACAGATGAGTCATCCGAAACTGCTCCGGCTACATCCGAGACTACTCCGGCTACTTCAGCAAAGATCACAACACAGATATCCGTAATATCCAAATTAATGTCCAGTGTCTCTTCCCTCACATTGCCTCATAACAACAAAAGTGTTAAAAATATAACAATTTCTACAAAACCTATTTTAACAAATCCCAATAGCTCAAGTAGGAGGTTTTCAACTTTTTCCATATTTAAAACTTTTACCTCTTCATATGTTTCCCCTGCTGCCACGGTAAATTTGCCCACAACAGTGAAAGATGTTAATACATCAGATACTGGTGGACCAATGCAGTACTGGCCTGCCATCGTTGGAGGAGTATTGGGAGCAATTGCTCTTCTTGCTGCTGTGGCAGTTTTCATGTATTTTAGAAGGCAAAAGTAGGTACATTTATCATAGTGTACCAATAGCGTAAGAATCATATAGGATATTTATAACGGTTATTTATGTAATATCGTAGTGCGCTTACTTGAATTCGTTCAAAATTGCTTTTTGCAAACATGATCCCAAGCGGCATGCATACATGTTATCTTGAAGCTTCATTGTTAAACTGACAAGTTGCTTTTAAAAATGACATCTTATCAATATTTCAACCAATCCATATACTCCTCTCCCTCAATAGAAAACTGGTGTTCATAAGAATCTAGGCATTCAATTGACGAAGGTATTTAGTGGATATGTAAACAGACATAGACAACATAATCCTTTAGATGATAAATAAGGCTGTAAATGATAATACCTGTACTATCTAGAACGAGTTATGTAGTCTTCATATTCATCACTGTATCATTTACAGGGCAATACTTAAATCTACTCAAGAAATATACAACGTAAATCCTAAACAATGGACTCTTCAGCCACCTCAAGAAAATGGAACCTCTTATGGCATGACAGAAATAGCGTTGGAAACAGAAGAAGTATGAAACCATGATCTATCATTCTGTTTGTATCATTCATATGTATGTGTTATCAATTTTATATATTTGTCTACTTATTCATTGACATTTAAATGGAAATGATCTGGAATCTGAAACCCTTATAACACGTTATAAAAATATTGAAATGTGATTTGAAGTTAGAAGTGTGTATCCATTATAATTCTAACTCGTGAAATCAAACAAATATACACTATTATAAAATCCTATGTTTTAAATATAATTTAATTCAAGTTGGTCACGTACTGTATTACAAATATGGTGTATTTTGCGAACCACTTGTCAGATAAATATATAGACTCGTCAAATACGATGGCAACACGTCAGAAACTACCTCTACTTATCAGTTGTAATGTCGACTCGTCTGATATATCATTTTGTTTTTGAAAATTATAAGTGGTCGTCAGAAAGTCTGAGAAATCGTCAGAAGTGGACAATATTTACATTTCTGACGAATGGATGTCAGAAATTCTTAAATGATACCATGGATTTGAGTATTATTTTCATCTTCAAGTCACATACATACACATTTATTCTCAGATATGTATTTGTATATATTACCAGACCGACTGGTCAGGACGACATTTGTTTTGTCACTTAAATTAACATGGTTTAAAATTGGAAATTTGTGATAGATATTTTATATTTTGTACATTAGCTTAACTTGTATGTCCTGTCGTATAACATCACTGTCGATAAACATGTAACTGTTTGCATACCGAAATAGCTCCAAGCAGTGCTATAGCATTTTACATACATTACTAATAATTGATATTTAACACAAACCGTCTTTGTAACATTTAAAACTATGGATTATCTTCCAGTAGAATTAAGAAATGAATTAGCACAGAGCAAAGACAAGTTTCGTTCATTTTACAATATGAATAATAATGCAAATATTTCAAATAGAAAAATAAAGCCTTTTTACAAACTGAAAAAGATTCGTGTTCGAGCAGCACTCTCATTTTAAATCCATGCTTGGCAAATTTGTGAAATAAATGCTTGATTTTATATTGCTCTGTGTTAAAATATTTTTACATTAAAAATTTTAGGTGTTTTTTTTCCGAAAAAAATGCAAACATTATGTTGTGGCATTAAAAAAAACAGGGCATTCTACTATTCACTTTTTCAAGATAATCAAGATAAACGGCATATTTGTATGTAAGTGTTATATTTAGTCAAAAAAGATTGTTCGTAATCAATCAATTTTGTGTACTATGATAAAAATAACTATTGTAAAATGTGGTAGCAGAGAAAATTTAATATTTTTTATATGTAAGATGAAACAAGGTAGGACTTGCTTAATTGAAATGTTATAGTTTCGAAACTTGTGCTAGTATTGGCATGAAGCTTTTGATGAATGAAATTCTTAACGTCCTGTACAAGTACTATTGTATTTCAACTGCATTTACACGGTAGTGCATTTATATTGTAGCAGAGTAAATTCACAAAACAGTACCCTCCTTTACAACGAGAACGTTACAATATGCTTCATGTTCACATACAAAGAGCTTATTTAAAAAGAAATGTGGTATTGTTTATGGTTTGATTCTGTAGTACAATAGCTGATACAGATTGCTCGTATTTGAGTAAATTCTGATATATCTAAATTTGCATTTTGCTCATGGTGCAAATGTGAACAATATAGGCCCAATTGGGTCTTTCTCTTCTTTGTTTGTTTTTGGTTTTTGATTTTTGTTTTTTTTTTGGGGGGGGGGGGTTGCTTTGTTTTTGTTGTTGTTTTTGGTTTTTTCTAACAATTAATCGTCGAGTCATACCTTCATTTTAACATCCATTGCCTTCATAACGTAATAATAGATTAGTTTACCATTAGGTGCTACATCTGGGTTTAGAGAAAAAAGTTTTAACAATAATGATTAGTTCATGCATATATTCATATTCTAAGACAGAACAATTATATGCTCGTTTTATCAGTTGTCATGACAGAATTGTTTATTCTATATGCTCATGTAATATTTTGTTCGGTTTTCAGTATATAGTTCTTCTACATGTATAGTTAATGCGCTTGCAGTATATGTGTTAAGGAATATGTGAAAATTTTTGTTGTGAACTTAATTGTTTTATGTTTAATACATCATTTAAGTGCTACATTAATATGTTTATAATCGATCAAATACTTTTCCCAATAAAACAAAATCTATACATTATGATTTGGTTCTCAGATGTAAAGGCACACCGAGCTCGATACAGGAGCATGCCTGAGTTCGAAAGAATTTGCAAGTGTTATTTTTAAATATCATGGATATTAAATACAATATTTATCCCATTAAATACAAACAGATCATTCAACATTGAATGAGCATGTTATTGTTTAAATTTGACTTTTTAATTGATACAACATATAGTCTTTTACTAACTTCTAACATATCTTTGTTACTAAACTGTTTTATTTTGCTATTTTATAAACATTTAAATAAAAACAAGCATGTTGCTATAACCAATACGAAATATATTCTGTCGAAAATATCACACAGAATAGTTGTAGACAGTTTCTTGACTATATTATCTGTTATTTTATCGCAATTTAAGCTCGCATATGTAGGCATGTTTTTCCGCCGCGATGGAATCATTCAGTTTATGAAATCCTTTCTTAGTTACGCCAAGGTAGATGTCAGATGAGCGGTGTGTTGTATTGCTGCTTTTCATAAAAATGAGGTCATTTTCCTGATATTCTGAAAAAAAATTGTTGTATTTATTAAGGTTTATATTAAATAGGGTTTTATTTTACTAGAATTTTGACCTTGTCACTCATAATCATGTTATTAATCATTAAGAAATTACAGAGAATAGCAGGAAAGTAATTTCAACCAAATGTCTGACTTACGAATAATATCTTTAACATGCATTTGCTTGTCGATAGTAGTGATATCCATGAGTTCTGCTCCTTCTTTCTCACACATATTCTTAGCATTATTTAAGGATCTCGAGTTTTCACTGCCGTAGAACTTGTAACAAGAATTTAATGACCTTTTATGGACATATCCCGACTTATGAGGACAAAAATCTGCAAAAATAAATTCGCATTTTAATTTTTTACATTTAACAATACAGACGAAATATGCAGTACTTTGTATGTTGCACAGATAATAATGGGTTCATTGTCCTAAAGACTAATGCCTGTGACACTTCCTATACAGTGATTCACAATTCGAATATAAGTACAGTGTTAGATTATATTTTTGTTTTTTGTATGGTTACGGCATATTGACGGGTGTAGATAATCATACAGGAGACGTTTAACCTCCGAAGCACCTTGTACCATGCGTGATTATCATAACGGCTTTCGGTGTTTCGGCATTGTTGTAAGTTCCGTTATATAACACAAGGTACTTTCTACATACAATCATGAACCATTCTAGTTATTATATAGATATAAGATATTAGATATAGTTGTTTAGTTAAAATACTAAATTGATTTTATGATAGGCATATACCAGTAGGAGATTTAACGTAAGTACATTATGATCTCAATCTAGGCAACCAAAAAGATTGACTGTATACATACTTATTAAATTACATAAATATGACCAAATCATAAACCACTGTAAAGGATGAATGAAAGGAAAAAGACACCCGACTCAGCTGTATGACAAAAGTTGCCATGGACATGCAGATAAAAGAAGAATTAGTACATGAATCGATAGACATCATGAAAAAATTCTATTGGTATGTAGTTGCGATAGCGACTTAGAGACTATCAATTGAAATAATCTCACATATTAAGAAGAAGAATGCGCAGGTTGAGAGAATAATAATAATATATTGAAACCAGTAGTATTGTAGAATAAAATTCCAATATACCAAATAAGAATGGCATCAACATGAGTGACATGTAACTATGCACCGCCCTTTTAAAGGCGAGCTAAGGTCCCTGATATGTAGGAGTTCCGACAAACATGGACCTGCATAAGACGGTAGAGTGCCAAATAAAAAATTACTTGTTTTTTGCGATGAGGGTCAATTAAATGTCGGTGTTGAAGGAGTTCAAATATTTGTTCATCATTAATATAACGCGTATACATGAATAACACATACATGTAGTTACGTTGCATATCAACAACACAGCAGAGTTACCTATTACATAGTAAACTAAGCAGAACAATAGACAACTTTTACTCTTTCTCTCTCAACCATTATTATCCATTCTAACCTATTAACATGTTAATGAACTATGTACCGACACCTTATATTAACGACTGAATATAGTTATATAGTTATATATAGTTATAAACTGAACATATATTTGACATGTTTTTAGGTATCTGTGTAATATATATATATATATATATATATATATATATATATATATATATATATATATATATATATATATATATATATATATATATATATATATATATATATATATATATATATATATAAACATAGGATTTTTTTGTAGCAATTTATAGATATTATAAGTAAGAACAGGTACATTACTATATAAGAGTTAAGTTAGAAATTAACTTTCAATGCGCACCAACCTCTTGAATTCCTCTGCACCTCCTTTTTCAAAATACATATACATATTTCAGTATTAAAGTGCTGAAAGTTATATTGACACCATTGATTTTGAATAAACGAGATATACTACCGGAAAAACTGTATAGTTTAGTAATTTCTTTTATAGATTCATATATAAAATATTATCTTGCATTATGTATATCATTATTCAATATAATGCATTGTCTTTCAGTTCAAATATGAAACCACGGATTATGTCCATTATGGTTGATGCGAATAGCCGCTCAATGTAAGGGGGTGCAAAAAAGATTCACAAGTTTAATAGCGTGTATGACCCCTATTTCCACCGTTGCATTCAGGTTGTGAATGTTCCGCCATATGCGCTCTAGTGAACGACGCAAAGCATCCAATTTAACAGGGGGAGTTTGGTTCTTGACCTAGACGTCTTACCATTTCATCCCAAACATTTTCTACAGGTGATAAATCCGGTGACATCGCAGGCCAGGGTAGCATATTCACGTTTTGTTACTGTAGATAGTCACTAACAATCGGCGGCACTGAATAACACATGCGTCAATGTAACGTTCTACGGCTCGACGGTAAACCCGTACACGACCGTCACTATGTCGAAATGAAATCATCGTCCATAAATAGAACGTCCATCCAATCTCTTTTATTCAGATGTAGAATGCCTTCTACACCACAATAACCTCGCCACACGGCGACGCTGTAGTAGGACAGGGCGACACTGTAGTAGGACAAGGCGACGCTGTAGTAGGACAGGGCGACGCTGTAGTAGGGCAGGGCGAACATCAGGACGTCGAGGACGGATATTGGCCTCCCGCAATCTGTTCCTTATGGTACGACCACTTATTGTCGTTGCCCAGGGATGATTCTAGCGGTTAAGTAAGCCGAATGGAATCGATTACGCAAATGTGACGTCCGTATATACGTATTTTACCGACGACACACGCGGGCGTCCTGATCCTGAGCGGTTACGAACGGTGCCATTTTGCTGATATCGTCTCCAGAAAGCATTTACAGTGTTAATAGGAACTCCAAATTGCCTTGCCACATAGTTTGAGAGATCCCAGCTTCCAGCATCCCAATAGCACGCTAACGATCATTTTCCATCATGCTAGGCATCTCTCAGTCAAATTTTTATTTTATTCCTAAAACCAATGGTTTCATTTTCAATACATTGAATACTGTCAATAAATGGAAGAAATTAATTCTAATCGATTTCAAACCACGTGTCGCTAAGACTCGACACTCTAGAAAAGCATGTTGGAGCCATCAAAGCTAAGGAAAGACGGGCTTGTTACATTAAACTATGTCTTGAAGAATAAATAGCGATCAAAGAATATATGTATATATTTGACTTATACACATTTTCCTTTTTCCGTTAGTATACTTTAGCAGAATAACAACTCATTTCAATGTAGTAAAATTATACAGATGAATTTCATACAGTATATTGGATAGTAACAATCAGAACCTCCTGTTCCATCAACATAGCTCTTACAGGTAGGTTAACAATGAACTTAAGTAAAAAACGAAGAAGTACCGAAATGTTGATTAATACAAAAGGGTTAGTTAACTAATGCTGAAATTGACGAGATAAAAATCACAACCTTTGGCTTCCAACGACACATATTTTGTAAAGGAACAATCTGATTCCGGCAGCAAGTATACAGAAAAAGAGATTATCCAAATGTTCGAATTTCTTATAGATAATAATTTTGTGATATTTGGTGGGAAAGTGTTCCAACAGATTGTTGGCATTACTATGGGTACTAATTGCGCGCCTCTTCTGGCCGACATATTTTTGTACTCTTACGAGGCAGAATTCATACAGTCTCTAAAGGCAATAAACAATTAGCATCTCGGTTCAACTTTACATACAGATACATCGATGATGTTTTGTCGATTAACAACCCTGTATTTGACGATCACCTCAACACCTTATATCAAAAGGAACTCGAGATAAAAGATACTACAGAGAGCGAATCTTCTGCTTCATACCTCGATATACTGCTATCAATTAGTGACGATGATTCATTACTAACCTCTCTCTATGACAAACGTGACGATTTCAATTTCATAATTACCAACTTCCCTTTTCTGAGTAGCAACATACCTAACTCTCCAGCATATGGCGTCTTCATTTCCCAACTTATACGCTATGCCAGGGCATGCTCTAAATACGAAAATTTCGTCCTGAGAACGAGGCATCTTGCCACGAAACTACTCTCTCAAAGATATATTGAGGAGCGTTTGCAATTGTCACTGAGGAAGTTATATGGTCGGTATAGGGATCTAATGCAATTTTAGATTCCTCTTTCAAGAATGTCAACCGATATTTTGGGACCTGACGATACAAAATAACAATCTTAACTTTTTGACTATACTTGATTGCGCCATATGTACATTTCGACAACTTTTGTCTCTTCAGTGACGCTCAAGGCCTGAATTGTGGAAATCGAAAATACAGGTATCTGAAGAGCAAACTACCCATCAACAATTTTGTATTAAGTGTGTCTGTATGATTGCAATGTTAGTGGTATGTGCGCAAACATTCAACAGTTAGACTGCAAATAAGTTTTGTTGCCATACAAATTAATTTCAACAAACATTTAAAAATTGCAGCTGAGGATTTATGTCAGCAACAATATAAAGCAAACTACCAAGATACCGAACGGTGGTCAATGCGGAAAATCCATTATACCAGACAACATACAGATATTGCCTATCACGGACTTCTGGCAGAACCAGAGGTGCGTTCAGGTGTCATGAAGGAGCAAACATCCATGCTGACACAACTGTCGTGATGCCATAAGAT
Source organism: Pteria penguin (assembly GCA_035048485.1). Classification (NCBI taxonomy): domain Eukaryota; kingdom Metazoa; phylum Mollusca; class Bivalvia; order Pterioida; family Pteriidae; genus Pteria; species Pteria penguin. The sequence continues at coordinate 21,469,622 of CM068581.1, forward strand.
TATTTGAGCTAATATAATTCGTAGTCATTAAGTTGGTAACGGAATATTTGTAGTCACATTTGGCAAAAAGTTATGATAGGTTAAAATATGTGGTATCACAATACAAGCGCTTTAACAAGGAGAACAATGAAATAAGAAAATCAACATGTCAGACAATGATTTCACTGAGGAATTTCTAAGGTCGTTATAGGGATCTATTGCAATTCAGATTCCTCTTTCAAGAATGTTAACCGCTATTTAGCGACCTGACCATACTAAATAAGCATCTTAACGTTTTGACTATACTTGATTTGACATAATACGTGTATACATGTATATACAGATATTTGTTCACATGCGTTTCCGACACCGGAATTTCAGGCAAGCAGCAATTCTTGCCTTGAATGGGAAATTTGACTTCGTGTTCCTGTCTCCTTCGTATGTTCATGCATGTATATTTATGTATTTACTTCCTCGATTTGAAAGGTTATTGCAGGCCTTTTGTGACGGGTGTTGTATGCAACTCCTCGCAGACACTTGGTCTCACCTCGATTTTATTGGGGTTCACATTTGTCTGAATATGACACCAAACACAAAATTGTTTCCTTTATTCCATGGACTATAAGATAAGGTTTACCCTTCGGTAATTCTTCGTTTTTTACTTGTATATTAAATCACCGTTGAAAATGGAATGAAAGATTCTGCTGAACGCATATTCCCGTAAAGTAAGATTTCTGCATCAAGATAAAAGATCTGAATAAAATCAGTGAAGGCATTGTCTGTAAATTTGAGTCAGACGTTTGAAAGATATTAGTAATTATGCATTATGTGATGGGAGTGTAGAGACCACGGGCAAATTACAATAGGATATCCCTGAGAAAAAAAGCGATCATGGTTATCACAAATACTTGTATGTATATTTATTATTAAACATTTCAATTTATATGTCAAAGAAAGTTGTTTATATTGTGTTCATTGTTTACCTGTTCATTGTTAACCTTTTTGATACATTGTTGTTAGTGACATTGTTATGTGACACCATTTTACTTTCGTATTTTACATAAACGTCACATGTTTTGCACTTTTTTCTCTTTTACTGTCATACTTATTGCCTTTGCAGTGTGGAGTTCGTAAAAAGGATATATACAGTGCTGAAGTATATTTGATTCGTCTGTATGTAAGGGCATTCACAGCCGGTGTGGCTAGCCAAACAGGAGACGCTCACTCCCCCGGGTACCTGGTCTCATCTCTGAATTTCAAGGGTCCCTGAATGTCTTGTAATATATATTGTTGTTGTTATTGTTATAGTCATGTGACACCAGTTACTTTCGTATTTTACTGTATTAGATTTATTGGCTTTGTTTAACTTGAGTTCAAGTAAATAAATAGCAAACATGAATCATTCACATTCAGATGTAGCATTTAACGAGTTAATGATGTCTAAACTTTTAAATTATCGAAGTGGATGCATGGCATCCCTCTCATAAAAACAAAAATTAGTTTCTTTCATAGGGAGCACAGTTAATGCTCATTGGACTCCCAATAACTTAATGAAAAATCTTGCTGTTATATGATTGCATTATTTAACTAACTGAAAAGCCAATATTTTGTAATAAGCATGTATAGGTATATGTTTCCAATCATTTCCGAAACACTGTTATCTAGGCGTACTTTTAAGAAAAGAAAACAGAAGACATCTGATCAAGACACAAATCAGCAAGTACATGCATATAAATTATGATAATAGTCAATTAAACAGAGAAAACGACATTTCATGGTACCGCGCTTAAGTAACCGACTTAGGGAGGTAAATTCAAGTAATAAACATCATTCAAATAATGTGGTTAATCGGTTTACAGTCGCCAGCTTTCCCACTCAAAGCACAATCAAAAGAAGTATTTTTAGAAAATATATAAATAATCCGCCATATACAGAACAAGGATCAAACATTACTCAGTACAAGAGGTCATAAACATTTTCCATATAATATATATACATATACATTATAGCTGTAAATATCTATAATATTTTTTTTTCAAACTCAGCTTCTCGTTAACTAAATATCTAGAGGTGTCATAATCAATATGACCGAAACGTTTCGAGGTTTGAATAGAATGCATTAAATCCCTCTCATAATAATATGAAAATGAACCTGCTATAAGATAGCGCAGTCAGAGCCCATGGGAATCCCAATAATCTGTTGAAAAATCTTGCCATTAAATTGAACATAAATATTATCCATTAGAACTAACAAATTATCAGGAGCGGTACTAGCCCTTAAATAATTAATATCAGTAAATACATACAAACTGGTATTTTTATTGCACCATTTGCACATTCTGACAAATTATGTTAATTAGAAATCAGTTTTACCTTGCTATTTCATGTACTAGTAGGGCATTCTCCTACAATATACACTTTGCGCCGGCTGATTATTACGGAAAACATCCAATACATCGGACGTGTAGAATATGTTTTATTGATAATTGCTGACGAGGTATAATTACTATTAATGTGAACGATTTTAAGTTTAATTTATCATTTTGATATTGATAGGTAATGTTGATGTAAATATAGGAGTAATTCCTTTTCTTTTCTGGATGTTGCATGTAGATAAAAAGAAAGGATTTATTCGGTTTGTGATACATTTTGAAATTGTTTTTGTTTAAGTCATCCACAAACTCTTATGCAATATTGGTAATCTGTAACCATATTATAAAAACACATTTTTTCTTTTTATCATCTAAATACCTGAAGGTTTTTAACACAAGAGTACACTTATATCTATCTATATTCATATAGCAAGTATAAATATCTATAAAACACCAACTTTACATCTATAATGGTTAATTTCACGCTAAGCATAAAGGTTATCTTTGTCCGCTATAGATGAGATCCTGAGATTGAAGTGGTTGATCATAAAAATATTCGATACTTTTTGCAACTACTCCAGCGACTGGACTTGCACGCAATAAATTTGGAAGTGGCAATGTATCATCATTTTCCTGGAAAATATTTCCTATATGAATAGAGCGTTTGATGCGCCTTGATAATGGTATATATTCATTACTTGTATTCACTTTTTTCTGATTATCAGTTTTTAATTTTTCCTTCCATGTTGATTTTTGTTGATGTTCTTTCCTTTGTTTTCTTCTAAGCTGTTGTTTGTACTTCCTATCTTTGCGTTGTTCTTGTTTTCTCTCCTTTCTAAGTTTTCTTTTTGCCAGTTTTCTCTTCAATTGCTTCAGTCTTCTTTGTTTTATTCGAGCCCGTCTTTTTTCTTGATTTTGTTTATTTTTCTTTCTTGCTTTTTGCTTTTCTTCGAGAATGTTCTTCCTATTTTGTCGTTTCCATATCCACTTTTGTCGACGTTTCATCTTTTGTTGCAAATAAGTTTTCTTATTTATGATCATTTTTCTCTTAGATTGTTGTCGTTGTTTCTGCAGTAAACGTGGCTTGATTCGCCTTGGAACGACATAGCATAGCTCTCGTATTATCCTTACGTTGTGGTTGGAGTTTGCAAGTTTGAAAATTATTTGTTCTTCTGTTGATGATGTGTTAATGGATTGTATCAGGTATGGCCCCACAAGTATTTTATTTTGAGGCAAGATCTTATTTGCTGCCTGGAAGAGAAAATCGCTATTCAGGTAAAAATATACATTGTGATTTATATTTTTATTTTAAATATATCCAACATATCAAACTACAAAATTAAATAATCTACATATGAAAGACTTATTTATTTTGTCTATTGTTTTGAAATGCATATATCAACATGTATTTTCTTAAAAGAAATAGAAAATGTGTGATACTGACTTTCATTATTCTTCTAAAATCTCTCTTTGCTACTGCTTTATTACCACGAACAATGTAAGTACTGCGTATGATTCCTCTTGGGTCTATTTGAACATAATGTCGTAATCGTCTACGTTTCAGAACATCTGATATTATTTGGTAAGCGAATCTGGGATATTGTCCTTGCAGCACAAAAGCATTACCAGTAAGAAGATCTGAATAACAATGTAATTTACATTTTTCAGAATTAAAAGTAAATGTATACGAAACCACATGCAGAAAATGATTATGAAGATAAAAATCATTAAAGTTATTTACTTAAGGAGACAGCTAGTCATAAATTTATTTTAAATACTTACTTTCTGGTCGATGTCACACACGTTATTTTCCCAATAATATTGATACTAATGTAAAATACGAAAGTAATTGGTGTCACATGGCTGTGGCACTAACAACAATGCACCACAGTAGACATCCACGGACCCCTGAAATTCAGAGGTGAGACCAGGTGCTCGGGAGGAGTGAGCGTCTCCTGTTTGGCTATCCACACTTGCCGTGAATGCCCTTATATACAGAGGAAACAAATTTAATTCAGCATTGTATATATACATGAAGTGTATAAACACTTTTTAAGCCCTAACTCGTTGTTCACGAGGTCTTTTCGAATTTACTGTTCATTGTTTATTGTGACCTTGTTTATTTTACGCTGGGTTGATTTAAACAACCGACATGGATTTTTATGTAGAGATTTCGTTATTTTTTGTTTCCACTTATTACATGCCAAATGATCGAAATTTTGTGGACATCGAGTGTTTATTTATAAAATTTTTGTTAGAAACCATGTTGCAACTTTGAGATATTTGGAAGTTAGCTGTTTCAAATTGGACAACTCTATTAGTAGAGATTGTTCTCAATGCATGATTAAAGGAAGTCAGTTCGATTCCTATTATCTTTCATGTTTCTATTAAAAGACGTAAATAATGTGTTTCTGCATTCTCTATCACCAAGCATTATCGTAAATTTTTGGCTTTACATTTGGCTAGTGTTTTCTATATCATATCATATTTTGTATGACGTTTTCCTTAAGTTCACCTTACTACAGAAATGTTTCTATCTAAAAAGACCTCTGGATGTATGTAGTTAATTCATTTTATTAATAATTTGAGATACAAAGATAATTGATTGTAGGGAATGTGCGACCAGAAACAATTAATTCCATAATTCTTTTCGTATATATTTCTAGGACCTCTCATATTAAGTTACCTGTTGGGAACAAGGATCTTATCTCGCTTTCAGAAGAGCAGAGCCTGGAAGGCTCAAATTAACGTCACTTTTATATTTTAAGATTTATTTTACTCGATATACATTTCGTGTGTGTATGTTTAAGACCTCTCAAACTGGGTAGCCTGTTGGTCTTTGATCCATATATATATATATATATATATATATATATATATATATATATATATACATATATATATATATATATATATATATATATATATACCGTCATAAGTCGGTTCCTCGACTGGATTACAATATTACGTATTAAGTGGCAATTGTCTCTTTATATGACATTCAAATGTCGCTATTAGCAATGTATCGCATTCAGACTTCTCTCTCTGTGTATGCGCGGAGTGTAAATCCTTTTTCATACATTTGATACCTTGATTTGGGTATGAAACATGTTAATCAACCATACTTAAACATTCATGATGGCAACTTACCTAAATAGTCGAAGAAAAGTTGATCTTTGACGGCGACTAATTTATTAAACATTCCTTTCGACAGAAATATTGTGTTTAAATTGTCGTCTAGAGAAGATGTTAATATCCATCCAGTGTTTTCATTATCCTGTTTCTGCAATGCAGTTTGGTTTGCTTCTCTGGATTTTATCACAAAGTCATATTTGATAGTGGATTCCTGACAAAAGACTTGATTCCAGATAATGAAAATAAGGTAATAGGAAAACGAATTTACCATAGTGTTCTGTGCAATGCTAAGATCTTAATGAATAGTAAAATTCCTTCGCATAACAATTAAGACAATCTTTATGTCACCGAATTCCTTGTAGATATATACAATGTGTTGCAAATTATAATGATTTTTTGTGTAGAATTGAATTTCTGCATAAATGATATATTACTTAATCGATTTTCTTTTTTAGCTTTCGGTGACTATTGAATTTCGTTTAAATGAAAAAAAAAATCACTTCATAGACAGTAGGAAAAGGAGTGAGATACAGTGACCTGTTTTCAAGTTATCTAGGGTGTTTTACCGTGTATATATCATACAGTAAACACGTTTAGTGTACTTTCATCTATTTGAGTATCTCCCTCATGCATAGCCTATCCTTATATTGATACATTGGTTAACTGTTTTGATTTCAATACTGCTTTACAAGTATTTATATATGAGAATTCCAACCATTCGGCCACGAGCTTCTAAAGAGACATAAGTTGTCAAAATGCACATCTGGTGCACCAAATTTAAATGTATATATTTTCTATTTTTATTATAACCACTAGGCCGATGTCACTACTGGTGGACTGATAGTGCCCGAGGGCATCATGTCTAGTTTTCTATTGTACTGACTTGAAATATATACTTAAAATTTTACGTCATGAAATTATGTAAATCACTCTTAAACTAAGGAGTATCTCCCTTATGCATAGCTCTATTCTTAGATTGATTCTTTTGTGGTCCTGTTTTGGTCTCAATACTGCTCTTCAAGTATTTATATATGAGAATTCAAACCATTCGGCCATGAGCATCACTGACATAAGTTGTCGAAATGCGCATCTAGTGCACAAAATTTAAATGTATATATTTTCTATATGTATTTGTTTTACTTCCTTGTTTTCATATCTTTGACATTGTATGTGCATTTGTATGTGTTCAATATGTTATTCTGAACAGATAATTATTTCCAATTTAGTGGGACAAATTCAAATGCTTATTTTAACAAAAACTTCTCTCAATCATATATATTTCGATTTTTCAAAAATTAGAAAACACTAATGCCCCCGGTGGCAACAAATTCCAAAAAGTTATTTTTAGCGTGAATGTCATTTCAAGGTCAAAAGGTGATCGACCTTGGTGTCATTTGATAGGGCTTCATTATTTGAGTATGCATGTGAAATATAAAGTCTCTCAAGGTTCAAAAGTTGAGGACAAGGTTAAAGTTGACACAAACAAATAGAAAAAGAAACAGATAAACAGACAGACAGACAGGACAAAAACAATATGTCCCCGATCTATGGATCCGGGTCATAAAAATATTTTGAATAACACCTATTGATTAGACATTTATATCAAGATTCGAATGTACGTTTCTTTTAACCTTTTTATAATACCGTAATTGAACGCATGACTTTCTATCACACTTCCTTGAGAAGCTAGGGATAACCGGGTTTCCAATTATTATTTTATTCGTCGGCTGTTGTGCGTCCTCCGTCGATAATTTAACACATTTTATTTCAGTAGTCAGTAGTAACACACCTTCACATGAAGTAGTTTTAAATAAGAGGACCTTAGGTTGGGAATTTCATTATCACAACACCTCTGTTGACTCAGTGGCAAGCAAAACGCTCTACCCTTGCATATTTCGGAATAAAAACTGTATATGAATCCTACATACGTTAAACTTGCATATGTTTAATGCCATCATTCCCATGAACACAATTTAAGTGCAATTTAAAGGCAAAATCTATCATTTGAAATTTCAGTGTGCAGTACCTTGGCTTCCATGACATCAGACTTGTTTCTGTATTGTTATGAAAACGCATTTAATACTTTGACAAATGTTCAAAAGTCAAAATACTTCCACCTTATTGATATTTAATGACTCCTCTTTTTTCTTTAATGACTCATCTACATATCTAGATGATTAATTAACAGTTGGACCCTGAATTTGCAAAATACATTATTAATATTTATCCACTGAAAACAGCTCTTATGGACAAACTACACTCATACCACCATTTGTGGTAAATGTGACGACTTTGGATTTCTTATTGTAAATTTTCCCTGAGAAAATGGCAATGCTCCTAGACTCACATTATAAGGGATATATATCTCTCAAATTGCTAAAGCCTTTAACAACGTTTTGGAATTCCATATAAAACAATCTTCAGACTATGTTCACATATTGGATTTAGGGTAACGGTTACCATAAACGTCAAAAAACTCCAGAAACATATATGTTTTTCAGATATGGTATTTAAATTTTTATATAATTTTTGGCAATATGTGTCCTGCAGACTTTCGCATCCCTATTTCTTTCGTAACCTCATCGAGTTGAAAAATAGTCAAACATTTCCGACATTCACAGTATTACCTTAAGATCATCACAAAGATTATAAGTTTTATAATTAGGCCCCTCTATAGTATTTCATAGATTTTCTGGTTACAGCGCAGCAAGGATCGTCTTAACATTTTCAGAGAACTAGGCTCTTTATCGTGTTCCCAGTAAATCGGGTGAGCCATACAGATCAGCTACCATTTAGTCCAGCAGAGCACGACTTGCCCTTCTTGATGTTATTTATATTTTTATGATATATGAATTCCATAAAATTTTTGTTCATGTTTTAATACCTTTATACTTGAGATGCCTTTTGGTCTTTGTTCTCTCTAAAGAATTGGTTATACATTTCCGAATTTGTATACAGCGATTGTACTGCTTTGGTGATGAATGGAAATGAACCCGTAAACTGGTTAATTACTATTTCAATTTACTTTTCTAAATTTAGTACATTATCAGCATTATAATCCAATATTTTAGTAATGTCTTATTGTGTACTTATTTGTTGCATGTCCGAGGCGACTTTGCTCATACAGCTACATGTAAATCAAATGTCTTATATACAGATCCTATATTCATGGCATCTTGGACAGGGGATGGTGACCCGGTTAAGACTCGGTTGAAATGCTTAAAATGTTAAGATACTGAGCAGTAATCAAAAAAGAGTATCTAAAATACATGTAGCTTTACATAATAAAGATCAGACAGGAATCAAAAGATACAGTTAAAGACAATGTTTACACATAAATACAGTTACCATATTTGAAACATACACAAAAGACACACAACTTACATTGTAATTAATCCTATTCTAATATTTAAAGTTACGACGACAAAATAAAACTTTTTGTTGTATTTTTATTTCAATTTAAAGGATCTATTAATTTTTGAGAAGTTAAAAACTATAAACTTACCTTCAAACACAGAATAATAGCGCCACTCAGGAGTTGTATTTGTCATGGTCAAACCTCCCTGTTTGGGGTACACAATTTTATGGAGTACACAGATAGTGTTCATCTTGTGGTAAAAAAATGACATACATGCTAGGTTATGGGAACATATGTGAACACATCTGCCTTTGGTTACGGCGCTTACATTTCCTAATGACTGTGTTGTGTTCTCAACTATTCTATCCCTTAAGTATGCAAGTTCCATTGCCCAAACATCTTTGAAATCTTGACTCCTTACTGCATGCATAAGGAGTAGATATACACTTGTTAAAATCATCTTCTTAGTATCTAATTGTTGGTCACAATGCATCTATTTATACGTTGCTATTTCCAAATTTATGCAAATCATTTTTTGTTTATGGAAATACATCAAATGAGGTAGAAACTTTACACAACCAATTGATAATAATCAATTGTGTCCCACGAACATTATGATTGCTTTCTCATTTGCTGTTTTTGCTGTCGTTGAACAGGTTTTTTATTTCTACCTCAGTGGAACACAGGTTGTATTAATTAGGGAAATGTCGAAGAACTCTTATACATTTAGTATCCTAACACAATTATGTGGTAGCATTTATGAGATCACTGAGTACCTCGTATTAGTTAAGCACACCAACTGATGATACCGTCAACTGATCATTCCGAGCCGGTATCGCTCTTACCAAGTATTCGTGATAATTGGAAACATGAATGAAAAGATTTGACATGACTTTGCAACGGTTTGTATGTGAGAATTTCATAATTTAGCCCCCCCCCCCCCTTTTAAACTTAGACACTGAATAACTGATCGGTATTTTTCGTTGGTAATGATAAAATTGCAGAATGTACCTTGGACAGACAAATGGTCTGACATAATGACATTACAGAATTTATCTAAGATACACAAAATATCTGACATTATAACATTACAGAATCTATCAAAGACAGACTTAGGATGGCTAAATAACGTCAATTCATGTGATTCACCACGTTTTGTATCCATCCTCCCCAACTGCCTTGAAATGAATGCAATTAAAAAGGAATACATGTTAAACTTGTAAAAAGCTGACTCAAAAATTATACAGAACTGTCGACAGCAAGGAAAGCAAAAAAAAAAAATGTATGACAGCATACCCATTGCAGGCGTTTGTGTAGTCGAGTAACATACGCAATGCAGGTGTTTGTGTATTACTGGGAGAATCGGATGACATTTGCAGTGTAGGCCTTTGTATATTACCGGGAGACTCGACTGACATATACAGTGCAGGCGTCTGTGCATTACCGGATGAGTCGAGTGGCATACGCAGTGCAGGTATATATATATATATATATATATATATATATATATATATATATATATATATATATATATATATATATATATATATATATATATATATATATATATATATATATATATATATATAGTTATGTATGTGTGTGCATTTGTATAAAGAAGAATGTAAATATAAGAAAGTAATCAAATTTTTCAAAATCAAAATGGTAATATAAATTCGTCATAACAACCATCTGAATAACATTCACATTCACAACAATGTCATGATAACAACTATGACGCAGTAGCCCCTTTTTATACAAAGCATGTATTAATGTCCATCATCAATACTAGATAAAATATTCTTTTCATAAAATCACCTGAGAGCTATTTCACATTTGTATTAAGTAAAACTGCGACAGCATTTTGAATAATATACAAGAGCATCACGTTCATTTAAAAAATTTTATTCATTCTCACTCTGTTCCATCGCTTCACGTCGCCAGATTTTCAAAGCAGCTACCAAAGGGGTTCCGAAATAGACTTCTTCGGTTTCAGTTTGTAAGTGTACAGTGTCTTTTTCAGAATACCCTATACAAAGTTTACACGAAAATTCATCCTGAAATAAAACGAAACAAAAAGACACATTACTGAGCTTTTAGATGAAAGTTACCACGGACATGCAGATAAAACAAAACTAGACACTAGTTATATATGGCCCTCCGAATGAGGACGGTCAGCTGAAGTGAAAATCATCACTGCACCTCTGTGTTTAGCCGATTTGCAGGTCACAGGGGTACATATCTAAATGCAATTTAAAATGGAAGTTATTTTCAATCTAATGACAAAAGGTATACCATTGAGGAAATTAGTGATACGTACTTTTATTTTCTGTATATCTTCCATCTCTATTGCATTTCCAGTTGTACTTTTGCGCACCGTTACCATCTAAAACAGTACATGTTTAATACACAAATGTATTTACCATTAAACTTTTGGATGAAATATAAAACATATTACAAACAGACATAGTATCACAGCTGCATTGGAGCCAGTATAAAGTTTAATTTCAATTGTACCATCTGAAAATGCAAGTGATTGTTCAAAATAAAATATCGAAAAATAAAGGCCAACCAGATACTTTTCACTGAATCTGCCGACAATTCACTACATAAAGCAATTCAAAATTCTGCTCTCAAATAAACAAAGTTGATGAATACTCCAAAATACATAATTATGTATAAAGATAAAATACCTCGGCTATAAACTTAAATAGTGTAAAGAGATTGTAAGTGAACAAATATATATAAGACGATAACACCTGCCACAATGATAGTACAATACATCAGTGCATGTAAAAATTTAATTTACGTTTAGAATAGAAAACGTTTTTAGTACCTCCGGGATGTCAAGCATGCGGATAAACTGTATCCTGTGTGCCCTGTGATTGTTTGTTGGTTGAATATCCCATGTGACGCAAAGAACGTTACAAAACAAAGCAGAACATTTCACTTTCACTCTGAGTCCAAGATTACGAAACACGACAGGGCGTATCAAAGGGGCGCCTGAAATATATAAAACTTAGCCAGAAACAAATTATGTTGTTTTCAGATATTATATTATAAAATAGTTGTCTAAAAAACCACAAAAACATTATATTCGTTGAAAATTGATCGGCTAGCTATGCCATTTCATAATGTAGTTGACGTTTGACAGAAAGAAGTATCCTTTACTTATATCCTAAAATAATTTGCCTACTTGTGAATTTAGCCCATTGTTGACATCTTAACATCATGGTTGTTGTAGGTCCTGAAGATAGTATATCGTCACAGAATGAGCGTTTAGGTTCCATGAGAGTAGTAGTAATCTGGGGAATCTGCTTATCCAGGGACTGGTCTGGGAAAAGGCGAAAATCTGCCCAAAAACATTCACAGCGATAAAGCAAGTGAAAATAAGGAAAGCACGCTATTGCACAAACTATAGGTATACGTCTATCAATCTCTATGTACTCTTACTGATATAATTATATTAAACGAACTAAGGAAATGTAATGAACATTACTATATCAAGTCTGGTTTGTGTTTCAGCTCAATGAACCTTTTACCTTCTAAAACATCCTGAAAAACGCCTAGTACTGGTTTAGGACAATCCAAAAACTTGATTAAATGTTTCACTAGAATACCATTCTCATCACCACGCCTTTGGAAACTTTCCATCCCTTCGGATCTAAATTGAGTGTGACAATTCTGAGAATCATGCATGCATCAATGTTAGTTGACATCTACATATACCATCTTTCTATTAATATTAAAAGTAAAAAACAAATAAGTATCGAAGGGTAATTCATATCTCATAGTCCATGGAATAAAAGGGACAATATCGTATTTAGTGTCATATTCAGACATATGCGAACCCCAATAAAATCGAAGTAAGACCAGGTGCCCGGAATGAGTAAGCGTCCCCTGGTTGCATTCAACACCCGTCGCAAAAGTCCTGTAACAACCTTTCAAATCGAGGAGGTAAATATATAAATATAAACGCATGAACATAGAACAGGAACACGACTCAAATTTCCCATTCAAGGCAATAAATGCTGCCTGTCTGAAATTCCGGTGTCGGAAACGCAGGTGAACAAATATATGTATATACATGTATATACGTATTATGTCAAATCAAGTATAGTCAAAAAGTTGAGATGGTTATTTAGTATGGTCAGGTCCGAAAATATCGGTTAACATTCTTGAAAGATGATCTGAAATTGCAATAGATCCCCATAACGACCATAGAACTTCCTCAGTGACAATTTCAAACGTTCCTCAATATATCCTTGTGAGAGTAGTTTCGTGGCAAGAAGCCTCGCTCTCAGGACGAAATTTTCGTATTTAGAGCATGCCCTGGAATAGCGTGTAAGTTGTGAAATGAAGACTCCATATGCGGGAGAGGAAGAACAAGGGAAGTTGGTAATAATGAAATTGAAATCGTCACGTTTGTAATAGAAAGATGTTACTAATGTACCATCGTCACTGACTGATAGCAGTATATCGAAGTATGTAGCAGAAGATGCGTTCTCTGTAGTATCTTTTATCTCTCGAGTTCCTTTGGATATATGATGTTGAGGTGATCCTCAAAAACAGGGTTATTGATTGACAAAACATCATCGATGTATCTGTATGTAAAGTTGAACCGAGATTGTTTATTGCCTTAGAGAGCAGAGACTGTATGAATTCTGCTTCGTAAGAGTACAAAAATATGTCGGTCAGAAGAGAAGCGCAATTAGTACCCATAGGAATGCCAACAATCTGTTGGAACACAGAACACAGAACACTCTTAATATGTCAGTTTATGATGAATTTAAACTATACATAAAGGAAACATCTTTCTGATGTGACGTAGGGAACAAAGTACATGTTAATATATTAATATATTGAATATTTCTTACGTTGCATACAAATATACCGAGTTTCCCCTCTGGCGTAATGCTGATCTGTATGGATATACTGGTTGTTTTAGGTCTTTTTCTCTTTTCCTAAGCAAAAGCGATTTCATAAAGAATATATATAAATATATGAAAGCTTCATACTCGTACAGTGGACCACATATGAATGACTTACGCATGAAAAAATGTATATACAATAGCAAAGGCTTTAAATCGATTTGTCTTATATCAGGCAATAACGTTATGAAAACTGTTACGAAATTACACGATTTTATCGAAATTGTGACAAAATGGAAAATTACGTTGATTTGATGAATATATAACTTACGTTCGACAGATATCTAATATCATTACCGCTAGATCCGGCAATGCGGTCTGAATTTCATTTAAAATATCCTTTGCACATATACAGTCGTGTATAGTGAATCCTTCCGGAGCATCAACGGGAATTAGAAAAGAAGTACCATCATCATCAAAGCCGTGGCCACAGAAATAAAACACGCTATACACCCCGACTCCGAGAAGCTGCACAAATTCCCGAACTATGTTCCTTAATTCAGATTTTGTGAGGTTTAGGAGAGAAACAACTTTAAATCCAAGTAGGCTGAACCTTTCAGCGAGGACTTTAATGTCATTCCTTGGAATGATTCCTAGATCTACACACGCTTTATAGGAATAATTTCCAATCAGTAGGGCCACCTTATCGCGAGCTGTAAATAGTGAAAAGGAACACTTATACATGTTTATAAAACAACATGAATCATATATCAAATGCACATGTACTTTAAACTCTTTTAACGGAAAATTAATTCAAATTAATTAATCAAATTAATTTTTCTATGAGAAAATGAAAAAAATGACATTGTATGGTACAAAAGTTGCCAGAAAACAACAAAGTTCGTCCAAATGGGATAACTTTTAAAATTTTGCAATAAATGCTGTTTACGTATCTTATTCCACAATTTGAACAAAAGTAAAATTGAAAGGTGCTCCTGATTTAAAGATTCCATAAGCAATGGGCAATCTATATGTGAAATACCAAGCCCTGCCCCTTGCTGCTCAAACAATATTGCCGCGATTAAGCGTTTGTTGACGACGGCGGTGGTATAACATTAGCTTTCCGGATTTCCCAAACGGTTATCGCAGTATATTCAAAGTAGAAACAAACTTACGATGGTAAGCTGTGGCAAATGGTGGTATGCCCTTCACCTCAAGATCAGCCATATATGATAAACGTTCCGTTTGGGTGTCTGCACAGGCAACTTTACATTGATATTTTCCAGGAGAGTTAGCATCGACACACTCTATGTGGTACAATGTACCGTTGGCACCCGAGATCATTTGACCGTCCTTGAACCATTGGTAATTGAGCTGACGACTGGATCGGGCAGAGCATTGGAATGTACAATTATCTCTGATATTGACAGATATTGATACTGGATGCACTAATATGTCAATATCTGCAGTAAAACAAAAGATTTTGTTTAATACAAATAATTGTACTTTCATGCTGTTAATAGATAAATAATTCATATAATTTTTCTATTATCCTGTTTTCAACTGTTTAACATAATTTTACATTTGATAACTTTTCAGAAACTTACCATTACATGGCGAAGAATCCGCTATTGCATTTACGTTTACATTGTTCACTGGAAGAACAAAAGTATAGTGTACATACAAAGAAGATGTTTAAATAAATAAATAGATAATATCCGTAGCAGTTGCAAGGTCTAAAGTCTTGCTTAAGTCTTTAACCAGGAAACCACGTGATCACACATAACAACAAAATATAACAATGTGACCTCAGACTATAGACGAAATGGACAATGTATAATGCTTACGTTTCAACGACACAGTATGGTCGTTCTGTACGTAACCGTAGCACTCCGTGCTATCTTCACTATCTTCAACACATCTTGAAGGAAATGAGATGGCATGAGGAAGGTGTCTGTTTTTGTTGCTTTGTATGTTGGTGGTTTCTATAGCGCTAACGATGAGACGAATATCATCAGAATAAGTAAAATCTTCATATGAGTACCTTCTTATCCCACATCTATAGACATCTACATCTGTGGTCCTAAAATATCACACAATACATGAAAAAGAAAATGAACAAGAAATTTGATATTTTATAGAGAATTTCATTCAAATATCAGTATTTTCTACGAAGCCGTTTTCGTTCCATTTTAAAAGAGATACTGAAGACATCTGACACAGCTGTATGACAAATATCACCAAGGACATGCATACAAACCATGACAATAGTAGAATATACACGGAAAAAGACATTACAAAATTATTTCGTTCGAAAGAGATAATTTTCTCGTTCGAACGAAATTTTTCCTCGTTTAAACGAGAACGTTTGTCGTTCGAATTACATTTAAAAAATGGGGTTTTTTTTAATAATCGCACAAAAACAGCTTCGTAATTTTCAAATCAACTACTAAACCAAAACAGGTTTAAAATTGTTCTGAGTAGAGAGGTTTCGACTAGGAAAACAACGAATCAGGAACACTTCGAAAATATAACAAATTCAGAAGTAGGTAAAATGAGGCGATTTTAAATATATCACGAAACTATTTAATTAAATCCATTGATTAAAAAGAATAATGGAAATGATGCTTAGTGTTTTCCTGGGGACAGTTATACCATAGAATGTTTGATGGAATTTATAAAAATGGTCTTGAATACTCTAAAATAAATGCATATTTCTTGCCAGAAACTAGCTAAAATGATCAAACCTCAAGCACAAGATGAGTCATTCCTGTAAATGTCTACGTTTAATGTCTTATCGTAAGCGGGCCCATAGTTCAGTCTTTTAATCATTATTCAATAAAAACATCCATATAAGGTTCAACGTCCGGAAGTAAAAGAAAACAATATTATTATTTCAATAAATGGAAATGCATCAGAAAGGTAAGTCTTGTTTTTGGTAAAATTCTCCATTTTTTCTTTATACGTTTATCAGGTCGAAAATCTCAAACGCACACACACACACACACACACACACACACACACACACACACACACACACACACACACACACACACGAGTAGGTTTAATCAACTGCGTAAATATACAAGTTCAGCGCACTGCAAGGTTTCATTACTTTACATTGTTACCAAAATAGTTATAAGTTTTGATATGAGAACGAATTATACCTTGCATGTCTTATTATTAAGTCGTTGTTGATCGCTCCGTGGATGAACTCCTGATTCCTCTTTTCTCCTCTGAACCATTGATATTTAGGGTATGGAAACCCTCTTGCATACACTTTTAATATACAAGGTTTTCCTTCTTCAATACGGATATCGCCGGAAGTGCAATCTATCACTAGTGGTTCTAGTATTATAAACAAACATAAAACATATATTAAGATGTTAACTGATTTTTGTATTTATCTGAATGTTGAGCTCTTAGCAATAATGAACATTTCCTTTAACAAGCTTGTTTCTATTTTCGGTATGTGAACTAAAAAGGAAATATGCACAAAACTAACCATCTTGTCTGATCTGGTCTTGTAGGTATTCTACTCTTAGTTTGTCCAGGATCCTAACTAGCTCTACTACTACCAGACCTCTCGAGTCCAGGAATGATATCAAATTGGATGGTTTGTCTGGTAGACTCTCCCTCTCGGCTTCTTGAAAACTAACAAAATAAATTTAATATAAAGTATTAAAAGGATGTCTCATTGGAAAATATACCTGTATTCTCTGTATGTCCGTGACATTTCTCATACAGCTGAGTCAGGCGTCATCCTCCAAATCTGTAATAAAATTAAACTTGGTTTCTATGGTATCTCTGATGCGTTCTACACAAGGATTATTGTGATAATCACATAAACCAGAAAGTATTAACGATATATATATTTTAACGCAAAGCAAAAAAAATCGACATGCGAAACAAATGTTAAACCACTCGTATTACAAACATATTCAGAGTATATAGACAGATGCATTAGATAACCATGTATTATGGTTATGATTACCCTATATAGTCCGGGATGCATCACAGTGTTGGCTTCCAACCCCCCCCCCCCCCGAATCCTCTAAATCCATCCCGATATTATAGCATTTTTGCGCTCTTTCAGATGAAAAGTGTTATGGAAATTTCCATTACAAATGTGGTATTTTGGGTTGTACTGAAAAAATACTTTAAATCAACGATTTAACAGAAACTGAGCATTGTTGAAGCATTTTACAGAATTCAGAAGATTTCTGTATAAAACCGCCAATTTCAAAGCTTTGGCAATAAAATAACAATGCAAATAATACATCAGTGGAAAGAGCAGATTTAGTAGAAACGTTCTAAATCATCAGAATAGATAGATGCCTTATAACACTATATAGTTTGGTGATGACTTTACTTTTAAGATATTTTTCATTGATAATGAACAAGGGATATATATATATATAATATCTTTTTTTAAATATTTGATTGATATAATTGCTAGTACAAAATATGACAGGAATACGAGTAATCAATATGACAAATAAACAAACAATATGCCCTTGAAACAAGACCATTACACCCAGGGTTAGGTAAATAGTCATGGCTTGCTATTTTCGTATTCATATAATAATATATTATGGCATTCTTTGCAGCTCAACAAATTATAGTATAGTTCTAGATCGATAAACAGGAAAATTATAATAGGTCAATAAAAGAGCTTATACAACGATTATATAACGCAGGTGTCATTGTTTTTATTACTTTCATTTCATAGAATAAAACTCTTTTTACACTTTTTCGTATATTTTCCTCATATTCAGACATTTTTTTCTATTCTATAATACATTTTACATTTATAACTTTTGCATGCAACGGCCGATATAATATAATTGTATGATCTTGTTTTATCATTATCCTCAAGATAGAAACCAACTACAACATGTTTTCATTTAACAACGTTAACAACAAAATCAAGCGACCTATCTAGAATATACCAAATCTTTTTTACAATCAAAAATAAGATGCTTAGTGTTTTGAAATTTATCAGTGCATGTTAAGCATTTTGCCGCAATTTTCGGCTTCCATTTGCTAAGCATATAATCATTATTCAGTAAATTGTTTAAAAGATATATTTGAACTCTGTTTGTTTGGGTTTTTTTTTTTTTTGTTTTTTGTTTTTTTGTCAGCAATATTGATAGTCTTATGGAATTATGTTTTCGTAATCCTTTTTATCCATAATACCAAATTCCCTGGTCAATATACTTTGATAAGCTGGTTTTTTGAAATTTTAGCAACAAAGTTGGTGTAAAGAGTTGACATGTTTTATCTTCTAGTGTAGAAAATCCTACAATAAATGGAAATAACTTTGTATCTTTGATATTTATATATGTTGCATTTTTAAATCTGAATATAGGTATGGATTTTTTAAAAACACAATTTAGTATCTCTTTGAAAGGTCCATCTTCGTTAAATATATCTTTTATATACATTATATTACTATCAATCCAATTCTTATAGAAAAGACTTTTATATTTACTCTTCAATAATACGTTATTCCATAAGGGTTGCTGTAAAAGGTCATCTTCATTCATTGATTTAATATCTTTATGTTCCTTAATTTGATTAAAACACCAAAACAATTCTTTATAGAATTTTGGAAAATTTCGAAATGATGTGATTATTTTCTAAGCTTTGTTCACTTGTTTTAGTATGTAGCTTAAGTAAATGTTTATACTTTTACATAAGCTTTTTTTCATATTGCCGTTGGATTTTATAAGTTTAGGTACCCATGCAGTTTTTGAGTCGGCTTCGGTGAAGCCGCACTCATTGCAATCACTTTCTTTTCAGGGGTTATAACTTTCACTACCGATATAGAGCTTACTACGCCGCTGAAAAATAAAGTGCCGAAAAATTACTGATGTTGTCTTAAAAATTCTTGATCAGCACAATATACTTTTAGCTCAGTTAATTTAAGCTAAACATAAACTAGTTTCAATAACCCGAAAAAGGAGTTGCAATAATGTTTTCAAATTTCGCGTAATAATATGTAGTTGTGACTACTTTACGATGTGTTTACCACCGACACCGTTGGATGTACTCGATTGTGTAATTCTCCGGACAAAGCATTTGTCTTGATCTTGTATCGCTTGTTTTTATCGAGATATCTCAATTAAAGTTTTCCCCAATATGTTCTGAATTCTTTTTCACATTTATGACAAATTTAAAGATCGATCTTCCCGCATTTCCTCTGATAATGAAAATGCAATATAAATATTTAGGTAAATGTTGTATTTTTATAAATATAAATGATGTTAAAACATTATGAGAATCGTGAATAAGATGTTTATTTAATGTCCCACTTGAAGGAATGTTGTTCCTTGGCACAGCTTCGACTCCTGACAACAATGCAGTAAAACTTGTTGCCATGAAGTTGTCAATTGCACGTTCATTTCGGATACAAGCAATTGCAAACTCTTTGCCGTAAGATAGTATGAAGAGAGCAAATTTTATTAGCATTTTGTACATAGGTATAATGACGATGTAGTTGCAACAAAGACCTAATTTTTGCCTCCCCCCCACCATTTTCCTGAAATCCTGAATCCGCCACTAAAATGGTAAAATGATTACATACTTAAAATCAGCAAAGCCGACTCTCAGGACTTTTGAGTCCTTTGATTAATGAATATAATTTTGATTTTGATTCTATATCAACTAATCCTATTCCACCATCTCTAATATGACCAATTAATGTTTTTCTCTTTATTCTTTCATTGGATTTCCATAAATAGAAAAATATCAGTTTTAGAATAGTTTTAATAAAACTTCCATCACTTAAAGGTAGAATAGATGCCACATAGAATAATTTAGATATCGCTTAAGTGTTTATGTTTTACCAAAAATTGCGAGTTTTCGTCTTTTCCACGATTCAAACAATTTTTCTATATTATGATAAATTTTCATCCAATTTCTATTATAACATTCTTCTTCTTTGTCATGTTCTATAATATATATATATATATATATATATATATATATATATATATATATATATATATATATATATATATATATATATATATATATATATATATATATATATATATATATATATACACCAAAGCATTTAACTGCTCTCTGTGTTACATTAATACATGTACCATGTATTCTTTTATATTTATTTTTAAGAGGACCTAGTAAAATGCATTATGTTTTAGATATATTCATTTTCGATCCTGCATGTTTACAGAAATTATTGACTACATCTAAGGTAGATTTTAAAGATGCAATATCTTTCATAGCTACTGTTAAATCATCTGCGTAATGAGTATTTTAATACTAGTGCCCATTTGATAAGGTTTAATACCAATTATTATCAATATATCAATATCAATATCGAATATCAATCGCAAAAATTTCAGCTACAATTAGGTATAGAATCGCAGAAATAGATTCACCCTTGTCAAATACCTCTGCTCATTTCACACTTCCTTGAAATCCAACCATTATTTTTTAACATGAAAACAGGTTTATTATATGATATATTATTCCTTTTGATAAACTGTTCACCAAAAGGAATTTTTTAAGAGTTTTAAGTAAAAAAGTCCATTCTACTGAATCAAACGCCTTTTTCAAAATCAAGAAATAGAAGTAAACCTTCTTCGTTCATGTTTTCGTAAAACTCAAAAATATCTCATATAGTCCGAGCATTAGTACCGATATATCTGCCTTTGACATAAGTTGTTTGTTCAAATCCAATAATTTTTTTTTTTTTTTTTTTGGTTTTTAATCTACGAGCAAATATAAAAGCTATGATTTTATAATTTGTATTAGTAAGACTAAGAGGTCTGTAATTTCCCAAAAGATTTCTCTCTCCACTTTTAAAAATTAGCCAAATGATAGAAATCCCTTGAGAATGACTCATTTTTGTCTCTCGAAAATTTGTTTAAGATTGTTATAAAACAGACTTTTTATATACTGTCAAAAGGTTTTATAGAGTTCACTAAGTAAACCATCAAATTCAGGGGATTTATTATCTTTCATCATTTTAACAGCGATTTTGCATTCTTCTATTGTAGGAAAAGAGTCATATATATCTTTGTCTATATCGCTTATTTCTGGTGTTTCAACCCCTGCAAGATATTCATCTATGTTATTGTCATTTATTTCTTTGCATTTGTATAGATTTTCGTAATACACACTTAGCTCTTTTAAAATATCATCTTGCGATTTTAACGAGCCATTTTCATTTTTAACCTCACGCATAACATTCTCTGTCTGGTGTTTATTTTCAAGGCTAAGGAAGTATTTTGAATTTTTCTCTCCATCTTGTATCCATTTTGTAAGAGATCTGATTTGTGCACCCTTAGCATATTCATCGTGTGTTTTATTTATTTTATTTTCTAATTCTCTCTTCTTCATAAGATTCATTTTAGACAATTCATTTTGTAATTGGTCCATTAATAATTGATTATTTTGGGGTTTTTTTTCAGATTTAAATAATTCATTGAGAAATGTTTTACTCTTTGTTTGAATAGTTCCCTTTTTTCTATCATCAGAAAATTGCTCCGATTCTATATTATTGACTATAGGATTATTCCTGATTTGAAATATTCGTCGTTAATACATGAAGTATTTAACTTCCAATATCCTGGACCCCTTTGCATATCTTCCGATTTGAGTTTTAATTTTAATACCCTATGATAAAATAATCTTGTTCCATCAGAATGAGTACCAGGAACTCTTCGTAAAAAATCTTATCAACCTCAAAAACAAATATTTTACTCAAAAATCTATAATCTATTCTACTAGAAGGTATATTGTTAGAATCACACCATGTCTACCCATTTAAGTCGTTATGCTTTTAATTCCACATATCTTTGAAGTTCAAATGTCGTAATATTTCTCTTAATGCTTTTGAACCCTTTTCATCAGGTTTTTTAAAGTTACAATTAAAATCTTTTTTCAGAGGAGTTCAATCCTCTCATGTTTACAGATACTATATTTAAGTTATCCAAGTTTTTGTATATACTTAACTATGTACTTAAAAGCAAATATATATACATACATAACCATGAAGACATGTATACAAATCAAATTTGCTAGATTATATTGTATTATAAATATATCTCTTATGTATGTTTTACACACATATATAATATTATGCACATTCACACCAACATATACATAAACATACAAACATACATACATACGGAAATATATATCATATATATCGTATATCGTATGCGTATGTGGCAGACATATGATGGCTTTGGTATCCTGGTCGTCATTCATTATGCAAAGTCCAGAGTTGAGTTCAATAGTCGTTAGGAAAGTGTTCAGAATGGGTATTCTGTATAACCATCATGTGCCCGTATCGGTAATGTTTGTGCTGCGCGAGCGGAATCCTTCCGCAACGGTTCTGCCTCCTTGGTTGACGGCATTTTTTGATAATCTCAGATATGTCCCTCTGCCTTGGCTTAGGTCTAGCGCGCTTAAGACTATGTGAGCAATATCTATGTTCTTTTCGGCTACGCTTCGCGATAGTGTCTATAGTATGACCGAGTTTATTTTATTCTGGCTAGTTGGTGGGGTAAGTATACTCTGTAGCGATTTCATCTAGTCCCGATCCCCAAAAGTTATCGTGCGTTGTTTCCACGAATGATGTGGTCCTAGGAAAGTTTTTACAGCGTCTCGGAACTCTTGTACCTGACTGTATTTACAGTCTAATATTTCACGCATCACGTCCATTCGAGCTTCCCTCCACTGCTCCGTATTAAGGACCTGGTCTCCTAATCTCTTGGCACCCAACGCATCCTTTGCCTCTAGTTTGCTCTCGGCCCTGATCATATATCCTGCTCTCATTGTTTTCAAATATTGAAAACAGTGTTCTGCCGAACGATGTGTTAAACCAAATGCCTTAACAGAACACAGGTAGAAATTTGAAAGGGCATTATGATGCCCATTGAATAATGTATATTTGTTTGAAATGCTGGATACATAATATTTATATAATTCAGATCCGGTCTGCTTCTTGGCATAATTTACAACATTGCTCATTAGTGCAGTTTGTGTGGTAATGATTATTTGACCAACAGTTTGTGCAAATACTTGCTGGAGAAGCATAAGGAAGTCAGTGTTTGTACACTCCAGGCATCTCAGGCCAGTACAATGAGGCTTTTTATATCTATTTCTCTTGGTCACTTTGTAATTAAGAGTTTCAGATGGCGCTTTATTATTTAGTAATGAGTTTTACAATAATCATATGAATAAGTATTATTGTCCAGTTACTGTTTTCTGAATATACTACTACATGTAGTACCAGTCGCATGATTCTTATCAATCATAAGAATTGCATTAAAAAAAGGAAAGAAAACAACCGGAAAACAGTACTTGTATCTCATGCTCAGTGCAGTTTTGTATTGTGTATAGATTGTAATTTGATTTAACATTACTAAATATAACTTCATTTGCAGCTGAGTGACTCTCATATTTGTGATAGTGTATCACTAACTTTCCGTATGCTCACTACGGCATGCAGCATCTATATATGTGTTCAGTGTAACACAATTTTTTCTATTTTGTGCTCAATGAAGCACATGGTGTTCGGTGCAGCACGATTTATACAATGTTCATTGTAACGTGCTCATATATATGTATGTGTGTGCGGCAGTGTAACACAACTTCTTTTTGTGCTCAGTGTAGCACATTGTGTTCAGTGTAACACAACTTTTATTATGCTCATTGTAGCATATACTATTTGTGTGTGTTCAGTGTAACACACTTTTCTTTTGTGCTCAGTGTAGCACATTGTGTTCGGTGCAACACAACTTTTATTATGCTCATTGTAGCATATATGTGTGTTCAGTGTAACACTTTTTTCATTTTGTGCTCGGTGTAGCACTTTGTGTTCGGTGTAGCACAATACATATATATATATATGTGTATGTTCGATGTAACGTACTTCATTTTATGCTCAGTGTAGCACACCGTGTTCAGTGTATCACAACTTTTATGATGCTCACTGTAGTATATACATATAATGCAATGTTTACACAGACAATATACGTCAGGTGGTTATCTTTTCTCATTGTTTGAGGTTTGCAAATAGCCAGTACAATAAGGCTTAATTATATCTATTTCTCTTAGTCACTTTGTATAATTAGAGTTCCAGACGACACTTTATTATTTAGTAATAAATTCTACAATCGCAATAATCATATGAATAATTATCATTGTCCAGTAACTGTTTTCTGAATCTTCTACTAAATGAGGTACCAGTGGCGTGATTCTTATCAATCATAAGAATTGCATAAATCAATTAAAAAAAAGCAGAAGACAGTACATGTATCTCATACTCAGTGCAGCTTTGTATTGTGTATAAATTGTAATTTGATTTAACATTACTGAATATAATTTTGTATGAAGCTGAGTCACTCTCATATCTGTGATAGTGTATCACTAACTTTCCTTATGCTCACTACGGTATGCAGCATCTATGTATGTGTTCGGTGTAACACAGTTTTTCAATTTTGTGCGCAATGAAGCACATGGTTTTCAGTATGGCAAGATTTAAATGTCCATTGTAGCCTGTTCATATATGTGTGTGTGTGTGTGTGTGTGTGTGACAGTGTAGCACAACTTCTTTTTGTTCTCGGTGTAGCACATTGTGTTCGGTGTAGCACATTGTGTTCGGTGTAACACAACTTTTTTTATGTTGCTCATTGTAGCCATATACTATTTGTGTGTGTTCGATGTAACACACTTTTCATTTTGTGCTCGGTGTAGCACATTGTGTTCTGGGCAACACAACTTTAATGATGCTCATTGTAGCATATGTGTGTGTGTTTAGTGTAACACACTTTTCATTTTGTGCTCAGTGTAGTACATTGCGTTCGGTGTTTCACAACTTTTTATTATGCTCATTGTAGTATATACATATATAATACAAAGTTAACACACACACACACACACACACACACACACACACACACACACACACACACACACACACACACACATTATACATCTGGTGGTTATCTATTCTCATTGTTTGAGGTTTGTAAATATACCTATATATTTTAGGGAACTTAAAAGTCAGGGCAATCATGCCACCACCAAGGAAAAGAAGACCTCGTCAAATTACAGTCCCCTCAGATCAGGACTAAGATAGACGTCCAAAACACACAAGCTAGTGCTACTCAGTCTGGACAAAATACGGACATTGAAAGTGGGTCCATCCCAAGAAACACAACATCTGAGGAGCCTAATTTTGCATTAATTCTCCCTCTATACAAACTGTAGCTGCAAGTATTGACATTAGGGCTCTAGCGAGTGAGATTATATGGCAGCATAATGAACAGTCCGATAAGGATACCGCATCCTTATCACCACTCACACCATCAGAGCCGCCATCACAGTCGCCTGCCACAAATAATATCATAAAGCAGATTCAGTTAATACCATCAATCTGTTTCACATGGCGCAGATGTCCATGTATTAAATTCATTTGATAACTTATTTCAAGGTGAGCCAGTCAGGGAAAACCCCACCATAAACATATCTGATGGTATACCTCTTGGGGCAGAAGTTAGCACCATGCAAATTAAAAACAAATGTGGGGAAAATGAATATTTGGATCTAGGAATGCTACTTCCAAACCACAATGAAGAACCCTTATTAGTCACCATGGAATCGCATGTTATAAACTTCAAACAGGGTACAAAACCAAAGGCACCAATATCCATTTATCAACGGTCTGGTGCTTTTCACATTTTTACAGGTATTTACTTAGGAAAGTTTCCGAAAGAGGCTGCTAACTTACTAAAATATTGCAGCTTCGTTCGGAACTTGCACGAGTGTGCTGATGACCAGGCCTGAAGGTCATATAATGAGTCCTTCCGCAGGCTATGCCAAACATCCAAATTGCCATGGCTAAAACCTGTGGAAGAACTCCGCATAAAAGCAATCTCAGGATTCTTTCGTAAAACTCAAAAAGACTTGTAACCGCCCTCAGTCCTACTCCGGAGGTAAAAGCAACAAAATTAAATTCTGCTTTGCTTACAACAAAGATGAGCGATGTAATCCCTCTTCCTGCCAATACTTTCATGCATGCTCATCATGCTAAAATGCACACCCAAAAATCACATGTAGGCAGCATATGCAGTGACAATCAGTCCCTGCCCAAAATCCTGTCAATACACAATTTCTTCCAACTTAAGTAAAAGTACTAAAGCTTTGCTCCTTTCTGGAACATTTTGATAGAGAACATCAAAATTTTTGATCGATGGGTTTTTCTAACGGTTTTAAGCTTGGGTTATCAATTCGCCAAAAACCTACATGTCCAAAAAACATATAAGTACATTTAAATTTCCAAACACCGTTGGAGATTTTATCAAAATTGGTATTGAAAAGGACGAATAGCAGGACCCTTTCCCGAGTCCCTTTCCCAATTTGTTTTCCTAACCCCTAGGTCACAATTCCTAAATCAGAGATTGGTAAATTCCGACTTATTCATGACCTTTCCTGACCAAGATATAACTCTGTAAAGGCTCAGATACCAACCAAGCGCTCAGATATTATATACGAATTAGTTGCTAATATTGTTAATTTCATTAAAGAATTCGGAAAAGGAACTCTTAAGGCTAAAACAGACATAGAAGACGAATTTCGAATAGTTCCCATTCATTCATCAAAACAGATAGAAAAGACGCATTTCGAATAGTTCCCATTCATTCATCAAACTATTATCTGTAAGGTTTTTCTTGGAATTCCGCATTTTACTATGACCGTTGCGCGCAGTTCCTGTCAGATATTTGAGACGCTCAGTCGGGCATTAGTACGGAATATAAACTGGAGTTACCTGCTCTTGCTCGCTATCGCTGCGCGAAGATATTTTAAAATCTAGACAGTCATTGCCAGTCTATATGGAATAAGGATTCGACATTTTAAGTGGCTGGTATGTCTTACATTATCGATGATTTTTTTATCCGCCCACCTGCCTGTAAATCGTTAATTGTTGAAAGCATTTTTTTTATCGTCTTTAATGGTTCTTCAGGATCGGAGAGTTAGCTATTAAATCAAAAGTTGTAAATGTGCTAGCCCGTTCTGATGTTCATTTCGTTTATGACCAGCACAAACTGAAAGGTTAAGTTAGCCTCATCTTGCGTCATTATGAATCAAATGTAGACAACTCTCCTTTCACGATTTACTTGTCTGCTAGCTTATCACCAAACTGTTGTCCAGTGAAGGCGCTGCATGAATATCTTGCCTCGTTTTCAAACACTCGTCGGGTCATCTCTTTCTATTTACGGACCACATTCCCGTTTCGTATTCATATGTAGCAGCACAGTTGAACCAGGCAATATCATTTATTCGCCTTGATCACAAACTTTATAAAGGTCACAGTTTTCGCATAGGTGCTGCTACTCATGCCGCTTTCATCGGTCTCGCGGAAAATGTCATACAAAAATTAGGTCGTTGTAATGCTAACGCTACATGTCGCTATATTCGCATTCAGTCCGTGTCTATCTTAGAAAACGTTTCAGAAAGTGACTTGGTCCAGAATCTGTCTGCCAAGTTGTATATTTAAGCGATCCCGTGTGATGGTGCATAACTTGTCTGTCATCCATGGTAATTTTTATTATTTTGTACCTGGTCAAGGTACAGAATGTGTCTGCCTTGAATGTTGATGTACGATGAATAATATTCACACTAAAGAGCTTAATATTTTGGTTCAGAATTTGTCTGCCAAACATCATTTTCTTCAATGTATATACCATTTGTGGTTGCAGAATTTGTCTGCTATCATACGTTGTTATATTTGGTATTTTCTTAGAAATTAGTCTGGTTCATGTTTTTCAGATTATGCCTCATTTTCCCTGACCGACTGATCTCCTTATAATTTATATGGGTGGCTGTAATCCGAAATTGTAGCCAATTTTGGATTTTGG
This sequence comes from Pteria penguin, assembly GCA_035048485.1. Classification (NCBI taxonomy): domain Eukaryota; kingdom Metazoa; phylum Mollusca; class Bivalvia; order Pterioida; family Pteriidae; genus Pteria; species Pteria penguin. The sequence goes on from CM068581.1 coordinate 21,498,243, forward strand.
TGCATTCTTTGGTACACCACCCACATATTTTATGAGATTTACCCAATCTTTGTTAAATGTTTAGATGATCGTCACTACTCATTAGTTTTTAGTAGTCATGACGATCGACATTTTGTATTTTATATTATAATGCAATTTTGCGTCATTTATAATCTATGAATAAATGACAAAATTCGTTCATTGAATTTTTCGTTATTGTTGTTTATTTACATGGAGAACATAAAACAATATTATTGAAAATAATATCATTTATGTACGAATTGTTTGTACTTTGTTTGTACCAATATATTTCACTACCGTAGCTGTTTTTCTGTATCGCGACTCCAGTGTGTGCTTATCTCTATTGATAACTGTCCAATGAGATACAATGCTTGATCCCTCATTTGCATATGTAATGATCTAATCAGACACGTGTTGTTTACACTTTGTTTGAACCAAATTATTTCACTGCTGTAACTGTCTTGTTCATCACGAATCCAAGACGGGCTTATCTCTACTGATGTCCAGTGAGAGCCATTGCTTGATCCCTCATTTGCATATGTAATGAGAGTTAGCTCCATTCGTTTTGTTTTAGCGTCATTCGATCGCTAATAACCATATTGGTTAGTCGCACGATTTTTGAAGCAACCCACCGCCACCCCCTTTCATCCACCATTTTTGTCTGTTTTGTTCATGTTTTTAGTTTTAAATCTCAATCTTGTTTATTATTTAAAGTTGCATTCTATGGAATGTGTAGTTATTTGTTTTGTATATTAGTTTGGATTGTCAATCTTGGTTTACTATTAGCTGTTGTATTTCAGGTATTATGTGTTATTTTATGGGTACATTTGATATCTCGATCTCTGTTTACTATAAACTGTTGCATTCAATGTATTGCGCATTCTTTGGTACACCACCCACATATTTTATGAGATTTACCCAATCTTTGTTAAATGTTTAGATGATCGTCACTACTCATTAGTTTTTAGTAGTCATGACGATCGACATTTTGTATTTTATATTATAATGTAATTTTGCGTCATTTATAATCTATGAATAAATGACAAAATTCGTTCATTGAATTTTTCGTTATTGTTGTTTATTTACATGGAGAACATAAATACTTTTACGCTTGTGATATGGTTGACCATCATACCTGCACACGTGCTGGCTCGTGGTAGATATTTCCCTCTTACATAGCTTTGATATATACGATTCGACTTTCATTTAGGATATCAGTCATTTTCCTCGAGAAAGGATCACGTATTTTTTCAAACTTCAGGTCGCATATCTTACTTATATTGGCTCTTGCTTTAGGTCACTTTGATAATGAATTTGATCTTCAAACATTCATACTTTCGATTTTCTCAGTTTAGGCTTCGGATTCCTATGGGTACTAACTACGCACCTCTTATAGCAGATTTATTTCTATATTGTTATGATAGGGAATTTATGCATTCTGTTAAAAATCTAAACGTTTTGATATAATTCATAAATTCAATGATACATCTAGATGACATCTTAGTTATAGATAACTCTGAGTTTAAAGAAACATACCTGAAATATACCCATCCGAATTTCAATTAAACAAAGCTAATATTTCCGATTCAGAAACGTCTTTCTTAGACTTAAACATTAAGATAATTAACAAACAAAATTCATTATATTAAGTACGATAAATTTGACCATTTTGGATCTCCTATTGTAAATTTCCTTATTTGGATGGTGATGAACCTAAACTCTCATCATGTGGCATCTATATATCTCGGTTCGATTTGTCAGGGGCTGCACCGATGTTTTGGACTTTCATTCTAAACATTTACAAATTACTTTGAAACTTTAAATTCAGGTTTAAAGATATTACAAACTTTTAAAAAAAATACGTTTGGCAAATTCTTTAGGTCGTATTCAGAACTTTTATCCTAATTCGGAAATATAACTTTTCAATAATATGCATCCAATAAAATTTCCCATCCCAGTTTCTACGGTGATCTTGTATACCAAGTTTTGAGGACCAAAGGTTACAACAACTTTATTTTGTCGGGTTCCAAAACAATTAACGCCTTCGTTATAGACAATATGACACGGAGATCATCAAAAAGACTTTAAGTTTTGTATTGGGTCCCTCTTCAGCTTTATATAGAGTTTTACTTGCACGCTGACTAATAGGGAGGTGGGGACTAACTGTCAGATCTTGTTTAAAATCTCCTTCAGAGGAGACATGGTCCTGAACCTCGTCCCCTCTGACTATTAGTCGGGACTCCTACAGATCAAGGGTCTGAGCTCGATTCCCAACCGACAGAGCACTATTTCCTCATTTTTGATGTTGCGATGTTGCTTAATATATTTCTCATACTGCAATGTTTTATGAATTATCATACGTATTTGTATATTATTATGACCTCTCAACCTTAGACACTTGTTGACCCTTGATCTCTATATGGAGGAATATTCAGATTTTTAAATGCGTGTCCTTTGATTATTCTACTGTAGCGGTGAGTGGGAAGGTGATCTGTAAACCCGATTAACCACACCAACTGATTTTCTATTGTCATATCAAATGACTGTCTTAAGTCGGTATCGTAACTGCACTATAACCGAACATTTTTGTGATGTCATTATGTGGTTTTTTTTTTCATTTCATTACATTAAATACTGTATATTTCCGTGGCGACTTCAATCATAAGACTGAGTCAGTGACTTCCTTTCTTTCTTGACCATCACTGAAGAGATATAAGTTGTCGAAATGTCCATATTGTACCCCACATTAATACAGGTATTTATGTTTTAATATTTATTATTACCACTAGGTCTATGTCGCTGCTGGTGGACTGTTAGTTCCCGAGGGTGTCCTCAAACCCAGTTTGCAGTACTTTGTACTGACCCGAAACACATACTTCAAATGTACTGTGAATAAAAATTTGAAAAATTATATTTAACTTAAGGAGTATCTCTCTAATGCATAACTCTGTCTTTAGATGGATTCTTTGGCACTTACTTAAGGAGTATCTCTCTCATACATAGCTCTGTCTTTAGATGGATTCTTTGGCACTTACTTAAGGAGTATCTCTCTTATACATAGCTCTGTCTTTAGATGGATTCTTTGGCACTTAGCTCTGTCTTTAGATGGAGTCTGGCACTTACTTAAGGAGTATCTCTCTCATGCATAGCTCTGTCTTTAGATGGATTCTTTGGCACTTACTTAAGGAGTATCTCTCTTATGCATATCTCTGTCTTTAGATAGATTCTTTGGCACTTACTTAAGGAGTATCTCTCTCATGCATAGCTCTGTCTTTAGATGGATTCTTTGGCACTTACTTAAGGAGTATCTCTCTCATGCATAGCTCTGTCTTTAGATGGATTCTTTGACACTTACTTAAGGAGTATCTCTCTCATGCATAGCTCTGTCTTTAGATGGATTCTTTGGCACTTACTTAAGGAGTATCTCTCTTATACATAGCTCTGTCTTTAGATGGATTCTTTGGCACTTACTTAAGGAGTATCTCTCTCATGCATATCTCTGTCTTAAGATAGATTCTTTGGCACTTACTTAAGGAGTATCTCTCTCATGCATAGCTCTGTCTTTAGATGGATTCTTTGGCACTTACTTAAGGAGTATCTCTCTCATGCATAGCTCTGTCTTTAGAAGGATTCTTTGGCACTTACTTAAGGAGTATCTCTCTCATGCATAGCTCTGTCTTTAGATGGATTCTTTGGCAATTACTTTTAGGAGTATCTCTCTCATGCATAACTCTGTCTTTAGATGGATTCTTTGGCACTTAGCTCTGTCTTTAGATGGATTCTTTGGCACTTACTTTTAGGTCAATTTGATAATAAGTTAGCTCTTCGAAATATCTGTATTTTGGATTTCCACAGTTTAAGCCTTGAGAATCACTTAAAAGACGTAAGTTGTCGAAATGCCCATATGGTGCATTGTTCTGATATTTATTATTCATTTGGAGTATTATCTCACGAGATTGTTTAATAGTTTTAAGCACGCCTTTGTTATATACACTTGAGTGTTATATTTCTACACTGAACTTCCGTATTTAACTGCAGAATTATACACGACTGGTGTTACTTCACGTCTCTTTGATTACCGGTCCTTCTATTTACTGTATTTGAACTTAATAATCTTGAAGATCACTAGGGAAAATTTTCGTATTACCCTGCCCTGTTCTGTTGTCCGTACATATATTCTTATTGTTGTTTCTGTTGATTGGCATGTTGCCGAAATGTATTATTGATATGCTATTTATGGCAATGGTGGGCGTGGCATTATCTAATGTAAAAGAAGAATTATCATTGATCATCTGCTGAAAGAAATCGAGATTTAAATTACGAATTTCAAATCTAAATTAGAAGTCAGTTAACTTAGGAGAACCTTGTTTTGATATCATGGGGCAAATGAAGGAGGTTCTACTCGAAGTATATCAATACCTGAGAATGAATGTTTTTCCACATACACTCTTTACACCCCTCCCCAATTATGCATTGACTAAAGAAAACTTATGTGAAATGTTAAACACCAGTCTCAGTAGAGTCATTTACTCATGTAGGTTTATATGGATATATATGTACATCTAGAATCGTGGATTCATGTCTGTTTTCATACAAATACACAATAAGTAAAGAACAAGTCACTGCGTACAATATCAGTAAGCCTCACATTCATCAGCAGTGCAGAGTGCTACATACTCCACACTTTTCATGGTAGGTTATGTATCCAGACTGTCTTCCTTTTCTTCTACATGCTTTAAACCAAAGTCTCAAAAAGAGACTTATTGGAGTATATGTCTACATAGCTGCTCTACAAATTTTCTTTGTCAAAATGGTGTGCAGTTAAGGACTCTGTTTCTTAGCTCGGAAAATGAAAGTTCTGATACAGTTGAGTATGTTTAATGATACGCCGACAGTTGAAGACTCAGATGTGATGTATATGATTTTATTTAGATACCAGCAGTAATTCAATAAGGAGAGAAAAATTTTATATCAATCGTATGCTTTCCAAATTCTAAAGTTCAGACCCACCACTATAACAGTATAATCATACCTCGAAGAGAACTTATAATAATATGCAAAATAAGTATTATTCTAAAGAGGGGCGGGGTGGGGAATATCTGGATCATCTATAAAGCAGACTGTCACTGACAAGAACGAGAAAGTTACGGTCTGATAGTTCCAGAATTCTCACCCCCCCCCCCCCCCCCACTTTCTTTTTATTTCTTTTTGGGGAGGCTCCATCTCCCAACTGTCTCTAGATCCACCCATATCCAGTTTTACATGTACCTATGTTTGTTTTCTGAGTTTTACACTTTTCTCCTTATAATTCATACGGTTAAACAGATCTATAGGGTTGCATTTTTCCATATAGTGAACTATTGACAAGCGTAATATTACTACAATTTGTACACGAAAAGAAGCACTCCAAGAACTCACGTTAAGCTGTACCAACTGCCAATTTCTGTAGCTGCTTGCAGGAACTCCTTCCATTTCTGCGTACCCCGGGTCAAGTCAAGATAAGACCGCACGGCTTGGACTAAACTGCTTGGTAGATCATGTACGGGTAATTGTTCCGGGTATTTTAGCTTCATGCAGTGGCCCATCTAACATATATCCAAACAGAGTAATCCTTTATACCATGTAACAACTAGCACCACTGGAATAATGCATCAACACTATATGGCATACATGGGAAGTATGGAAATGCGGAAGTATAGAACTGGAAGTAAATCTATTTATATACTCTGACGCATTAATAGGACTTAAAGTCCCGTTGACGATGTGCGTAACAAAGTTGTCAAATAATGTTCAAATATCAGTGTGAATAAATTGTGGTAGTTTGTGATTTAACGCTCCCACTCCACCCCCGTCGCGATTATTTTACCTAGCTCTATGGTGGTAACCAATGTACAAAGAACATATAGATGTGTTATATACTATAGAAGTGAAGAAAACAAATCAAAAGTGGTGACAGAGACATATATGTCTCTGGTGGGGGCCACACATTTTTATTTTGGGTGACCAGAGCAGAGGTTGTGTAACGTGTAGCGCTTGCCCTATGATAAAAGTTTACTATTCCACCGTTACTTACTCTTTCACATGTCCAAATAAACGCATAATGATTGGATATTCCGATATTATAAATTTTCATCTGGTATTTAAAGGGGAATTTACGAATTAAAATCCAAAATTGAGTAAACATAATGTAGTGTATCCTTTGTACTCAATTGAAATAAAGGTATACATGTAGGTCGGTGGGACGGCAGGTATACTATATATACCTATGAAATTAATAGAGACATATTAAACGCCCAACAAACTAATGAATTCGGAAGTCACTTGTGTATAATGCTGTTTTAAAGTAAGTGTTGTTTTGTCACCGAAGAAACTATATCATTATATATTTAGCAGTTGTTTACGGGTATGCGATTAGAACCTTAACTCGTTTTGTTTGCGTGTATAGTTCATACGAGATAAAGCGGTACATCTGATGATCTGGGCCCTGTCATAATTTACCCTCACCCCAGTTATGATAACACTTTGACTCACTGTGTAAACCGGAATAACTTTATCTTCGTCGAACTATGACATCCAATATTTTCAAGTACGTGATATCTTCTTTATTCAAATTAGTGTCATAAGCAACAAAAAGTGTGTTAAAAGACTTCAGCAGAGTTTATTCCCGTGACTTTCAGATCTGTAAGTATTTCTTTTAGTGCATCAGCTCCACGGATCGTTTCCATTTATGTGTTAATCTTTATACGCAGAGGAGTGAAGATTGCATTAAACAAAATTTATACTTGAATTGCAATATTTGTTCACAGCAGTGGCGGATTTAGAGGGGGCGTCCCCCCTTTTTTGGTCACATATTTACCAGTAAAAATCCAGATTTTGCACCAAAAAGACTGTGAAGTTTGGCCAATACCCATCCCCCCATTTGGAAATCCTGGATCCGCCACTACACAGTAACGTACCTTTGACAACACTTGTAATTAATGGATTTTCAGTAAACCGTAAGCGCTATTCATGAAATAGGAGTCTCCGATAATTGTTACCATTGGTTGGTTGGATGATGTTTTACGTCGAAAGATAGTCTAAGCTAAAGGTTACTCCCCTCTTGAAAATGGTGAGACAATCCATAGATTAAGCCCGGATTGGCTGCACAACAAACCAAGCTATTTACTACTACACCATGTCCTTCATCTTGGATTTTATTTTTGAGATCACATGTAAATACGCATCATAAGAGCGTTGGGTCAGATCACGATGAAAAATAATTAAGGTCCAGACGTACTACGAGATAATGGCTACATTTCTTTCCTGTTCACCTCATGATAACAAATAACAAGCATGTATAAGTGCAGCTCCCTTTTAAACCCCATGAAATTTGGCTACAATCATGAATTTCTAGGATCATTCTACACTGTATTTTCACGGGCAACCGCCCTGTAGAGCTCACTAAGGGACAGTAGGCAAGAAGCCAACTAATATGTCCCCTTATATGTATATATATATATATATATATATATATATATATATATATATATATATATATATATATATATATATATATATATATATATATATATATATATATGTGTGTGTGTGTGTGTGTGTGTGTGTGTGTGTGTGTGTATGTGTGTTTGTGTGTGTGTGTGTAGACAACGAACAGGCACAGAATGACAAGAAAGTTTTAGATATTCTATATACAGCACCGGAAGATGAGCACTTTTCAAGATGGTAAACCTAGCATCATTAATGTGAGGCTACTCATCAAATCATATGACACTGAGCATCATCATATCATACTGAGCATCATCATATGACACTGAGCATCATCATATCATACTGAGCATCATCATATCATTCTGAGCATCATCATATCATACTGAGCATCATCATATCACACTGAGCATCATCATAGTCCTACAACGACTCGTTCAAAGCCCAATCTAACATTGATTGATAAATACTTTGAGGACCCATTACAAATTATTACTATACATGTAGGTATAGATATCCTATATGAGTAATTGGTTCAGAAGTTTTACATCGCCATCATTGATTTTAAGGCAAAGCAAAAGTAATTAATTCCTTATATATAGCATTACAAACTAGATAAACAGAACCATAAATGAGCTCCATCACCACACGAAGTCTGTCATAACCAGCTTCCTCACCGCACCAAGTCTGTCATAACCAGGTTCACCATAACACCACATCTGTCATAACCAGCTTCATCACAACACCAAGTCTGTCATAACCAGCTTCATCACAACACCAAGACTGTCATAACCAGCTTCATCACAACACCAAGTCTGTCATAACCAGCTTCATCACAACACCAAGTCTGTCATAACCAGCTTCATCACAACACCAAGTCTGTCATAACCAGCTTCATTGCCACAACATGTCTGTCATAACAGCTTCATTGCCACAACATGTCTGTCATAACCAGCTTCATCACCACACTAAATCTGTCATAACCAGCTTCATTGCCACAACATGTCCGTCAAAACCAGCTTCATCACTACACTAACAAGATACTATTTCTAGTGACTGAGTTTTGAAACATTTTTCCTATGTATCATCCTTATTTTAGAATATTAATGTATATGATTGTATATGATGGAGCTTGTGGCAACTTGGTGTTGTGATGAAGCTGGTTATGACAGACTTGGTGTTGTGATGAAGCTGGTTATGACAGATTTAGTGTGGTGATGAAGCTGGTTATGACAGCTTCACCACAACACCAAGTCTGTTATAACCAGTTTCATCACAACAAGTCTGTCATAACCAGCTTCATCACCACACTAAATCTGTCATACCCAGCTTCATCATAACACCAAGTCTGTCATAACCAGCTTCATCACCACACTAAATCTGTCATAACCAGCTCCATCACCACACGAAGTCTGTCATAACCAGCTTCCTCACTGCACCAAGTCTGTCATAACCAGGTTCACCATAACACCACATATGTCATAACCAGCTTCATCACAACACCAAGTCAGTCATAACCAGCTTCATCACAACACCAAGTCTGTCATAACCAGCTTCATCACAACACCAAGTCTGTCACAACCAGCTTCATTGCCACAACATATCTGTCATAACAGCTCAATTCATTGCCACAACATGTCTGTCATAACCAGCTTCATCACCACACTAAATCTGTCATAACCAGCTTCATTGCCACAACATGTCTGTCAAAACCAGCTTCATCACTACACTAACAAGATACTATTTCTGGTGACAGAGTTTTGAAACATTTTTCCTATGTATCATCCTTATTTTAGAATATTAATGTATATGATTACTACATTCTAAGCCAAAGCCAAAAGTCAACAACAAAAGGCGCCTGTATCGTTCACTGGACTTCAATTTGCTTATTCAACAGACAACTTGAAAATTTGCAAATAAATAAATATATTCTCTGATGTTTATTGTGTTAGGACTACATTTTGTACTGAAAACTAAGTGTAAAATCTGAATCATCATCAACATTAATTGTATATGCAGACCAAATTGAAATTCATACGCCATAAATCTATAATTTACAAGAAATGTATGCTTAAAAACTTGTAAAAAGATCTGGATGAAGAACAGCAACATTGGCAAGAGACCATGAGTACTTCATTCCTACCTAGCTTTATAAAAATCATTCATCTGGTTCTGAAGAATAAATGTGAAAGACTAATCCCCCTTTTTCCCTTGTTTTGACAGTCTTTAAAAATTCATAAAAAAGTAAAAAATTACATATTAACCAAATTCTTTCACAGCAACATTCTTTCTGATAATTATGATAAAAAGAAACCAAATTGCTAAAGTAGAACAATTTGTGTTTGTGAAATACTAATGTGCAACAAAGCCCAAAAAGTTATTTTTAGTGTGAAAGTCATTGTCAAGGTCAAAAGGTCATCGACCTTGTTGTCATTTGAAATGGCTTCATTAGTTGAGTACGCATGTTAAATATGAAGTCTTTATCCCTCACGGTTCAAAAGTTACAGCTCCAAGTCCAAAAAGTTATTTTTAGCGTGAAGTTCATTGTCAAGGCCAAAAAGTCATCGACCTTTGTGTCATTAGAAAGGGCTTCATTAGTTGAATACTCATGTCAAATATGAAGTCTCTATCCCTAAAAACAATATGCCCCAAATCTATCGATCCGGGGGCAAAAAACTGCTCTTTTCTGCACTGAAATCACAAAGTACAAAAACAATGTTGAAAGACGGTCAAAAATTTGGTTTTGGTATACAACCAAAAACTAAAACACTTCTTCAAATACCCCTCTAGATCATTCCTTTGCATACAATTTGTAAGCAGCTGGTGTGATGAAGAAATTAGTCAAAGGAGGGTACCCTCTGGGACCTACTTTTGTCTGTGGTGGCACCACCTGTTAATGGATCTGGACAAAAAACAATATGAGTACATCATGCCTACCAAGTTTCATCAAAATCCTCCCAGTGGTTCTGAAGAAGTTGAAAATGTGAAAAGTTTACAACCAATGAATAGACGAGCGACAGATGGACAATACGCTATGACAACATCTTACTCGAGTCTTTGGCTTTGGTAAGCTAAAAAGAAGAGACTACACACATCTTTTCCTACTCATGTATTTCTTATATAGTAACAGTGTTTTACAAAAATATTATACAAAACATGATTTTTTCTGATCCCTAAATTCTATAACAAAGTATCATATTAACCCATGAGTTAAAAATACAATTCAAGGATGACAACCCAAAGCTATATTTAAGGATATCCATGGTTTATATACATAATCAATCCAGTTGTACCTTCCACTGTTATATTATGACAAAGAATGTAACCTGTATACAAACAACACTTGCTTTGTAATGAACACATTTTCCGAGTTTATTTACAAATTCTGCTTGTAAGTCAAAAGCAACTGGGTTTTTTATTCATATTTGTATCTATTCTAAATTATACATACCAAAGGAAGAGAAATGACTGATGAAATCTTTAAAAATTTACTCATACAATAATAGCAACAAAAATAACTTGGTGAACCTTCTCCAGACCTAGTTTTAGTCTGACAAATTAATCATTTCATTTATAAAAATGCACTGCAACTTCAATTGACCATACTTTGTTTTACCATGATCAACAAAAACTCCTTTCGTTTTAAAGAGTCATAAATACATGTACAAAGATACTTCTGTTTACACTATGCATTAACATCATTATTGAAAAGGATCTTTTGAATCAAAGCAATATTTGTGTCCCATCACTCGGTATATAAAGTAATTTAAAGATGATGCTCTTTGAAAGAAGTGAAAACTGCTGTGACATATGTCTATACACTCAGGAGACACTAAGGAACAAATGTTATCTTCCTGGTAAGTGTCATTTCCCTGCATCAGATTTTGAGAACTAAACAGGAACAACAATTCAATGTGTTGCCCGGATAGATCCTGTGAACCTCCATCTCAGCACTGACTCAAACCAAACAATGTATGTAAGCATGTTTTTTTTTTCAATTATTAATAAAACAACAATGTAAAGTCATTGTACAGGATGATGTGACATTTAAGAATAAATCATTTAAAAGATCACCAAAGTGTAGAACATAAAACAGTTCACAAGACAACAAGTCATATTTTAAATGTCTTCCGAATTCCAACATTTAATATAAATGTCTTCAAAATTCCAACATTTAATAATAACATCTTGTGGATAATGTGTTAATGGTATAAAGAAAGCTAAATATCATTGTTTCACGAAAAATCAACAAATTTTTTAAGAATCACATAAACCATTTCCCCTTCTGAACAGATAACATGTTTATTTCTCATAATTGGCATACAATTTTGTGTCAATTAAAGTTTACACAACTATACATTTATAATATGTAATTTCTTAAATCCAGATAATGAATAATAGTCACAAAAAGTAATATACTAATGTTGAATACGTGAAAATTCCACTCAAAAATGGACATTTTTTCATATTTCATTCTTAAAAATTGAAAATTCTAAAGCAAATAACTATACTGAATGTTTTATCAGTTCAGACAAAACAATACAAAATAATTTTGGGACTGTTTTGATTTGAATACTTGTAGTTAACGAATATTCAAGGTATTACACCTCGCGCTAACATTGCACTATTTGAGATTAACAACATAAAAGATTATCAAATTGTAAGTCATTTTGTTATAAATGTAGAATATCTTCTATGTATAAAATCAATAAACGCACAACTATGTCTTACCACTATAAACTGTCTCATCCGAAAGACATGACATTTATCAAATACTCTCAGCAATCTAGTAACATAAAAGTAAAGTGTCTATCAATTTTCATTACCTCTTTTTTCACTACAGTATATTATTTAAAGCCTGCTCATCATTTGTTCAGAAAATCAATTAAAATAAGCTATGTTATTCATTATACTCTACACATGATATATATGTATTGCTAATCTAAGCATTGCACTAGTCTACTATTTATCACAGTTGCTTTATGTGTATTACTCTGCAAATTAACAGCCATTATCATAGCATAAACGAATAAACTGTTTGAAATAATCTATACATGTATTAGAAATTAAAATTTTTTATCATTTTCATCATATAATTTACTCTAGCTTAACTACATTAGACACACAGCAAAAATCAAAACACCAAATATGTCTATATCAATAATATTCAAGTAATGTTTTCACTATGACAATATAGCAAAATAACAAATTATCATGAAGAAACATACTACAAAATCATAATCTTGTTTTCAAATTAAAGTGTGAAACATGCAATTTTCCTGACGTAGTGAAATATATATAACCAAAAATGCATCCCTAAACCAGGTATTGTACATAAAGTAGGTCTAAAATAAAATAATTGCAATTAATGAAAGGAGTTAACATCAAGACTGGCTGTAAATTGCTTAATTGATTCACAAATACTTTAGTAATACTCTTCTGTTTTTAAAGGTTGGTATTTGTGTTGAAGAGTCAGAAAAGATATGGTGGGTAACATTATAGTAGACTTTCTTCTTCTGTTGCAACCAATAACACAGACCATTAACACAAGGGCATTAAGCCCTAATATAATCAATACAATAAGTGCAATACCCTTTGAAGAAAAGCTCTTCTCTTTTACAGATGACTCCTCTTTAAAATTACATTTTCCTGAAAAGAAAATTTATATTTTAATGTATAACATTAATCATTTACAAGTCTGTGTTTTCCATAAGGAAATATGAGGCTTTCATTGTTGAAAATATAGCCAAAGTAAGATCCCTATAAAATAAAATCACTTGAGACACGAGTGTTTAGAGTATCAATCAAATAAGTCTTTATACACAATACAGAGCAAACGTTAATTGTTTGATATGTAAATGTACAACTACTACAATACGTCAGTTTCGAAATACAAATCCGGACCATCTATTTTCAGTTTTCATATGCTCTCTGAGACACACGTTGGGGTAAAGGTGGGACACAGCTGGCTGTTATAGGAAAGGATATCTCGGTAATTGTGAATTATAAGGAATTTTTCAGTGAAACTACCAAAGCTAATTGGTTTAGCATTGTCAAAATGAAGTATCCTATATGTACATGTATTATATTTTACCCCATAATTTTTATAATTCTTTGTAGAAGCTAACTGTCCACCAGGATCTGCCAAAAACAGATAAAGAAATTTCACACATGAAACTAATAGTTCTCAGTTGTGTCGTTAAAATTTATTCGAACATACAAACATTATTATCCTTCATGTATTTGTGGATTTATTATCGTTTAAACAGAGCAGGTCATTAACTTTACACAGAGACGGATGTAAACATGACCCACCTTTGCCATGAGGAGTGCATAAAATTTTTAAAATGTCGGTCAGGATCGGTATCTCGAAACTCGCGTATTCTATATTGATATTGAGCAGGCTACATTATGTACTGTATTACTACTGCATGTATATCTTGCTAGAACAATGCTAAAACTATAATGCATTCTTAATTACATTCTACAGAATATAATGTATTCTACACTACTAGTGCGTATGTCTTTATGTCTTATATACAGTGGGAGTGCAATATTCACTGTATCATAGCAAAACACTTTTATTAGGAAAATAATACAGTCTACAAGTTGATAAGTATATTAATCTGAATTAAACATTCAATTAAAGTAATTTTTACTTTCTCAAAATAAAAATTCATGCACTACAAGACCCCTTCCCCTTAAGACAATATCCCACATATTACTAAATAGTAATGTAGTCATACATCAATATATCATTAACAATACTTTTGCATAGCTTGTTTAATTCATACTAACTCTGTTCGTTAAAATTATCATGGTAATCAATGTACAGTTATGGAAGATACTGAAGTACGAGAAAACCACTGACTTTCTCGCAAACAGACTTGACAGAGGTCAGTCTGTTATGATTGATTGATTTTTGTTTAATGTCACACCACGAATATTTCACATATATGGTGAAGGCATCTGCTTGATGCGGGGCATACAAATTTTGACCTTTGCAATAGACTCACCCGAAGCAGTGAGGGATTTTTAACGTGCCATGCATACCAAGACACCTCCGTTTTTACTGTCTCATCCGAAAGACAGCAGTCTGTTATGACTATCTGTGTAAAATTATAACTAAGTTAGCTTCAGATACACCCCTAATGGCCCTTTTGGACTGAAGGATTTAATGATAAAAACATATCTAACATTCAACTTACCCTGAGCCTCTTACAACATAATGAATTAAAATAATTACATTTAAAAATATAAAAAATCACTAGCAACTCCTAAGAATTTATCCTACAATAACCTTCTAGCCAATTTTATATGATGTAAGGAGCAATACCAGACAAATGCAAAATTACTGCTTAGATTTGCGTCAAATTATTATGACGTCAAATTCAAAGCTTTAACGTCATAATGAAAATTCCGGCAAAAAGTGGTTTGTCCAGTGTAAGACCCCTTACATCATTTAAAATTGGAAAAAGGTCTATTTATCCCTACAGAAGAAATGATGTAGATTGAACATACTGCTGTCACTCAGCTCAGGTGAAAAACTGGTCCTTCTCTTGTATAAGCTGGTACTTATAATCCTTGTGTGACTTCAAACAGCGCATGATACCCATAGTTACTATGATCAAAGTTAGGACTAACAACAAGGTGATGATCATCACTAACACAATGACAAGGGTGGGTGTCAGGATTGTGGCACTATCGGAACCACCACTTACACATATACCTGATCAAAAAACAAAACTCTGTAATAGTTATTACTCAATCAAAAGTTGATGTAAGAAATCAAACTGGAAAAAAATAAAATCCCAATATCACATCAGTAGTAGATAGATTTGAAATGAAACCATTAAAACACACACCCTCAGTATTTTCAAAGTTTAATAATCTGTGATTAGAATATCAGAATCTAAAACTCTGCATAACTTAGCTACAGTAACTATCACATGCTTAAATCAAATATGCATATACACAGAACAAGAAATCAAATGAAGAGGTAGAATATTATACAACAAACCTTTGCTTGGATCACAATGACAACAACTAGTTTCATTTTCTCCTTTGTGGCAACACGGAAGACATGCATGTAGTTTATCATGGAACATAAGAGGGTGTGTGCAACTTGCACACTCATGGGAACCTGGTCCATGACACGAGTCACATCTCCAATGACAAGCATGACAGTCCTGAAAGTACCAATAAAATGATAAAATGCAGTAGCTTATAACAAAACTGTATGAAAAACACAAAGTAAATCATTATGACAAATGTATATGTATACAGAAACATAAAATCTTGTGAAAATATATGAAGTTATTAAACATGTCAAAATGAACTGGGTTTTATATACAAAGTATGTCATACCAGATCTTAGAGTTAAGCTGCTCACTAATGAATAGTACAATAGTATAAGGAATTAGCACTGCACATGCTCATTTCTAATAGTATGATTACATTAGATCTTCAATAAATAAACAAAAGAATATATCAGGAGGTTAGCATCACTGTTCCAACCAAACCTTGTCAGCAGTGTATTAAGAAACTCAAACACTTTTTTAATCACAGACATGTACAATTTCATAGGACCATTAATTTCAAATTTGTCAAAAAGTTAGTTAACATTTGCAAAAGTAACAAGATATATTCAAAGATGACATCAGAATCATTTAAAGTTTTCTCAAAAACAGATTGCTGATACAATTTCGGATAAAACAATACACTTGTCTCCATCTTAATTAGCGAGTTAGTATTAAGAAAATGTCTCTCAGCATCTGATTTCAATACCATATTTGCATATATGTATTACAAAGATTTTGCAATGACTGATTGAGGGTCACATTCTATGAACTGTCTCAATGATCAATCAGAAAACCACTGGCAAGATGAAATAGTACATGTTAACATCTGCATCTTGGTTGTCTATATAGCTACACAGATATCTAGATATTCAGTACTGACAAATGTAAACTTCTAAAATCAAAATATACTGTCCAACACACTGACTGCAGTTTTTCCATAATTTTTTGCGAAAACAGATGAACATTACACAGAACACCAACCTCAACTGATCATTGCCAGATCTCTATGCCAAAATGCACAAATAGCTGTGTTTTAATCAGAATGGTTTCACATATGTTAAAATGTAAACTAATACCACAAGCCTTACCATTGTAGAGAAATCATAATACTGTTTAACTGGACAGGACTTTTGTTGAATGCACTGGTTATTGACCAGATTGAAACCTGCCATACAGGAATTGCATTGATTGTCAAGGCACTTTCGGCATTCATTTCGACCCGATGAAGTTTTCATTGGAATGATGTAGGGTAGATAACCCCTTGGACACTTCGCAAAACATTTTCCTCCAAATTTATAGCTGAAAGTAACTATTTCTGTTTAGTCTTATTATGAGTATAGACTTGTATAACCTCTCTCAAGTGCAAAAGCCTATGAATACACATTATTTCAAGTTTGCTCATTTTAAAACAAATTAAATTGACTACTTTCATTTTAAAACAATGATATGAAATTCAAGATCTGCATACTTACTTACTACATTTATTTCATATATATAAGCTTCTGAAATAATTTTTATGTTGAAAATATCATATGAAATGTGAGAAATCAATGACCTGACAAAATAATCAGTACATGTATCTAAGTAAAAAACTTTAAGCTGTTTGAGATCACTGTGGATAGTGTTGTGAGATTTTACCCTACAGGACTACTAATCATACATTCATAATACATACCTATGTGGTGAACAGAAATTACATCTATTAGGGCCATTACAATTATCACATCCATGATCACATTGTTGACATGCACCACTGCTATCTTTGTAGTAACCTATTAATCAGAAAATTAACTCCATTCATATAAGACACAAATTTTAGGGTTTTCTGTAGTTTTTTGGGGGTTTTTGGGGCTTTTTTTTTTTTTGTTTTTTTATTGTTCATAATAGTTAACTGACAGGATTATTGCACACATACTGCTTTGGTCAGTGATAGTGGTCAAGAAAATGTTAATACCCAAATGACCTTTGGCTGGCATACCATTCCATTTGTCTAAATGGGGGAATGTAACTGACTTGTACGCATTCAAGTGCTATTGTTCAAGAATTATCAGAGTTACTGCTGAAGAGTTAACAGAGTAACTACCGAAGAGTTAACCAGCCTCTTTTACATATTAAATTGATAAAATTAACTCGAGATAAAATCTATAAAGAGAATACAATTTTAAACCTACAACATACTATAAAAGTAGTATATGTATAGAGAGAATGAGAGATACATAACTAGAATTAAACAATATGAACAGGCAGGACCTTTGTTGCAGATTTTGACTGGCATGAAGCAGTTATTGTCCTTGAGTATGAGTCCAGATGGACACCTGGTACACTGTCCAGATTTCTGACTGCAGGTCTCACACTGACGATCACATTTCTTACAATTCTTATGACCAGGCTCTTCTACAATCACAAAATAAATATTTAACTTATAACTAAAAGTAGATGGAAAATGGAATTCACATTTTCTGCTTATAAAATATTTCCATAATACAATATATATACACAAATATTAAACTGAAATTACAATGAACATGACCGTATCAATTTAACATCAAAATAAATACTAAAACAACAATAACACTAATATGCTACTTCATAACAAGGAATTCACATTGTGGATTAACCTTCATTCTTATGTGGTTAAGTCAAAGCCAAAATGTTAATCCACATAAGTAAATATGGGCAAAGTTTGAACACTTACTGTAATTTTGGCACTATAAATCAATAAGCTTAAAAATGGGGCATTTCTCTGTGTTAGTCCATATATAAATCAAACCGTTGTATAGGTCAAATAACTACTTAATAATGAGCTAACTTACTTATATAATGGCAGTATCATGTACCTATTTAAGTTTGATTATCAAATTAAATGCTTATATTACAATTAAATGGTTATGAAGTCCCATACATTGGCTTGAGTCAGCCTGTTTAGAATAATTCACTGTAGTATAGATTATTAATCAAATGTATTACTAACAACTTATAGATCAATTATGTACAATGAAATATGATAATATTATTACAAGGTCCATCACATAATCATATATCTATTTTCTAAGGGAGATTGATTGCTAGTCTTTAATTTCTTTTGAAATCAGCTGTCACTTTGTGAAAACTCTACCCTAAGGGCAAATGGGCTACTGGTCTAGATAAAAGCCAATATCTGTAATTTAGCAGCATGCTCAAGTAAATTTATTGAGCTGTAGTAAAGGAGATCATCAATATTGTCTACACTTTGTCCTTCGTCTTCCAACTTAACTTGAATATTGTGTATTTGCTTTAAGAATCCCAGTAACAATAACTGAAGTTGGAACAGCTGCCCAAGCATCCTTCACCTACTGCATAATTACTGCATGTTACTTTCGATCTGTTTTAGTGCTGAATGTTCATCATCACATACCTAATTAACATCACTGTCGGCAGATAAAACAATGTGTATATAAGTTTAAAATTACACCAATTATCAATTGGGAAATCCTTTGCAGTTTTGCCTTTTTATACTCGCTTTACCTATTTAGTACAAAAGATGACATCATATATTTGAACCATATATTGGTTGAACCATTGTATAGGTCAAGGGGCCTTTGATAATAATAAACATAAATAGTCCAGAAATTGCAGTATATTCTTAATCTGTCCCAAAATTGTCTTTGGAACTCATTTCAACAGTTGATCATTGCCATGAACGTAAGATTTGTCAACAATCAAAATCTTAAAAAGCAGAAAAATAATTACAAACATTTTCAATGTTGTTGAATTCCCTGTTAAACACATATCAGTATTTACAAACTGTCAAGCATTGGCCTTATAAGTGACACCTTCATTGTAAATAAATGGACAGGGAGGGATTCTGCAATATTTTTGCTATTTTTGAAGAAATCACATCTACACTCCATGACTGTGCTTAAAAAAATCTCACCAAAGATGACAGATTATTTTTTAACCTGACATTTTAATCTCCACAATCAATTTTCTTTCATGCTTGTGTTTATTTCAGAAACTACACTTTAATCAACCAAAGGTTTTAATTTCCTTTGTATAAATGACGGTGATGAACACGGTTTTAGTGAACCATGTTGCTGTAAAACTAAATAGAAATAAATTAAGTAGTATGGCACTGAAGTTGACAATTCACAATGGAAGACACATGCTCCATGAAAGAGAGAAAGAGAGAAAAATTTACTGACGTTGATGTAGTCTGGTCCACTACATGCATAGAAAGCAAAAGAGTCACTTGATTCTGACATTCAAAGAAAGACCATGTGATTATCATGTTAGACTTTTCACTCAAATTTTGATCCTTAGAAACTCTGTGACGAAGAAAAATTTGTTCTCCGAATTATGCATACTATTATGTTTTACACAAGAGTATAAAAATCTCAATGACATTTTAATCATCATTTTATTGTTATCAAGCAAATAAGATATTTATCTCATCAGTCTTCAAGGCTATTGTGATCCCTGCAATAAGCACAGAATCACCTGACCTTACACAGAGTTTGTTCAGCACATGGTTGATTGAAGAACACACTGCAGAGCATGCAGTCAATATGTAATTAGGTTTGGCATTATCTACATTTTGCTTGTAAATACAGCCTAATAATTAAAAGGCAATACACTAGGGCATACTTTATTAACTGCATCGTGATATATCGTTTTATACTTAATTCTAACTATTTTAAAAGTTCAACTTGTGACTGAGAGCTGCCAAATTAGACTCCCACCATAGGCACATTGGTGTGCTGTCTTTCAGATGAGACAGTAAAAACTGAGGTCCTGTGTCACCGTAGATAATGAATGTAAAAGATCCCTTTACTGTTTCGGGTGAGTCTGTTGCAAAGCTATAAATTTCTACGCAATGTATCAGGCAGATGCTATCATCATATACATGAAATAATCGAAGAGTGATGTAAAACAATAATCAATTAATCAATCATATAACATTACACATTTCAGAAGAAAGTTACAAATTATATTCAGCTTTATTGATTTTATGGCTTTTTAAATATCATTTTCATTGGTATTTATAATTCTTTAAAGGAAAACACTTTCTGCAACCCGTTGAGAGAAGCAAATTATTTTTAGTTTGAGAAACTACTATGTTTGTACCAGAAGAACTGCCTTAGTTCATAAATCTGCATTAACTTACACTAACATAATTTCATGTCATACAAATTTAAGTTACCTTGGAAATATCCCTCTGGACATTCAACTGTGCATGTGCCCTCGCCTTCCAGCATAAAGTAACCATCTTTACACTTCTCACAGTAGGCCTTGTAGGCAAAATGTGTGGTACAATTTTCACATGAAGTCTCACAGGGAAGGCACTTCTCCTTGTACAAACGATAGCTATTTGGACATTTCTGTACACATTTCCTGGAACCATAGATAAATCTAATATGATTATAGTTCTTAAGTTTTTATTACTAATTTGATACAAACTTTCTTAATTATATCACTGTGCAGAAAAAACATACTTAAATCAACATAGGTTAATATTAGAGTACTTGACAATATGGTGCTTGGAGGAAAAAGTCTAGTACTCATGAATAAATATGTAATGTAATTCATAAACTCTCAGAAGAAATAAATTCATAACACAGTTCATTGAGATCATAACATTTTTACATACTATAACATTTAAAATCTTTGGCAATTTGTTAGTCCATTTTGTATTTAGATATTAAAAATTCTTCCAAAACATGCAGTCAACAGAGATAAAACACAATAACAATTTATCTGATATTTGATGTCTCAAATATAATATTTGAAATCATATTAAATAAGAGTTCTAGCACAAAAGGTTTATTACAGATGTGCCTGTAGCAAGAATACATGATTGATTGTCAATGGTATGAAGTTCCTCTACATATTTATACCTTCACTCCATGAGAACCCCTTATCAAAGAAAGACAACTCTTACCCATCATCACCAATTCGAAGATGTTTACAAGAATGACAGTTTTCAGGTGAAGGGCCAGTACATCCTCCAACACACTCCGGATGACAATTCTGTAAAAAGAAAAATATATTGTAAAAGTGTAAACTACAGCAGAGTTATTTAAGTGAAAATTTGAAAATATATGTATATGTTTACACATGGTAAATGATAAGACACATACTGTAGAAACTGTAGTGGCTGAACGAATGGGTGTTGTCCAGTGTCTACTGTATGTTCTCAAAGATGGGCGTGTTCTGTATGTCGGTCCTGCAGTAGGAGCAGGCCTCAAAGGATCTGTTTTGGTTCCGTGCAGAATAAGAGTCCATGAAGTGAGCGTACCTATCAAAGAGAACAGAAACATATCCTTATGTGTTCAAATTAAAGGGTAGTGTTCCAAGAAAAAGATGTATCAAAGACAATCAAAATAGTGATTAAACATGAACAGGGAGATAAACAAAGACAACTGCAGTCTCTGATATCTTCTGCGACATGACATACTTCATACCTGTTGTTATATCTGTACAGCAAATAAGATTAGTTCTGCATTATTGGGTTTGCAAATAATAGAAAGTACAGTCTAACCTGTTTTAAGCAGTCACCCAAGGGAAGTCATCAAAGTGACCTCTTAACAGATGTGATCTCTTAATTGGTGGTCTCAAACTTGCCAAGTTGTAATGTATGCATACATGTATCTAAAACTTCAGATACCCACGTACATTGTATCATTTTGTGTAATACATAATGTCAATCTCCATATATGTCACTACTTATTGCACTAAAGCTTCAATAAGGTTTATACATGTATTTTACATAAATAATCTACATGTACATGTACTTATTTAAAGTTAAAGTCTGTTAATATCCTCATTACCAGATCTGTGCCTCTTTCTTTTTCCATCACCAACAACATCATGTTCTGCATTCTCCAAGATTTCGGTTTTGTACTTTAAGATTGGCGTAACTTGCGTTTTACTGAAGGCAAGGACTGTGCGGTTTTACCCCAATATCTGTGCACCACAATTTTCTTCGTTTTCAGTATGTATCACAATACGTTTTTTTTTTAAATATCGGCTAGGGTTTGATATTTCATTAGCTTGTTATATCTAGAGTTACTGCTCTTTGATATCAATTATAGCGTAAGGAAAACAGCACTGTGATAACAAAGTATTGATTTTTACTATTGTTTTGCTTATTCCATACATTCTATGTAGTGCTAAGTTTTAAATGTACATCCAAAAGTCTTGTTTTCCAGTGTAAAACAATGAAATTTTGAATCTTATTGAGACTGCAATAAATTGCAATATTGAAATATATTGCGATACATTTTATTTACTCTAATGCCCAGCCCTATCAAATTATATAATTATATTGTTAGGAACCTGAATGAATACATGTTCTATGACCAAACATATCAATTACCATCACAGGTATTTTAATTACAATGGCCGGGATGTTTGTACTACCAATAATTATGGGCGCAATATACATTTGGATCCCAAGCAACTGGTGCATTGAAATTTGAACGGCCATGGGTTAATTTGGCAACTTTGAACTGTGAAAGGGGTGACCACTGACCACCTTACAAAGATGACTACTTATTGGGGTATATTTATATAAGGAAAATGTTTGGAAAGAATTAAAATTGACTGGTTAAAGGAGGTGACTGCTAAATGAAGGTGACAAATTTTACAGGTTAGACTGTATCCAGAAATGATAAATCAAACTATTTCTGCAGTAGTCTATTGGAAAATATCAGTATTCATTATGTACAATGTATTGCAATCTGTACCTAGAGACTGATTTTCATTGCTGAACGAACCTTTTTCTCCTGATGGTGGACGTGGCCAGCTAGAAGCTGAATGTTCATCATGAATTTCTAACTTCCATGCTCCACGTGGGTTCTCACCCCAGAACTGTACAGAGAGGAATGCCCATTGGTTAAATCCACCATGATTCATATCAGATGGACGTTTAGGTAGAAGTTTTGATCTTGTTCCACTTGGAGAGGTCAAGTGAATGACAAGGTTACCACGACGATAGTAACTCAGGGTGATCTTGGCTTGAACATGCTCCAAGAAATTTATTTCATTATCTGTATCATAGCAGGAATCTGTATGTACAACATCCGAGAAAGGCTCTCCCATTAATTTACTGTAAATTAATGAAAACATCACTACATATTGCTTTGAGACACACTGAAGCAGGTGTGTACTTTTGTAATCAATAATAAAGTATATGAACTGCAAAATGAAACTAAATCAACTGTGCCATCAGTAATTCCAATATTGTGCATTAGAGTATTAATCTAAAAAATAATACTATATTTCCATAAAAATGGAAAGTATTTGACATGGTAAAGTAATATGCATATTCTGTACACAAATCAGAGTTGGGGTATAAAAGTAGAAAAAAATGTTGAAAAGATGAAAACCTTTTATCTGACATTTCACAGATGAGTAAGATCTAAATTTGAGCTTCTGCAAAATGGTGAAGCATTTATTGTTAAAAGATTAAGACAAATAATAGAGCCTGAAAATAATAGATTCTGAATTTCTACAAAGTTTTCAAGTAAACCAATATAGACTCGAATCAAAGTATTTCTGAACAAAAGAGTAAGCTATGATTAATCTTATGTGCAAACTACCATAATCATTATGTTATTTATGCACAGCATAATATAGGTACAAATGAAATTAATGAATATTTGATTAACACTTACTAGTTGTGTATACCAGATACAGTGGAGCAAATGTGTTTAGGAGGGACATTGGTCCAATGTATTGCATGTTCAACCATAGCTGTAGCATTCATGAGTCCATATCCATAGCGTAAACTCACTAAAAACATAACATGAAAAGCAGAATTTGAATTAACTATGGCCACAATACCTACAGTAAAATCTCTTTATATATATACTGGAAAAAAATGCCAGAAATCAATAAATGGTAAAGAGGCATTATTAACTTTGCAGATTTATGTCAAGCTAATAAACTGTGCAGGTAAACTAGCAAAACTTTCAAATTTGCTTGAACAAGAGTGTAAAGCATTGTTTGTCAGAGTGAAGAACTACACTATGCTGCACACATTGTCTACAAAAATGCTATGTATCAAATTCAGGAGAGCAACAAGTATTACCTTTTCTTCCCTGAGCATTAGTGATCCATTCTCCATCGACCATGGGTTCTGGATTAGCAGATAACATTGTGATATACTGTACATCTCTCCATGTTAAACTAGGACTATAAATATATAAATAGCATATTGAAAGACCTGCTATACTTATGTCATAGTACACCATAAACATGCAAAGCCAGATACACTTATACAGCTAAGTGATTAGCAGTTTTGACTCGTAATTTAGATGAAAGTTTGAACCTTTCTATACCTATTCTCACAACTGAAGTACATTACATACCTGAGACTAAAAGCTACAATATCAATGACCTGATTATAGCACAAACTATCTTTGTGTATCCATAATTTGTGTGAAGAATTCTTGTAGGTTGTGTGAGAAAATGAATAATAAAACAGGCAATAAATATTTCTATTATTGTATTTGAATCACTTTAATAACTTCAGAAAATGAGTAAAAATTTGTCATAATTTTAACTAAGTTGTGTTCTAGAAAACAAATACTGAAGCTACTTTCAGTACATGAACAGTATATGAACAGTACATACTGTTTTTTGATGAACTGACTTACTTTGCTTCTAGTACAAGGGCAACTAGACCAGCTGCTAAAGGAGCAGAAGCGGATGTCCCTGTGTGACTAGTTGTACACTGATTATGTAGATCTGTTGTAACCTGTACAAATAAATATATGTATAATATTTATATCTACAATACTAGTTCATTCAAAAAGATTTTGATTGCTAAGTAAAATATTTCACACCTCTGAATTCAAATTTGACTGTATTACCCTTGTGAATAGTGCAAGGCAATTTTGATGTTACTGACTTACTATTTGTTTTTCATTATAGGCTCCACTGCTGTATGTGGTAGCCAAGGTGGAGGCACATTCTTCAAGATACCACGGTTTTCTTCCATGTTCTGATGTGCTACTTATAGACAGAGTGTAAATACTATTGGTGTAGCCATCACAGTTACAGCTATCAAAGGCACTGCCTCCGTTACCTGATGCCCACACAAAGATATTCCCCTTGTTCCCTCGCCCCTATAACATAAAATTTCTAGTATAAGAATATCATCTTCTTCAGAGAGGATCATCACATAAAAAATAATATTCTTGTAAAATAGATTTCTATAAACAAGATATATTTAAATCATATGAAATCCAATTACCTTTACATACTGATCTGAAAATTGGCAAGATTTGCTCATATAAATATTTTCTGCAGTTTAAAAATGATTTGATATATGTAGTCAAGAATAATTTTACTAACACACAGAAGAGACAATATATATTTACTCTTTCTATCCCATCAAGAAAGGCCTGTCGAGCAAGACGTCCTGGGCCATCTACGACTCTGCCGTCATCATCTGGACCCCAGCTAGCAGAGTAGATATCTATGTGAGTTTTATTGAAGCTAAGGGATGCAGCCTCTACTGCATCAGATACATCCCCATCTAACATACGTACACCTGTAAGAAGTTCATTCATCTAAGATTGCTACATGTATAATTCTATAATAATTAGAGAAACAAATTTACATACTGTGAAGCAGCAAGATGAAGAGGAAATTCTGCTACACTTATGTCTACCATCTGATAGTTTATGATCCATTATAATTGACTGCCCTACATAATTAAAGATTTTATCATGCTTGAATGCCATATTGCAAGACTGAAGTATTATCTACAGCCATACATCATTAACAAGTAACATCCATGCCACAATTCTATCTTTATCATTATTAAACCTCTAACTTTACTGCTTCTGAAGGAAAAAAAAGTGCTGTGCAAGATAGAAATGTGAAGGCTTTATAAGTGAAGCGGGTGGCAGAAGTCATCTAACAGCAATAAAATGCTCCCACTATGTGTGAACCAAGACAAAATAAATGGCTAACTAGATAATCAATAGTCTGACGTTAAAAGTACTGAGGCAGGCTTTATCAATATAACTCTGTTACAAGTCATATATAACACTTAGTAACACGGTTACACTGACACATTTAATAACAGTGGTCTAAACAGGGTTTGTTATTTACTGTATCACACCACATAAAGATTATTCAAATTATAGTACATGTAATAAAGAAATGGCCTGATGTAAACAGACAGGCATAAAGCATACAGTGATTGAGGGATAGTTAACATAAAATGTGACAAATGATCTTGATTTTGACATGAATGTTGCCATCTTTGAGGAGTCATCAATAGTGCTCAAACTCATAGCCCTCAGTCCCAAGACACGAATATTCAACTCAGCTACAGAAATCATCAACAGTGCTCAAACTGCAAGACCTAAGTCCCAAGAAATGAATACTTAACTCAGCTACAGAAATCATCAACAGTGCTCAAACTACAAGACCTAAGTCCCGAGAAATAAATACTCAACTGAGCTACAGAAATCATCAACAGTGCTCAAACTCAAAGCCCTCACTCCCAAGATACAAATACCCAACTCAGCTACAGAAATCATCAACAGTTCCCAAAGCTCTCAGCCCCAAGACAATGACACAACTGAGCTACAAACTCTGCTCCTCTTACATTATATGTAATAGTTGTACTACAAAACAATTCTTGTAAGGTGTTTTTTGCATGTTCATGATTGGGAAATTCTGGTGAAAAATTTGGACTAGCAATTGGGATCAGGACTGAATACTGGCTATAAATACAACCAAATAGCCCTGTATCTTATATACCTGTAATAATTTATCTTATATTCACAAAGAAAAACTACTGTACACAAACTTTAAGTAGAATGAACGAGATACAATGAATTAATTAGACATGCAGTTCATTACTCATGTAAATTAATTTCTTTAAAATTTCATGTTAGCCAACCCATTGTAATTCTGGCAATATATTACCCATTAGATGATAAATAAAAGCTGACAACTATCTATTATTTTCATGCTCTTCATATGCACAAAATTCATAGCATGTTATACCTTGACATTTACAGACACATGTCTTCCAACAACTCACATAATTTGATAGAAAATGATAAAGGAAACAATGTGCCTGTCCCGCAATGAAATAGGGAATGCATTAATTCACCTCTTTGAACCCTGTCAGTAATATATTGAATCATGCAGAAACATATGCATATGAAATAACAAAAAAAGGTCAATTACAAATGGTAGATCAATTTCTTACAGGACAGAAATTACTATCACAGAGTTTATATTACCTCATTATTTTAAAATTATAGTTTAACAGCACAGTAAAGAACAGATATACAATGTGTTTCCTGATTTAACTCCTACCTCCAATTCTAGCATTAAATGCTGCTCCAATGATACATTTGGTATTATTGGCTTTAGCTGCTACCTCACCAGCACACCTTGTACCATGTCTACATCATATATAAAGAAGAAACTAACAGTAGGAAAGCATTCTTAACAATCTCTAACTTTCTATAACTACATCAAAAATTGAATACTTTATGTCTTCTTGTGTGAAAAAAACCCAGTTTTAGCAAATATAATACCTGTCTACTTAGTAGACAAACAAACTATTATTTGTGACATACAATTTCAGTTTGACACATCACAACTGACCTGTTCTCATTGGTGGGGTCATAACGAGGTATAGGGTCAGAGTCATGGCTATTGATATCAGTGCTGGCATAAGGGTCCTATGGAATAAACAGGTTGATGAAAATCATTAGCATTACTTCAAATTTGAAGCATTGTAAATTGTAATGTGTAAATCAAACACTTTACTTGAACAAACAATGATTGCCAAATCAAAATTTTATTGGCATTATAATCCACAGAAAAGTTAATAAAATATATATATACAATATTATTTCTATGTACAACAAAAAGATTTATTTTCATTTGTGATAACAAGATGTATTTGTGAAACACTATGTCTTAATCTTAGGAAAGCCAATATTAAAGCTTTTTTTTTTAAATTAAGTCAAATATGATGGTCAATGTCACCAGTGAAAAATTACGATAACAAAGAAAAGGTCTCACCACAAGGAACAAACAAGTGTGATATGTAAGCCTTAGATCTCATGGTGGATAAGTTCTAGCCGAGGATTAATTTTTGCAATGTATGTCAAATGTGCTAACCAAGGTCAGAAAGTAATAAATTATCAAAGGCCAAGTTTAAGTTCTTTAAAAAAGGTAAAATATAGATCACACATAACAGTCAAGGTCACAAGGTTATAAATTATGGTATTCATAGAAAGGTCTTGCAACAAGAAACATACATGTGTAATATGAAAGCCTTGGAACCCATGGTTGAAAAATTGTGAGTCAAATGTAACAGTCAAGGTCACAAGGTCATAAATTATCGTACCACTGAAAAATGAAAGGACTTGAAAGTCCTCAAGGTCGGAATTGCATGGTCAAGTACATCAAAGGTAATAAAGTCGTGATCAACCAAAAGATCCAACACCAAGCGTGTAATGTTTAGGATCAGTATTGACAAAAACACGGTCTGCACACAGGTGCTCGTTTTCATATAAACAACGGCTCCGCCCTGTACGTCTCCGTCTTGTACTATATAGTTATCTCATTCTCTCTTATCACTTTTGATCTTGACAGTAGTGTGAAATTAGCAATCTGGACAGTCTCCCGCTGTACATGTACATTTGGGGAAAACCACGTCTGCACATGTAGATCTATAAATAACTGGCTATTTTTAGTAGCATTACACATCAACAACTACCAAGACGTTTGTTTATCGTGTTTATCGTTGTGACGAGAAGATTGTAGGGTACTTTGAATTCCACTGCTATAAAAAGAAGCGATATTCTCAAGTTTTATTAATTATAATACAGTGGATACTAGTACGAACTAGTAGTGTACTTCTTAAATTACGGCACAGCTACACAATAATGTCAATCGTACTTTTTCGGGACTTTCCGTCGAGTATTCGGAAAGACTGCATGTCCTCCAGCGCATGAATATAACTCGTCTAAATCGATGGAATAACGACACATCTATTTTCTCATTTGATCAAACTTATCTTGTATTGACTTGTACAATATGAATTATAAGTACTAAAAGTAAATCTAATCATGCTTTTTCTAAATATCGATGCACTATTTATACACGAGGAGGTATTTTCTGCGTTCCACGCGTTCACCACAGCATATTGTAACGACTAGGGTCTGGAATTGCTACGCAATTCCGACCAAAAAGGTCTTGCCACAAGGATACACATTTGAAATATAAAAGCAGTGGCTGGTAGACTATGGTTGAAAGGTTATGACCAGTGTTAAAGTTGTCCACAAACAAACAGACAAACAGGAAAACCGTATGTTCCAGATCTATCACAAACCTGGGCATAAAAACCTAAACACAAATAATTGACCATTCTCAGTCAGGTGTCATGGTAAACTCTGTCTCTATATTTACCTGCATTTTGTTATGGTTTTTATAAATGTCATGGTAGAAAATAATGCAATGAAACGTACATGTAGGTAATAATATAGGAATAAATATGTTATTCCTTTTAAGTTAAAGTTTTATACCAAACTGTGGTTTAAACAACACAATATGTATTGAACAAAGCAAATGCTCCTTTATGCATGAACCATGTAAAATTCAGAATCATCAGGAAATGTTAACTTTTTAGACTGCATATGTAAACAGCCAACAGAAAAAGAAAAACGATATATATACACAATATACTCCCACCTCTGTAACAGAGAAGCATAATTACATAAGCATCTTTATGTACGCTTTTTATGGAAGTGATGCTCCGATATAATGTGATTTGTCAAAAACAAACACTGCCCTGAATGTGCAAATTTCAAAGTATGTAAATTTCAAGGTTTTGGTATTTATACAACAATAGCCCAGAATATGTGAAATTTTGTTAACAAATACATGTATCAAAATAATAAAAGCTACAATACATAATACAATACTCATAAATCAGGTATACTCTGGTAATGTCAGCCAACATAATGTTCTGTAAGCATAGATCAAACTGACTTTCAAATGTATATTACTGAATACAGTCAATGAATATGCAAACATTAGACCTGTTTTGACAGGATTTGAATTTTAAGATTCTTATTTCTAAATGCAATGCAAGTTTCAAATTTAAATATCATGACAATGTCATATTTTAATGTATCATAATGTTTCACCTGCCTCACTAGTTACTAAACCTTCTTTATTATATCCTAATAAATAAATATCCTATACAGCAATAATATCTTTGACCTCTTCTTTGTGAGGACACTATATGTGGGAGGACATCACTAATCCATCAAAGACATGTATTTTACCAGAGCTAGTGACAGAATAATGACGTGTGTGTCCTGCTAATACAATTATGTGTAACTTATGGTCATAAACGTGAAGTATTACAAACATTATGAAGTTGTCTTTTACACAAGCTCATTACACCAATGGTCATATCAACTATGACGATGAATGGACGCATCAATATTTATGTTCTGACAACTTTCTGATTAGATCAGTATCTTGTGCATTAGACATGAATGACTGGTTTACATGTACTCAATATCATCCAATGAAAAAAGACAATATCCTGATTCCTCTATCACTTGTCTAGCTCTCTTTAATTTGTGAGATTAAGTAGCAAATAAGGGTCTTAAGACATAAAAACGTTGCACATAATGTATAACTTGTAGTAGTATAGATAAAAAAAATATCAATTCAGCATTGATTGAAAACAGTCAAAAATACATGAAAATATGTTATAAACAGATATACATCATTGTAAATGAAAAATTAAAAGGGTAACAAAATTCAATTGCACATGGCCTTGTTGAGACTCAATATTCACTATCCACTTCTCTGCATATCGATACTAGATCAAGATGTTTATATTACATATAGTTGTAAACACCTACCCAGAGTGCTCAAATAGATGTCACCTTTCTGTGGACTCGTTTAGAGATCATCTATGTACAGGCCATTTCTGTGCACTTCTTCAGAGATCATCTATGTGCAGGCCATTTCTGTGACCTTATTTAGAAATCATCTATGTACAGGCCATTTCTGTGAACTTGTTTAGAGATCATCTATGTGCAGGCCATTGCTGTGAACTTATTTTGAGATCATCGATGTGCAGGCCATTTCTGTTAACTTGTTTATAGATCATTTATGTGCAGGCCATTTCTGTGACCTTGTTTAGAGATCATCTATGTGCAGGCCATTTCTGTGAACTTGTTTAGAGATCATCTATGTACAGGCCATTTTTATGAACTTGTTTAGAGATCATCTATGTACAGGCCATTTCTATGAACTTGTTTAGAGATCATCTATGTACAGATCATTTCAATAAGTTAAGTCACCTACCCATATCTATTAGGGTCACTGGAACCAGACAAGTAATGGTATCAAAATTAGGCAATAACAATTAATTCAATTCATTTCTTTTATTTGCATGGTCAATTCACCATGGGAAGATATGATCAGTCAAGTACTTGTGCCTTTTATATATCTCACTATGATATAAAAAAAGAAACAAGAGTTCTTGTCAAGGGCAGATAATCTAATCTACTTACATAATTGTCAATGAGATCAGTGTGAGTTCTTTCTATGCCATCATCTAAAATGGTGACCACTACATTCCTGCCAGTATAGCCCATGTTCCATGCCCCCTTGACAGACATATCAAAATGCCCTTGATCTCCTTTGTGTCCACCTCCATTCTGGAAATATTAAGCATACATTGGAAGATTGCTGTCAACAAGTTTTTTTTACAACAAAAGATTTCAATTAAATCACACACTTTTTAAAAACTATTTATATATGTATTTCAAATCTTCGATATAAATAAACCCTCAATAAAGCATGCAGATTTCAGTGAATAGCACAAGAGGAATACTTTATGAGATAAACTACATCAACTTTCTAATAATTAAAGCAAATTTTCATTTAACATTACAGAAAACTGAAGTTTTAATCTACTGCAGAAATTATATCATATTTATAACTAGTTCCACACAAATGCTTTTTAATACTATAAAATCAATATTTACATTATAATTTTTTATTCAAACAAAAACAGTCAAGCCGGATAATCAATGACTGGTTTAAGAACATTTGAATATTTATTACTGTTAACTTCACAGTGAACTCTGCTGAGTGCTGCACTAGTTAATGCCTTTAAATCCTTCTGCATTATTTCAGATGACATTAATGAATCAAATCTTGATTACTGAAAATTACATCTAGCAGCCCGATTGTTACCTGGCTCGATTTCCTATACTGTTTATTCTAGGTGTGGAA
Organism: Pteria penguin; assembly: GCA_035048485.1. NCBI lineage: Eukaryota > Metazoa > Mollusca > Bivalvia > Pterioida > Pteriidae > Pteria > Pteria penguin. The sequence goes on from CM068581.1 coordinate 21,531,101, forward strand.
CAGGAATAAAACTATAACAGGCCTATTATTAAGATGAAATACCAATCATAGGAAACAAAAAATAGCAATCAACCAAAAAAGACCTATAACAAATCGCAGAGATTCCTTACACACAAGAATGCCAAATCAACATATAGGACGGTTAATTTCCAAACAGGAAATGAGAGTTAATTTCCACACCAGAAATGTTTCTTATAAGTTCACTAATGAAACAGCAGATAAAAGAAGACCATGTGTATACATGCACAAATGAGGTAAATATCTACAATATTATTCTCTTTGCTATAAACTTACAAAAGGTATCATTATATCTCAACTATCTATAAATCAATTATAACTTGTCTTGACATAAAATGCAAATATGAGAAATGGATCGAATAATAACAGCCAAACAAATCCTGTTGCAGTCCTTACAATTTGCGTTTAGTGTGACAGTGTGACTAATGTGTATTCCACTATTCCCTAGTGATGTTGTACATAGTTTTATTGATGGCAGGTTTGCAAAGGGGAGACAGCAGCTAATTGAAATTTAACAGAAGTATATGTAAATAAATAACACATAAATGAAAATCTATATAATGAGACACCTGTATTACATACAGTTCAAACATATTGATAAAGTGATTATTGTTTGACACGAGATTAAGATGAGTTCATCAATAATCTTGGCACCCACATGATGCATTGCAAGATATACTTTCACTTATGCACTTGACAAACTTGAAACAGCAAGTTATTAAAAACAAATACATAAATTCTAACATGACATGGGACTTCAGGTATTACTGTTCTTTCCAAAGGACAAAAAATAGGGCACTTTTGAACTACACATAATATGCCAACATTTCACTATCCTAAGTGTCATACAAACTAGAACTACATATCTAATCTGTGGTAAATGTAGATACTGGTAAAATAGTTCAGTTTTCTTCTTCAATTGTTTGTAGGTTAATTGATTTTCTCTCATCCATCAATTCCTATGTTAATATCCCACCCCTCCTTTCATAAATACACTAACTACAACTGTATTAAATATTGAAAAAATGTGAAAATTTCTGTTCAATATGCACATTTTCATAATGTGATCTTTCTTAGTACCAAGTTTCATTAAGAAATTGCAAAGACATATGTATTTTGCATAGAAAAATCTAAGAAGCTCTATGTCCAAGGGCCATAACTCCTCTTCCAATATGCACATCTTCATAGGGTTTCTTTCTTTGTACCAAGTTTCATCAAAGTCCCCCAAAGGGTTTAGGAGGAGTTACAAAGGCACGATAGGTGGACAGACAGACGACAGTGGTACATGTATAGGCTAATATGACCACATTTTAATATGGACATATAAAAAATTCTGTCAAACATGCTCTTCCAGCTGTACTTGCACTGCATTCCTACAGTGGTGAATATGGAATATATTTGAGGGCAGATGTTCTGATTCTAGCCTTAACCCTTATCACTAAACCACACTGACTCCAAATGAAGCCTGCATGCTCTTACTTTTCTATGTGCACTGAATTCTGACAGCACATATAACTATTGGTGTATTTGTAATGGAACATAATTAAGGGCTGGAATATATTTCCACATGAAAACTGTTTTCTCCTAAAGAGTATTCTACATCAGTTATAACTGCAATGTAAAACTTTTTTTTGTTGATAAAATCCCAAACAAAATAGCATTATACATAATTCAAACGTAACAGAAAAAAAGGAGAAAGATTCCTTGTAAGGAACATGCCATTTAATGTATAATTTACAAGTAGATGGACAAAAGTATAGGAAGATATAGGACACCTCTCAATTTATGGTCCGTTAATAAGTCTATACATGTATAATAATGCCACATTATGGAGATTTTTATTACATCCTAACACATAAAAGACAGATGATACTTACCAAATACCACTGGTCTCTCCAAAGGCGATCAGTAAGAGTCAGTGAATTAAAGTCCCTTTTCACTCTTCTTTTTGCATACTGTTGTTCTACCCATCGAACCTAAATTGATTTGTTATACAAAAAATCATCATACAGCATAACAAATTCTATAATGAAAATGACAAATGTAAATCCACCTCCATATATAGTTGTATGATATATAACGATAAAGCTAAATGACACAGGAAATATAGTTTATGGAAAGTAAATTTTTTTTTCATGATTTGTATTCACAATAACAATGATATAGTGTTTCACTTTGTTTCATGCAAAAAATATTTTTCAAAAAAGTAATACTCATATCTGGTAATGCAATCAGTTACCACTACTAGTGTAAAGAAATTTCTATCAAGACGGAATTTGCATCAAACACTCTAGTTGTCAACAAATACTATTTTTTTTTGCATGTTTCATATGATCAAGATAAAAAATATAATCAATATATATATCTCGTAAAATTCATTGTTTTTATCATTTTCCTTGTTTAAACTCAATTACGAACACCAAAAAGAGACTTCAATAACAGCTAAACTTACTGGCTTATTATTTCTAATTGTGATTAACATAAATAACATATGGTACTGTATGATTATTTGTTTGACAATGTTTGCTTTGGTAAGTGATTGTCAGAAGTTTTTCTCTTTAAGGTATAATACCACCCCACCACCTAAAATTATGTCACTGAAAATGTTGAATTTCTTTTCACTTCTCAAAAGTTTCTTGTTTATGAAAATAAAATAAAATTCTATCTCCTAGTCAATATTTTTGAGAGTTGATCCCCAAAGGTCACCTCACCTCCTCCCTCCCTTTAGAGTCAGATCAATGTCATTACTAGGATGGTTATGAGAAGCCTTACCATAGAATTATGTTGCTTAATAGTTACATGTATATCACTTGAAAGCATGTCTACAAATTTTAAAGATTTATTGGGATCATATTTCTTATAATTTTATCATCTGATTTTTGTTCCAAATTCATTGTTGATTAGTGCCAATTCAATCCTTTTACATAGTGCTATTTTTAATCCAATAATATAGATACATTTACCGGTATATACTAATTTTGAATTCATAAATTAGAGAGTTTTATATTTAATTTACATAGTACTATTTATATTCTTATAATTTATATATTTATTTTCCAATTTAAAATTCTTAAATTAATTAAATTAAGATTATTGAGTTTTATATCTATATTTAGAAAGTGCCAATCAAATTATTACTTTTACTTAATGAGATAATTATTATGATTTAACATTAGTTTTATTTAATTACATGATATTAGCTCATACAATCTTACATTTTATCTTAGCTTTATGTATTAATTATTTTTGCTTCGTCATGCTGCTATGTACTTGTATTCCTCATTGTTTTCTATATGTGTTTTATACCTATTATGTCTTGTGATATATCTTATGCATGATTGTGATATTAGCTTCTTCTTAGTTTTGCATGTTTTTGATTTTTATCAATGTGAAATTTGAGCTGCATGTTTAGTAATATATATGTCGTTGTCTTTTTCTGTATATATATCTTTAAATAGTATTTACCGGTAGTCGGTTGTAAAAGCTCTCAAGAGCTTATGTTCTCTGTTGTAATGTACATATTTGTGCCCACTCTAAATAAAATTTACTTAGTTACTAACTTACTTATGTAGAGTTGTATGTACATTTTAAATTTAGAAGCATACACCTTAAATCCACTAAAATGCCTTTTTACAAAAGACAATTTTCATTCTATTTATCATCTTATGAAAAAAAAAACTGATCACTGAAAACGTTGTATTAACTGTAAAGTTTGGAATTCATAATTAATAATGAAACAAGAAAATTAAACTTTCTAGTCCAATTCAGCAAAACTCTTCATTTGAATTACACTCCACCTCCTTAAGAATTCACAAAGAAGCAAGCTGCCTATAGTAGTTTGACCTTGTGTCTTACTGTGACCTTCAACATGGTAAATTTAAACTTCATTCCCTTCAAAATAAATATTTCGGTAAAGTTTCATACAGACACAAGAAATAATACTTATGTAATTATATTTGAAAGTGAGCCTCCACACTGCGAAAAAAACAGGGTACAACAATGTTACTCAAGGACATGATGTACTGAACTACTGAAAGCTGCCTAAATAAGTTACTACTATTTATGCAAAACTTACACTAGTATAACTTTCAGGTAAAAAATCATATTTTCATAAATTGTTATAATTTCCTGTCTTCAGGAGACCATGAAATTGCTTTATATGGTGTGTGCACTTTATAATAAAATGGCATTTAATACTGTTTGAAGAAGGCCTTTTAATTTTTCTTATTCTTGTGCCCTTCTTGTGCAAAAATAAGAAGTGTACGAATATTCAAATGACAATGTTGAATGTTGTCATGTATTTATAGAATGACAAGAATCTACAGAGAGCTGGACAGTTTAACATTTTAATTGTTGTATTTACGTCATTGATTAATGTGTCATTTACTTTTACTTGATGTCAGATGACATCACGACAATTAAAATTTCCACAATATGAATGAGTAAACATCTAAACTTTCAGATATTATCTAATTTAAAATGAATAGTACTGGTTTCAAGATCCTTATTTTATAATACCTTATGTCTTAAGTGTAAATATCACTAGATCTGTGGAAACCCAGACTGTACATCTGTTACTGAGCCTTGATGATAAGATGGAATGATGTGTACTTGCTAATGTAGCTTGTTGATAAGACAGAATTGATACATATAAAAACAAGCTGTGTTTCTTAAACACTGATGTCCCTGGATCATGTAGCCAATATTCCAAGTATTGAAATGTAGATCAAAGATCACAGTCAAAATCATGGAAGAAAACAGAAAAGTATTGCCATAAGAAATACATATGTGACGGAACATTTTGTTACATACCAACTGCATTTTCTCTATATGCAAGTTAAAAATAAACTGCACACCATTTTCCAATGTCTACATTGGGGTCATGACCCCATCAGAATTATGTCACCTCATAGGCTGTGAAGCTATTGAGTCATTTGACCCCCCCCCCCCTTGGAATTACTATTTTGATACATAAAAAGGGCTTCCATCGGGCTCAATTTTTTTCATAATGCAAAGAATTTATAAATGTAAGTATTGTTTCGTGCTGCACAGAATTTTTTTCCAAGGTTGACTGCAAACATACACCAATGCTTCGCACAAAACGGAAAACAATCCTTAAATGCCCCCCCATCATCTTGGAATTAGAAAGTTAGGGCATAACAGAATGTTTCAACTTTAATTTTTTTTTTCAAGGATTATATAACCACATTGTAATGTGATACTCTAACATTTACTTACATGAAGAATATAGAACAGGAGTTGACAGAAGACTACAGAGCTTGCAGCAGGGTTTAATTACTGTTAAGTAATCTTTTTTCATATGAAAATAAAGTTCTCCCTAATATTAAGCTTACTTTTTATCCTTATTAAATCATAAACTACACTATGAAAACAAATATAGAATAGGATAAAGTGTATGTGTTGTACTTGTTACGGTGAATAATCCATGATTCACAATTTGTGTGTGAAATTTGAAACCTTTGTCTCATGCATTATAGAAGAAATCTGCTTTCTTAACCAAATTATTATTACAAGGTCAAAGTTCAAAGTCATAGTCACTAGGCCAAATGACTTGGTATAAAACTGTAGAATTTGTTTAGGTGAATGTATATGTGAAATATGAAAGATTGATCCCTTATACTGTATGAGATATCTGCTTACAGAACTTACTAACCAAATTTTTAATATCAAAGACCAAAGTTCAAGGTCACAAGATCAAATGTCTTAGTATCAAAATTTGTTTTTGTTAGGAACTTATGGTGAATGTGCGTAATAAATATGAAAGGCCTATTGTTTATACTGTAAAAGAAATCTACAAGACCAAAGTTCATGGTTTCTACTGGGTATATGTGACGGGTATTGCTAGCAAGCAGGAGATGCTCACTCTCCCCGGGCACCTGATCTCACTCCATCACAGGGGTTCACATATGCTCTTCAAGTAGACATATTTTGTTATTTTCCACTTGTTTTTCATTTTCACTGATTTTGTATGTCCTCTGGTTTCATAATTTTTAAACTTGTGGTTTGGATTTATCCATCATCTTTACATTTCTAGATCAAATGTCTTCGTATCAAAATGTACAACTTGTTATGATGAATATGTGAGTGAAGTATCAATTCTCTATATCTTTATTGTAAAAGGAATCTGCTAACAGAACTCCTTAACCAAGTTATTTTAAGAAGGCCAAAGTTCAAGGTCAGGGTCACCAGATCAAATGTTTTGTCTATAACAGAGGAACAATGGTCATTTGAAAAACTAACCTTGCTGTGTACAGACACTGACACCAGTGCTGAGGGTTATGTATAACAATAGATCTACAACATCAATACTCAAGTTTCAAAGTATTTGTTACATGTGAAAGTGCAATATACAGTAAGAAAATTATTCATTCATTCTCCAATATTCCTAGCATGGATCACATAAAACATGAATATACAAGTAGTATTATAAAGGAAGCATAATCTAATGAATATATCAAGCACCTGTGTAAAACCACAAAGTAATATGGTTATTTAAAGGATGTTTATTGTGAGATCTATGTTCTTATCACACCTCAGTGGTAATTTATTCATTGAACAAGGATTAGAATGTCATAAAGTAGCATTGTTGTCATGAAATATTAAACAACTCTGCTAATTTTTAGAGAACACTTAAACATTTACTGCCATAATTTATGTTTTCTTCATATATACATCAAAATCTAATCTAAGAAATTAACAATTTTAGTTGTTTGGCCATTGTTGTATGTTCAGCTTGAAAATCTAGAATGCTTTAAGTATGAACTTTGTTGATGATTACAGTTCCACACAATTTGATTCACATACTATTTTTGATCTACAAAGAATAAACTCATATCATCACACTTCTCTGGAATATGGACTGTGAACATAAATAGTCAAAATACATAAATATTACAGCATACAGTTGTATGTACTAATACCGGTACACATGAAAAGGTTGATTTATTTCACCCAAACAAGATTTTCATTTTTATAAGAATTATTTAGATATTCATTATAATTGTAGATCAAACATAGTGAGTATCATGATTTACCTCAGCATGATTCATCCATAGTTTTACCACTACATCTACCTGTACCACTTTCATATAAATATTGTTGAAATAAAATAATGATTACTGTATATCTGTTAATCCTTTCGGGATTTAAACACAGTGAAGCAATCTAAATATTGAGTGCATATCTTCCTTATCAAATTATATGCATCCTTCACTACACTAATGCATGAAACATGATATGAGAAAAAAAAAGTTTTGATCTTCCACTCAAAGATGACCTTTAAATGTATGAATGAGAAAAACATATAAGATTTAATGTTAATCTGTTCATAAAAATATACATGATGTTGTTTCTGTGAAGTTCATCTTTCAGTACATGTATAATCATAAATTTATGTGTACGTGATGAAATGCTATTAGTACATACAGGATATAGATAAATTCTCAACAGTTAACATGGTTGAATCATAATGTCTCTGACAGGTAGGCTAGCTTTGATCCAGGGATATCAAATACAGCTTTAAACTGTTAACCAGTAAAGTAGGTTACAAAGCCACATATAGCTGTCTAGACCAGAGATATATACATTAGTTAGCAAGAAACTGAGAAAGTTTACCGTAATCAATTACACACTGGTCTGAATTTAGTAGAAAGTCTTTTCTAAGGCTCTGATAATTAAGATGGAAGATAGGAATACAAGAGAATGCTTATGAAAGTGGATCAGTAACTGAAAGAGAACTTTGAGTCGATTAGGGTCAATGAAAAAACGTAACTTGATAGTGCACTATCTTAATATATCTGAAACACATCCATCAGATTTCAAGGGATTTACAATTTCTCCCTTCATCTTATCTGGTTAACATGGTTGAGCTGGCCAATATGTACTATAGAAAAAGGAAGCAATTTCAATATGCTACAGACATATTTTTACAATTATTTTTTTTTTTTTATTCAATAAGACTTTATACGATCAAATTTTCCACTACACTTAAATATATATCCCCAATCCCAGACCACACATTGTACACAAAGAAATGCCAACTACCACCCAGACCACACTGTGTACACAAAGAAATGTCAACTACAACCCAGACCACACACTGTGTACACAAAGAAATGCTGACTATAGTCAGACTACACTGTGCGCACAAAGAAATGTCAACTACAACCAAGACCACACAATGTGTACACAAAGAAATGCTGACTATAGCCAGACTACACTGTGCACACAAAGAAATGCTGACTATAGCCCAGACCACCCAGTTTACACAAAGAAATACTAACTATAACCCAAGCAACACTGTGTACACATAGAAATGCCAACTATAGCCCAGACCACTCTGTGTACACAAAGAAATGCTGACCATATCACTGACTACCTTGTGTGCACAATTACATACTGACCTTAGCCCAGACCACACTGTGTACACAAAGACATGTTAACTATAGCCTAGACCATCCAGTGTACACAAAAAATGTCAACTATAGCCAAGACCACCCTGTGTAAACAAAGACATACTGACCATATCCCACACCATACTGTGTACATAAAGAAATGCTGACTATATCTCCCGACCACCGAGTGTACATAAAGACATGCTGACTATAGCCCACACCACAAAGTATACATAGAGAAATGCTGACTACAGCCCAGACCACACTGTGTACACAACGACATACTGACTATACCCCAGACTACCCAGTGTACACAAAGAAATGCTGACTATAGCCCAGATCACATTATGCACATAAAGAAAAGCTGACTATAGCCCAGACCACACAGTGTACATAAAGAAATGCTGACTATAGCCCAGACCACACTGTGTTCACAAAGACATACTGACTATAGCACAGACCACCCAGTGTACACAAAGAAATGCTGACTATAGCCCAGATCACAGTATGCACATAAAGAAAAGCTGACTATAGCCCAGACCACACAGTGTACACAAAGAAATGCTTACAATAACCCAGACCACACTGTGTACACAAGAAATGTTCACAAGCCAGGCATTAAGTGTATGTACATGTAACAGTAAAAATGTTGAATGCCCAGTTATGTGTATGTACCATGATGTTGTTTGTCAAGTCATGGGTATGTACATCCATTACAAAATTTCAATGAAAAGTATTTAATCACTGCTGTGTATGGCTACAGGAATTAGTACAATGATTACACCTACCTCTGGCTCTTGTGATAACAGACTATGATGACTAGAACTTGGATTTGCAGATCTTTTAACAACATGGGGATGAAAGAATAAATAATGGTCTTCTAATTCTCCTATCTACAACAATTAAATATACATTATTGATGATTTATCAGGTAATTAACAATTACAAACAGATTATAATTAAGATACTAGCTAAATTGAGGTCCCGAACTACATTTCAGTCTGTCCTTAATAATATAATAAATCTTTGGATATTAATTAGTGTAACTTTCAGAGGAACACCATTCAAATGTGTACAAGTACATAAGACAGTGCTGTTTCATTTCTTTGTATTTCTCAATTCATCCTTCCACAAAATGTCACTTTCATTGTGATGATGTCATCCAAGGTCTGATAAACCTACCATGTATGACATATTTGATCATATCATTGTCTAAAATCTTGTGAATGTCAAACATGTTTTTATGAATGATGGTAGGATCAATAATGCAAGAATCTCATGTTTTATACTGATACTTTAGTATATACCATTCCACTCCATACATTCACATAGAGACAAACATTTCATGTACTGATACAATTATTGTGATGTATTTGTACTTAATCAAGTTAATGCTAATTAGCTGGAAAGACCCAATGAATCATAACAACACATTTCTTATCATTCTCCACAGGCAAACCTGACAGTTGCTAGTGAATACAATCGTTGAAATATGATCAAAATAACAAAGACCGTCAAAAATAGTGGCCACTTTTCTAATAAGATGTAATACATGATCTATTTACCTGTGCAAAGCATAGTTAAACATCTAACATGATATGGTTTTCTTTTTGAGAATATAGTCTATCAGTTCATGTAACTTTCTGTAATATGTTTGATGAACATATTTATCTAACAATATTATTAAGTAATATATAAATGTGTATATGACAATGACATACAACATGTACAATATACTGATGATACATATTTGTAGTGAATTGATATGTTTGACAGCTTAGAGTTGCATATTACTGATGGTGTTATAGTGACACACAAACACAACAAAGTTCTCTGGAGACTATGGAAAGAATGAGTCCTGGAACTTATCACTTTGAAAATGGTGAGTCCCTATGAAATTTTATGAGTTCCAGCCAAATTCAGATGAGTGCATAAACCTATTCAAACCTGTTCATTTAAACCCTTAATGTTAAATTATGATTACAGGGATATTCTTTAACATTATATATTCTACATATGTAACTGTATTATATATACACACATACATGTATAGGGGCAAGCTTGGTACAGTGGTTAAGCGCTTGGCTTGCAGAGCCGGCGAATCAGGTTCAATTCCCGGGTTCGCACTACTACATGTATGCTGAAAAGGTTGGTTACCTCCTGCTTTCATGTCGCGATATAACTGAAAATTGTTATAAGCAACGTAAAACACAAATCAACCAACCAACACACATATACACATCAAATACATCATATCAAGTACCATAATCAACAGTGTTCATGACATCATATCAATCACCAGTGTTCATGACATCACATCAATTACCACAATCACCAGCGTTCATGACATCATATCAACTGCCACAATCACCAGTGTTCATGACATCATCGTTCAAGACATCATATCAACTACCACAATCACCAGCGTTCATGACTTCATATTAACTACCACAATCACCAGTGTTCATGACATCATTGTTCATGACATCATATCAACTACCACAATCACCAGCGTTCAAGACATCATATCAACTACCACAATCACCAGCATTCATGACATCATATCAACTACCACAATCACCAGTGTTCATGACATCACATCAACTACCACAATCACCTGTGTTCATGACATCATACTTTACACATCTCAAGATTGTTGTCATTTCAGATACTGGGATCCTCTACATCAATATGGTAAAATATAAAATTTACATAAGAACTAAATGTACATGTAGATTGCTTCTGTTTGAGATGCATTATAAATGGAAATATACTGTGATCCTACATGTATGTACTTTAAACGAAAGACATTCATATCCTGTTATTACTCATAAAATGATACACTTTATCTTCACACTTATGTTGTCATTTTACATTTAATGACTGATTCCTTTTCCTTAAGATCCAGGATATAGGATGCATTTAGCATAAATTTCTAATTTTTTGTGGCATAAATCATGTTAATTTGAAGATTTTGGTAAAATTTATATCAATTAACATCTTAAAATATACTTCTAATGCAAAAAATCAATAAAAAAAAGCCATCTCCATAATCTATTCTTGGAAAATTTTAAACATCTTTATGGTAAAAATATGGAAATATGATTCAAAATAAGCTTAACTGTTGCATTCAGAATTAATATTCTTATTTATAGATTTATTAAATGTATCAGTACATAAATGTGTTGACCTAGTAAATATGCACAGTTGTAAATGTAAAGTACATGTGATAACATACATGTATATAGTACTCATTTTTATTCTTTCAAAGTCTAATAGTACATTACATATGATGTATACATGTAGTATGCTGATGTACATAAGTCATAACTTGATCTTGAATATACAAAATCTGTAACTGTTCAAGACTCCTGTAAAATGAATACTACTAATAAGTGCATGTATATGCACTGAGTTTAAAGTTTACCATCTTTAATTTACAACTGTGAAATTTGAACCAGATGATTATAATACACAGGTAAAAGTTTCATTTCAATTTCATTCTTTATGACAGTGAAATAAAGAAGAATCACCTGGCCATACTTAAATTTTTCTTGCATACACATTAGCCATACCAAAAACAGTTATGATGTAAACAAGAGCAAGCATAAAGCCATAATACAGTGTGCGTAAATAACTTTTAGGTTCAACAGGTCATTCGGAGTCGGACCTGTGCGGTGGAGATGCACACAGGTCCGAACCAAAGATTGTCAGTCAAAAATAAAAATATGTGTAATAATGACGTTCTCACAAGACATTGTAAATAATAATAGGTAGGGGTGTAGCTACACAAGGCTCAAGTAGGCCAATGGCCCAATGCCTACACATAATTTTCAAAAAAAAAAAGAAAAAAAGAGAAAAGTTAAGATATAAGATAGATCTATAAAATAATCTGGCACATTAAAGAATTTAAAGCCCTCATTGGATTTTGTGATTATCGCTGCAGATACCGATGAACTATAAACACGGAAGAATAAGCACTGTTTCTATTTTGGCATTTATTTTCTAACTTATAAACTTAGTCTCTTTGATATTTGTAAAAATGACAGAAAATAATATTTTTCATAGAAGGCCACCAATGGATGACAATTTGTATTATGTTTATAAATCTTAGATTCATAAACAATGACTCGTTCAATAGTGTTGAAAGAAACTTCAAAGTAAAAAAGCACCATTAAAATTGCATATAAAATTTAACAATGTGGATGACAGGATGACACATGCATGTTTCTGGTAATAAATCCTCATCAGCCATCCTGGCACCAAACAAAGTAGATATCAAATGATTGTAAATTAATTTGCCCATAAGTATCCAAAACAGTGGTTAAAACAGGTGGGATGATGCTTTAAGTCCCACAATCACACCAATGTGTTGAAGGAGACTTCAAAGTTAGATAGCACCATTAAAATTGAAAATAAATTTCAAAAAGATAAAATATACCAGGAATGCATTTTTTCATTGGGGGGCTTTGCCCCCCTAAACCCCCACCAGGACTGTGTCCTGGACCTGTTTGGGGCCTAGACATCCCTCAAACCCCTCGACCAATCTGATTAAAACCATAACTTTATTTCCGCTTCTCTATTTGTCCCATTGCGGATAAAGATCTGGCAAAACTCCATAAGGGGTCATGTTCTGGTGAACTCTGACTTTCAGCCGATCAGAGGATCGGCTTCGAATTCCTAGGAATGGAATTAACATCCCCAGCGTGCGTGACCTACAACTTGTATAAGGTAGTCTTTGAACAGTGTTTGTTACATACTGCGTCACTATCATGTGCCTAGCCCAGTCATTGATTGGCTATGGGAAATAACGGTTTCGGTGACTGAAGTGTCATCAGAGTTCAGCAGAACATGACCCATTACGGGGTTTCGCCATATCTTTATCTGGAAAAGGGACAAATAGAGAAGCGGAATAAAGATATCGTTTTAATCAGATTGACCCCTCGCCATGGATGTCACTCCAAATACCTACACTTCAAACATGCTCTAGCTGCACCCATGAGTATGTTAATTTGAAAAACGTGTAAACAAGAGCAAGTTATTTATTGATCACAATATAAAAAATACTTTTACAACAGATCAAGCGAAAAATGCCCTGTTAAACTTTTCTTATCATGATCGAAAAATTCTAGTGCGCAAGGCAGCACTGGTCATTCAGTCCGAGAACTGGGAGTAAAACACCAGTCCGATCAATTATTTGTCTGCCAGGACCATTACACTGGTGCTATTGGGAAACACTGATAATATGCTAATCGCTTAGTGTGAGGGGTTGAAATTTGAAAGTATGGAAACATTCCCCCCTTGACAACAATTCTGTAAAATATTATTCAAATTCATGCATTGGGTAAAAAGTTATGGACTGGACAAAAATTTACATGTACCATCATACATGTAATGATCATATCCACTGTGATCTTGACCTTGCAGATATGACCTTTGAATCAAGATCAAGACACACACTTGGGTCATGGGCAACAATTCTGTGAAATATTATTCAAATCCATGTAAAGTGTAAAAATTATGACCTGGACAAGAATCTAAATGACATTTATAAGCACTGTGACCTTGATCTTGCAGATATAATGTATGACCTTGAAAATCAATAGGATTCATCCTCCATTTATAAGGAATAAGTGTGCAAAGTTTAAAAGGTCTAGCATACAAAGTTTGGTATGTACTTTGTTTACAAGTTGCATTCTCAAAACTTTGCTATTTTTGCCCCCCAAATGACCCTGACCTTTGACCTTGATATTGAACATCAAAGGGTTCATCCTCATGCCATTAGACATGAGTGTACCAAATTTGAAAGACCTATTCAGAACGGTATGGTCTGTATTGTGTTACCAAGGTGCAGATAGATGCATGTAGACATATATGTACCATAATACATCGGTCTATGACAGGCGTATGAAAAGGTTGCAGTGTTAGGCCGTTACATGTACATGTATATGCTGTATGACCTAAAAAAAAATAATGAGATAAAAAAGTTGTCAGGCTTTATATTAAAAAGCAATACTGAATAAGCCTAAGGGTCATGATTGAAGAAAAAGTGACACATACAATTTCAGCTAACCCTCCTTTACATTCAGCATCTTTCACAGCGCTTACCGGATATTTACTGTGCCAGAATACTTCATTCAGAATTTTTTTCTGCAGGTACTAAACACCAAACCCAGGTCATGTTGATGCTCTCATGAACCTTAATTCTGTTTTTACTTGATTATTTGGTGGTATTTTTGAATTTGACTGATATGTATCTATATTGATACATAATTGCCTTATCCAGTCATTTCTTTATTTCATGCAAAAATCTGAGTTTGATGGAAACTAACAGTAACCTAAGGATGAGCACATAATGGGTATCATATTCAATAAACCAAGCTAAGATGTAACAGTAATCTAATGTTTAAATTTCAAAGAGCATACATGATTTTACCAGTACATGTAAAAGGTACTTCCTTTTTAAAGTGTACTTCTTCATTTATCAATTTATCTACAATGGTTACAGTCTCTCGAAGCCATCTATCTACATAATCGTTACATACCTGTCCAGAATTAATAAATCCATGTTTCCTAGCTACTGAATCAGCAACTGACCTCCCCCCTCGTATATGGACGGCAAATTGATTCAGGTAATTGCAGAGCACACTGTCACAAAATAATACGCAAACGTAAAACCATATCAAAACAGAAGTCCGTGTACTGAAAAACAAAAACTTCGAAATAGATTCCCAAAGGGCCAAACAGAAACGGTACCCCATGCTTGGGAATCAAATAAATATATAAATGGGACTATCACTAAAACTGAAAGAGGTGTGAAATCTTTCTTATTTCCGGCTTAATCCATGATTACTGCCACTGTACGAATAAATAACACGGGGAACCTCCGTCACACGTCATACTCGGCGAACTGTGAATATTATTCAGGAAGTGCGATGGTTTACCTCGTACAACGCCATCTACCGTACACAACAGTAGCAGAACGAGATTAATGTTTCTCGATCCCGTAATCTTGTCAAAGACTACGTCTCGGATAGTGACTTAATGTGTATTTAATGTGCAGTAGTGACACGATAAAAATGCCGAGCAATTAATTAACAATTTCTTTTGTTTCTACACATATCAATTTATTACTAGAAATCGATTATGTTTTTCAGGACTTGATATTTTACAAATACATCTAGATCTACGCCTTCTTATGTAATCCGAGATGTTCATGTATACATAGCAGAGACATAGACTACATGTACTTTGAAAGTATTCTCTCTCTCTCTCTGTGTATAGAAGTGGTTTTTATTGCATACAGCAATAGATATTTCCTAGTGACGATCTTATATCAGAGATATAAAAACACGACTCTGAATATATTAATAGAGCCGTAAAGAAAAAAGGGGAGCCGGGGTTACAACTGGAAAGTAACCTGGAGACTTTGCTAGCTATTATATCCACCCATTCTTCTTTCTCTTCCAGTAATAGTACATTCTGCCTCTAGTGTTAGTTCGTACTTTGAATACATGTCATGCTCGGATTCAGAATTTTTTGTCAAAGGGGGTCCAACCAAAAAAGGTAAATTTTTCTCTTAGACGAGGGGGGTCCAACCCAAAAAATGCCCAAATATTACCTTTTTTTTTTTGGTAAAATTTTCTGTATCCGCGCATACATGTGTATATAGAATAGATACACCGAAACAAATCTACCAAAGACGATTGACGTGATAGGGTTTATATATGTTCATTGTAAATTTAGACCGTACGGCGGCTTCGTCTAGCCTACAAAGCATGCGGCATATAACATCACGCCACGGAGACAACTCCGAAAAAGGTTGTTCCAATGACGTACTTATATTACGGCATGCTTTGCAGACACCGGAAGTGAAATATTATTATCTGAAATAGGTTTATATCAGAGACATAGACTACTTTCATGTCTCTGGTTTTTTATATGTTCATTTAGTACACATGTGAACTGGTGTTGATAAATCAACTTTCTGATCCACTCCGTATATGTATCTGTTAAACATAGATAGCTGCAAAACAGTGCATTTATCACAAAGACAATTTGTGATAAAGTGCTATACAAACAACTCTTGTTAGAACTGTGACTTTGATCTCTTTGTTTGTGTTACTATTTCTTTAACTCATTATTTGACATTCTCATTATTCGAAATTTTCAGACTTCTTAAGTGACGTGTTAATTGATTTAATTGATATGTTTTACTTTGATCGGTGCCATCACTAATCTTTTCACATATGGACATTGCTCAAGGGCAACTGAAAAAATACCCGTGAAGTTTTCATTGTTGTAAATCATTATATATACTCTATTTGTATTTTGTATAGTTAGTTAGTACCTAGGCTTCGGACTCTACGGGTGTAATTTTGGATCACCAGGATTCACCCACCGACCTAGTCATTAAAGTGCTACGTTTTAAAGTTTATAACATCTTACTTTTTCATTGTCGCCGGAAATACACACATTACTTATTTTCCCCGGTGATACATTCTACGTCATTTGGTTCGCATCTTTTCGCATTTTTTTTTGTACTAACATGCAGTGCTTAAACTTGTTATATGTTGCTTTTATATTTTATCTATGTCGGTTAAAAGATCATTAAAGCTTGTGTTGCTCTGTTGTAAAACCTGCACAGACTTAAATATTTCGTTTTTGTCCGAAAAAGAGAAGGGATCTGTTCATTAATACTATAATAATAGGTCACAGATCCACGACACACAGAAATTTTATGTTTTCAGAAATCAAATCATTTGTGGGCAACGATATCAATGGCATGTCCCATAACATATACAAGTACATGTATGTTCAACAGACGCATCGATGAAAACAGAATAAGGGGGGGGGGGGGGGGGGTTGGGGGGGGGGGGTTAAAAGTTGAATGAATATGCAAGACGGGATTACATGAATTAGTTGTTTTTATCAAACTTTAACTGAAAATATATTAACTTACAAATTTGATAGTCTGAGGGTTCACTTGCCCAATAAAGTCTTTACGTTAAACGAGTCTTTCTGAAAAGTCTCTCAATAACAAATCCCCTGTTGCTCTATACGATTCACTCAAGGATCAAAGCTGAACCGACGTGGCTTAAAGCCGATATTTCTAAGGATGCTTCCATTTTTCTTTTATATCATATTCTGAAGAACATTGAGAACACTTTATTGAGAAAATAAAAAAAAAGATATGTCTATTTTGTATTACAAGTGATATAGGAAGTGTTTTATTTCTACATTTAGGGACCTTAGGGACTTCAGTAATACATATCAACATTTATTTACAGATTAACAACGTTTGATTAAAAAATAAATTGAAGGTCATTAAAGCCGTATTCTTTCTTTCATTAGGGATTATATGCTCGCTCCAAATCCACACACCCAATACAATCTTATCTAAACATGTTTTTCTTTCTCATTTTTAAACATGATTATGAATTAAGGTCAAGGTCAGCACAATGGAGTGGACGTAGTTTTTTGCCATCTCCGAGATTTCAGAGAAAAATCTAAGAAAGTGCTAATTTGAGGAACATTTTTGCGAAGATTTTTGACATGGATTTATATCTTGTCGGGAAGATTACGGGGACGACGTGAAAATTACAAAATCAATGTTGTGTTAGTCATTTTTGAACATCGCATATTGGATTCCTTTGTCTAAAGTGTGAGTGATTAGTTCTCAAAATCGTACAGTGTGATTTCAATATGTGTACTTTAAACGAAACGGGTAGCGTACTCAGGACTAGTCTCGAAGTAATAAATGAAGAAGAGAAGGAATCTTCGTATAGCAAAGAACTTAGTGGGATTAACAAAATGCTGGAATTATTAAACGAGAAGATGAACAAACTTGATGTTA
The DNA here is from genome assembly GCA_035048485.1 of Pteria penguin. NCBI lineage: Eukaryota > Metazoa > Mollusca > Bivalvia > Pterioida > Pteriidae > Pteria > Pteria penguin. The sequence continues at coordinate 21,549,389 of CM068581.1, forward strand.
TGGACAAACGAATGATGAAATTCGAGGACATTTTGAATAAAATGGCAAACTTGGAAACACGAGTGAAGAAAACTGAGCTAGAATTAAGTGAAACAAAGAGAGCTGTGAACACCTTGCAACAATCGCAGAGAGATATTGATACCTGCTTAGATGGATATAGTAACTTTTTTGATGGATTAAGACAGGACGTAATTGACGTGAAATCTCAAACAAGCAAAACGAAAAAAGCGCTCGCACAAACGGAATCTTCAGTGGCGGATCTCATGACAGAAGTGCAGAGTACCAGAGACGAATTAAGGGAGGATGTGTTAGATCTGAAATGTAGATCCATGAGAGACAATCTTTTGTTCTACGGAATACCGGAAGAAGAAGACGAAAATTGCGAGGAGACAATAGTAGACTTCGTAGCTAGGCAAATGAAGGTCAGGAAAGAAGTACGGTTTGAAAGAGTTCATCGTATAGGAAAACGAAGGGGTAGAGATCACCGTGGACCCCCGAGACCAATAATCGCCAAGTTTTCGCACTACAAGGACAGGGAACTAGTTAGACAACAAGCACCACGTACTTTAAAAGGCTCTGATGTGTGGGTGCAGGAGCAATTCCCTCCTGAAATTGAACAAAGGAGAAAGGCTTTATATCCTGTAATGAAAGCAGAACGGAAAAAGAATAACCATGTAAAATTAGTGCGCGACCGTTTATTCATCAACGGGACGGAATATTTCCCACCACATCCTGTTCCCGAGGCCGCGAACACTCATCGTACCGGTACCCCACAGAACGAACGATCGTACTCTGAGGTTGCCGGAACCTCGTCAGCAACGCGCCGCACACCGTCTCAGCAGGACAGGAAACGAGCCCGCACTGGATCCATTTAGGACAGACAGAGGGATAATGGACATTCTGTTACTCAGGACTGTAAGTCAGCTATTTCCTTTTTATCATGGAACATTAATGGTGGCCTTGGAAGAAAACTCAATGACAAACCTTTTCTAAATTTTATAACAACGTATGATGTTTTTTGTCTGACTGAATGTTGGATTGAGAATGATTTTGAATATCAAATTCCGGGATATGAATGTAAATTTATTTCTAGATCACTAACAAATTGTAAACAGGGTGGGGGAATTATGTTGGGAATAAAATGTACTTTAAATCAGTATATTACTATAGTAGATGTAACGTTTGACACTGTGGTATGGCTTAGAATTAGCGCACTACTCTCTGGACTCAATGATGATTTATACGTATGCTGTACTTATATCCCACCTGACAAATCCTCATTTTTCAAGCATTATAACTGTGACATATTTTATGAAATTGAAAATCAAATAGCGGCATATTCCGAAAAGGGTAGAGTTATGGTCGTCGGAGACCTTAACGGTAGATGTGCCAATCTACATGATTTTATAGATAGTGACATATTACACGATACTTTATTAGATAATATAAATTCAGTGTGTGACTATAAGCGTGACGAAACGTTACCAGAACGTATTTGTCCTGATCAGGTCGTAAATAGTTATGGTCTTAGAATCATACAGTTATGTATTGAAAGTGGTCTTAGGATAATGAATGGAAGACATTCTTACTCAAACGATTTTACATATTGTGGTCCAAATGGCAGTAGCGTTATTGATTATGTTCTAACTACATGTGATATGTTTGAATATGTAAGTAAATTTATCGTTTGTAATTTTAACACCTATTCTGATCATGCGCCTCTCCATATTGAGTTGAAATCATCTTTAAATGTACAGATAGATTCAAATTCGCAATGCCATGGTTCTGATCATTTTAAATATAGATGGAATGACACTATGAAAATTGAAAGTAAATCTCAATTGGAAAATAATGTTCACCGGTTAGAACAATGTATCAATGATAATGATATGAATACTGTATTGGGCATAGATAACTGTGTTACTACATTTGTTGAAGAGCTTAATAATATTATGTCAGATTTTCATAAAGTTCAATGTTATAGACGAACTACTGACCAGAAAGTGTCGAATTCCGACAGAAAAGTTATTGATAAATCATCTGGCGATAAACCTTGGTTCAACTCTGATTGCAAGCAGCTTTACTTGAATTATCGCAAAGCCCTTTTTGAATTTAATAAATGTAAATCCAATGAGAATCATGTTATTTTGCATGCTTGTAAAAAGGAGTACAAGAAAATGGAATGTAAATTAAAGAGGAGGTACCTGTTCGATCAAGGCAATATGATGCAATCTTTGAGAAAAAATAACCCAAGGGAGTTTTACAAGCATTTTACAAAAAAGAAAAGCTCAAAACCTGATTTATCCCTGGATGATTTTACAAAACATTTTAAATCCTTATGTGGTCAGTATACTGATGTGAATAATGATGTATATCCTGAGCATGGTGATGATGAAATCTTTGTCGAACTCAATAAAACAATAACATCAGAGGAGATTATTAAAGCTGTCAAAGGGCTTAAACGCAATAAAAGCCATAGTAAAGATGGAATTCTGAACGAATATTTTATAGAATTTGCCGATATTCTCGTTCCATTTTTACACACTATATTTAATGCTATGTTAAATACTGGATGTTTTCCCGATGTTCTGTGTAATGCTCTTATTGTCCCTGTACATAAGAAAGGGAGTTTATCAGAGCCTCAAAACTTTAGAGGAATCAGTTTAATAAGTTGCGTCACTAAAATTGTTTACTTCTATATTGAATACTAGATTGTTGTCATGGTCTAATGATAATGATGTTATTTCTGACGCACAATTTGGTTTTCGCCCTAAACACAGTACTGTAGACGCTATTTTCGCTTTAAATACAATAATTGATAAACATTTAAGGGAAAAATCTAGATTATATTGTTGTTTTATTGATTTTAAACAAGCTTTTGATTCCATCGACAGAAATAAACTTTGGCTTAAGATTTCACGTCTTGGAATCAGGGGTAACATGCTCAGAGTTATAAAAACTTTATATAGTAAAATAAAAACCAGTGTTTTGCTTAATGGCAATGTTTCTGAGCCATTTATGAACCACTTGGGTCTTTTACAAGGGGAGATAATTTCACCGATTTTATTTTCTTACTATGTTAATGATTGTGAAATGGATTTCTTAAAAAACGGATGTGAACCTACCGATTTGCAAAACCTATCTCTGTACTTACTAATGTATGCAGACGATATGGTAATTTTTTCTAGAAGTATTACAGGTTTGCAAAAACTTTTAGATTCTCTGTATTTGTATACTGAAAAGTGGTCACTCACTGTAAATATCAGCAAAACTAAAGTAATGGTGTTTAGAAATGGTGGAAACATAAAAACGGAAGAAATGTGGTCTTATAATGGTAAAAAAATTGATATTGTTAATGATTTTTGTTACCTGGGTATTGTATTGAATTATAATGGCAAGTTTTTTAAAACTCAAAAACAGTTAGCGTTACAATGCAGAAAAGCGATGTTTACATTAAAAAGAAAATATACCCAGATGAGTTTTAACCATGTCACTCTATTGTCTTTGTTTGATACTTATATTTCCAGTATCTCTTTTTACGGTTGTGAAATATGGGGCCTCCATTCTGCTCCCGATTTAGAAAAAGTTCATTTAGACTACTGTAAGAATATTCTAGGCGTAAAGAGATCTACACCAAACTCAATGGTATACTGTGAACTAGGAAGACTTCCTTGGTTGTGTTTTAGAAAATTAAGAATTATAAAATATTGGCTGAAACTTTCAAAATCCAATAACTGTATCTTAAAAGCTTCCATTGATCACTTATATCAAGAATATTATCAAAATCCTAATTGTAAAAACTGGATTGCTAATGTACATAATATTTTATCTGAAATTGGGATGAGTGATATTTTTACATGTTGTAGTGGTGTAGACATACAATATATAATATGCAATGTTAAACAACGGCTCATGGATATGTATAAGCAGTCTGTACTTGGTGATATAAACGATTCTTCTAAATGTTTCTTGTATCGACATATTGTTGACAGCGTAAATTTGCAAAGTTATTTGTCCAAACCTATGTACAATCAATATAAAAAAATACATCTGTAAGTTGAGACTTTCTTCTCACTGCTTGGCAATTGAGACTGGTAGATATAAGAATGTTCCTGTGTGTAGAAGACTCTGTCCACTGTGTAAAATTGATGTTGAAGACGAATTTCATTTTATGCTTAAATGTCCCGCATATTCGGCTCTGAGATGTAAATTTTTAAAAAGTTATTATTATAATCGCCCCTCTGTCTTCAAATTAACTCAACTGCTGAGTTCTCAAAATGTTAAAGAACTGAGAAACATTGGTAAATTTATTAAACAAGCCTTTTCAATAAGAAAAAATGTGTGAAATCTTATTTACATTTTTTATTCATCTTTTTTTCAATCTGCACTATCATATCTATTATATTTTTCATAATCATGCTTATGTATGTGTATGTATATGTATATGTATGTATGTATATATATGTATATATATATATGTATGTATGTGTGTATATGTGTGTATGTATGTGTATATGCGTGTATGCATATTATATGATCTACTTGTACTTGACCTTGATGTGTATTTGTATATGTAATCACTGTTTTGTATTATATATCTATATGCTGTATGGCATTTGATAAATAAACTATATAATTATCATCATACAACCGTATAAATTATTAAAATAAACCCTTTTTTAACTTTTTAGTCGTAAGAGTTTCAAGCTGCCCCTGCCTATGCCAATGTATGCAATAGTGATAACAAATATAGACTTTTAGTATTCAGTTAAAATGTGTAAATATTAGTTTAGAGAAATTGGCATATCATAGAAAATGAAACAGAAGTTGAAAATGTACTAGGCCTAGAAAATTCTACATTTATATTTTTAATTTCATTTCATTGGTTTTATGTTCTGGGTTATGTTTTTTTTTTTTTTTCGTAGGGGCCTTCTAATAGTTTGAAACGTATTTAGATAACGGTGAAATATAAATATTGCAAAGTTGAAATCTAGTTTTCATAGGTAAAGTAAGTTTTGCGTAGTGTTTTATAATACTCGTATATAGATATGTATCATATATTAAGAGTGCGATCGATTACTAAATGTACCTCAAAGGCAAACATGGTGTAATGGTTACGTATTTAGCTTTCTGTGCGAGCGATCCAAGTTCGATTCCCGATTGTGCCACATCAATTACCAACCAACCAGCCTCGTCAAATTTTATTTTACATAATCTTTCACTTTTGTGTGTTCATTTCTTGGTCGGGAGACGCGATGTTTTAATGTGCATTGTGTTTTAATGTGCATGTCTTTAGTGGTTTGTGTTATACAGCTTGGTTCGATGTTTTCTGTTTCGCTTTTACTTATTATTTATTGTGGGGCATGACTACGGCAGTGGCTGACCTTTCCACTTGTTACGACCGAGAGCCCAGACAGTGGTTACACGCTGCAGTGGGTTCTGCTGTCCTTCAGCATTAAGCAGTTGTGATCCATGATGTGTCAGCATTTCAGTAATAAGATGTTTCAACGGCTTGGCTATAATAGAATTTCCTCATTTTCCTAAAGTCATTATCGTATGTAATTTGTTATAAATTATAGCCTCAAAGAAAATCATAAAAGATCGATGTAAAGGAAACTTCTGTTAAGCGTCCATTCTGCATAATGTTATTTTCTTGTTGCTGCATGAACAAGGAAGAGTAGTGTCCTGTTAAGAACATGATGTTAATGAAAGTAAAATAAAACAATGTCACTATTAGACGCCCCTGCATAAATTTATTCGTATTAGATCTATTCATATACAAACATTTCAACAAATGAAGTGATGTAAATCTCTTCTTCAAAATGAAATTTTAAAAGTTTATTGGTACAATCAGGACCTAATTGGATTATCTCATCCTCTGTGCCCTCTTCATACATTTCCCCATTCTCACCGTGTCACATTACATATAGATTATTTCAGCCTCTTTGTCCTCCTTATATACACCCATATTTTAACCTTGTCACATTACAGATAAATTATCTCAACCTCAGTGTCCTCTTTATACATTTCCCCATTCTCACCGTGTCACATTACATATAGATTATTTCAACCTCAGTGTCTTCTTTGTATACCAACATTTTCTCCGTGTCCAGTCTTTCCGAAAACTCACTAGCCCGACGCCCGAAGCTACCAAAATTCCCTCGGGCTAGTAAAATTTGCTTTTAAAATAACCCGACTGGTTAGTAAAAATATCGATGTTTCAGTAAAAGAAATTGTGGAGATCAAAAGATAACGCATTGCTAGTAGGACTGAAACGATTCATCGCAATTACGATTCGACTCGACATTTCCTTTTGATTCGATGTTTGGGTCAATGCATAGTAATTCCATTTCCCATGGGGTCCCATGTTAAATTACCGAACAAATAAGATTTACACAACACCCTACATTTTAGCTGTATATAATCCACATATAAAAATGTTTGTCAGAGCCTCCTCTATCAGAATTTTAACAGTCTACAATAGGTTATCCACCTTAATTTCGAGAAAATCATGCTGGAAGAGGGATACCCCCAAAAGCTGGCCAAAATTCAAATGTAAACAACCACATCTTTTTAGGTCATTAAATTTTACATTAGCGAAATGAGATAAAAATTCATGATTTTACAGCAGAATCAATCTTTATGTATATATAGATCAAATAATTTCATCCAATCACAGCTCCTAATACAATGAAATAGTAGTCCCTCTCTCCCTACACCACATCAGCCAATCATGGCTCTCGTTAATTACCTTTCTTTGATCTTTGATACATCTGTCTGAATTTTGGCTCGATTAAGCTGTAAGAGTGACTTGCAAGACTTGTAGTTGAATGACTTCCTTACAAAATTAATGATTATACTGACAAAATACATGTACTGCAAACTAGATACATGTACCAAAAATGACCGAAATAGGAGAACCAAAGGTTCTAAGGACAATAATGAGGGAGATATATCTCTGTTTTGAGATTATTAAGAATATTATATTACATCTGAGTTTTGATGTTGTGTCATACTGAAGTGCTGAATGCTAGACTAGTGATATTATATTACGGACAGTCCATTAGAGATGGTATCGATGCAGTAATATCGATCCAGTAGTACAGCAATTATAATTCAAGAATATATGTACAAGTTAATAGAGTGCGCCCAATTTACTCTAAATTAATGTAAGTATAAATGACGTGATGAAATATTTTACGACTGTACTAAACGAGATATATAGTTAACACAATATACATATGTCGTCTATAGTCTATTGAACTTTAAGAATATATCGTGTGATGATGTTTGCTTTTATGTTCTTATTTACATGCTTCGTTTTTGTAATGTAATCGAAAGTTTTGTGGCGTCCTCTTTGTATCTGATTGTGTACTTCTGTATTGTTTTCCTAGGCCGGATTTTGTGGTGTGGTTTACTCATATTTCTTACTTCACAGTCTCTAGTTCCTACGTGTAGTGAATTCCTAGCTAGCAGACAACCCGTACTGTTCTCCATCGCATGCCAATATAGGCTATATCCATGTAGTGATCCAGGATCCCTACCATTAGCTATAGTTTATGAATTGTTGTCGGACACATTTTTAGCAAATATCTAGAATTTGATAAGCATACAATTTTTTTAATTTAAATCGTATCATTTTGTAAAGGGTATAGAGCACAGTCAGAGTCTGTTGTAAAGGGTATAGAGCACAGTCAGAGTCTGTTGTAAAGGGTATAGAGCACAGTCAGAGTCTGTTGATCATGCGATGGGATATCATACTGAGTATGACACTGAGGAGATCGATGACTGGAGGCGATCAACAAATCCAAACAAGGTCCGTGTCTGTCTGATCATAAGGGAATCAAAATGGCAATGGTAAGCAACAGATAAGGCGACGATATTCTGACAAACAGAGATGTAAATAGCAGCGACTATAATATAGAAATAAATATTGTGGATATGCAGACTGGAACGGAAACCATATTCTCTATGTGTCAATCAAGATTTGTATAGTTCACGATAAAAGCTATTAACTTTATTCATCGTAAAACACGATTCTGTATAAATAATTTTGTATATCATGTGCAAGTGGAAAATTTACCGATTAAGAATAAGAATGAAAAGGGATTAACAGATCTAAATGAATCAGAGCCCCAAATAAAGCATCTTTCAACGATTAGAATGTGAAGTAATAATATAAGAATAGTTACAAGAATTCTTTTAAAGTGTACCGTTCCATTTCCAATGAGATGAACGTTCCGTTTTAGCAATCACCGGTGCTGAAGTTTAAAGACTAAATGCATTCTGAAAGCATTGCTAAAGCAACACATGTCCTTTACATGTCCATGCAAATTTCGAACCGAAAGAAGGTTAACCGTGACAAAACTGATTTGAAAAATGGTTAAAGGAGGATATAGAAAATTAAAAACATTACGAACAAGTCTGCCACAGTGCCAGTACTGAAGAAATTGACTATACGAACAAGTCTGCCACAGTGCCAGTACTGGAGAAATGGACTATACGAACAAGTCTGCCACAGTGCCAGTACTGGAGAAATGGACTATACGAACAAGTCTGCCACAGTGCCAGTACTGGAGAAATAGACTATACGAACAAGTCTGCCACAGTACTGAAGAAATGGACTATACGAACAAGTCTGCCACAGTGCCAGTACTTAAGAAATGGACTCTACGAACAAGTCTGCCACAGTGCCAGCACTGGAGAAATGGACTATACGAACGAGTCTGCCACAGTGCCAGTACTGGAGAAATGGACTATACGCACAAGTCTGCCACAGTGCCAGTACTGGAGAAATAGACTATACGAACAAGTCTGCCACAGTGCCAGTACTGAAGAAATGGACTATACGAACAAGTCTGCCACAGTGCCAGTACTGAAGAAATGGACTATACGAACAAGTCTGCCACAGTGCCAGCACTGGAGAAATGGACTATACGAACGAGTCTGCCACAGTGCCAGTACTGGAGAAATGGACTATACGCACAAGTCTGCCACAGTGCCAGTACTGGAGAAATGGACTATACGAACAAGTCTACCACAGTGCCAGTACTGGAGAAATAGACTATACGAACAAGTCTGCCACAGTGCCAGTACTGAAGAAATGGACTATACGAACAAGCCTGCCACAGTGCCAGTACTGAAGAAATGGACTATACGAACAAGTCTGCCACAGTGCCAGCACTGGAGAAATGGACTATACGAACGAGTCTGCCACAGTGCCAGTACTGGATAAATGGACTATACGAACAAGTCTGCCACAGTGCCAGCACTGGAGAAATGGACTATACGAACAAGTCTACCACAGTGCCAGTACTGGAAAAATAGACTATACGAACAAGTCTGCCACAGTGCCAGTACTGAAGAAATGGACTATACGAACAAGTCTGCCACAGTGCCAGCACTGGAGAAATGGACTATACGAACGAGTCTGCCACAGTGCCAGTACTGGAGAAATGGACTATACGAACAAGTCTGCCACAGTGCCAGCACTGGAGAAATGGACTATACGAACAAGTCTACCACAGTGCCAGTACTGGAGAAATGGACTATATGAACAAGTCTGCCACAGTGCCAGTACTGAAGAAATGGACTATACGAACAAGTCTGCCACAGTGCCAGTACTGGAGAAATAGAGTATACGAACAAGTCTGCCACAGTGCCAGTACTGGAGAAATGGAGTATACGAACAAGTCTGCCACAGTGCCAGTACTGAAGAAATGGACTATACGAACAAGTCTGCCACAGTTCCAGTACTGGAGAAATGGACTATACGAACAAGTCTGCCACAGTGCCAGTACTGGAGAAATGGAGTATACGAATAAGTCTGCCACAGTGCCAGTACTGGAGAAATGGACTATGCAATCAAGTCTGCTACAGTGCCAGTACTGGAGAAATGGACTATACGAACAAGTCTGCCACAGTGCCAGCACTGGAGAAATGGACTATACGAACAAGTCTACCACAGTGCCAGCACTGGAGAAATGGACTATATGAACAAGTCTGCCACAGTGCCAGTACTGAAGAAATGGACTATACGAACAAGTCTGCCACAGTGCCAGTACTGGAGAAATAGAGTATACGAATAAGTCTGCCACAGTGCCAGTACTGGAGAAATGGAGTATACGAACAAGTCTGCCACAGTGCCAGTACTGAAGAAATGGACTATACGAACAAGTCTTCCACAGTTCCAGTACTGGAGAAATGGACTATACGAACAAGTCTGCCACAGTGCCAGTACTGGAGAAATGGAGTATACGAATAAGTCTGCCACAGTGCCAGTACTGGAGAAATGGACTATGCAATCAAGTCTGCTACAGTGCCAGTACTGGAGAAATGGACTATATATTAAGAACAAGTCTGCCACAGTGCCAGTACTGGAGAAATGGACTTTACACAGAACAGTGCCCATGCCATATAGATTTGCCATTATAACCAAGAAAAACGACATGGACTTTCTGACATGCTCTTCACCTCCTGATCTGTAAGCGTGTGATATCTAACTCAATTGTGTTAATAAAATTTTGCTCAAAAATATAATGTACAAGTTGTGATTATCTGTTTGCTGTGAAAAGTATCCTCTTGATGCTCAGATCATTGATTAAAGTCCCGCTATATTTTTTTCAGGATTTGGAGCTACAGGATAGTACAACAGTAGACGAGTTATAACTTGTCGAAACCTCACGAGTTGTCTGCGATTTCTGATAATGATAATCATTTGACTCTTGCTAGAATTCTCTTTCTCATCATTCGAATACTCTTAATGATACGCTAGCGTACGATCATCCAGAAGAAATTCCAATAATATCTGTACGATCTGTGTACGACGCTTACTCAGTAAACAAAATTGATTACCCTCCGATGAGGTCAGTCGAGTTGTGATGATGTGCGCAGCTTTGTCATGACCTGTGTACATGAACATGCACAAGTATATGCGACGTGCATGTAGTATGGAGACCGTGAAGACATGTCTAACCAGAGTAAGATGTCTAGGCGACGCCCATACGATATGTTGTCGACATGTATATGACACTGAGAAAAACTCACTCGACAGTTCTAAACCGTTTTAACTTATCGCAGCTGTCGGAAAAGAATTGGGGATATTTTGAGACATCTCTACATTTAAGAAATCGGTTCGAGCATTGTACGGCACTTTAAAGAGTTCTAACGACTTGTTACAGACCAATAATATTGACAGTGTGACAGGGATGAAGACCGCTTCAAATTCTGGCTGCTGCATGGCAAGTACTGGTGATATACAGTGACTGATACTGATGTGATTCCTGATCCGGTACATAAGATCTACCAGTATACCCGCTGAGGCTCCATTGTACACTCTATTAACTCCAGGCAACTTTCCTTTACCAATAAAGAATGGTATTGGCTACAAAAAAAAATATAAACAGATAAGATGCCTTCATCTCGTAATCATAAAGAATTGTAGAAAAGTCCTGTCCTCTGTCAAGTCGTCCGTGGTCGTGATTAGTCACATAACAAAAACGATCGGAAAGGTCTTTGATCTCGTTCAAAAACCTATCTGTATGCGGTGGAAATTGGTCGTATATGAGTCTTCAGCAGTTTTAGCAGGAGTTTTCTTCTACTAGTTGTTATAAGTGGCCCTTAAAATCTGTTATCTTGGAACGCACACAGTATTTGCACAGTCGTATATGACTGGACATGACTTAAACTTTGACTTTTTATGCGACTGCATAATAGGGTGTACGACCATAGATATACCACATATGTTGAAATCTCACGACAAATCGTACGAAAATCGTACAGCTAGCATTGATTTAACATACCCAGGAAAGTCTATAATTATAAAGATGTGTATGTGTGGTACCATTAACTGAGGAAATACGTTAATTAATGTTCGGCTCAATTGGCCCACATTATATCAATTTCATGATTTATGCAATATGATTCCAAAGGTCGAAAATGGATTTTCTTTCAACTTTCAGGTTGTGATCAATATGCCATAAGGTGCCATTCAGCATCAAGAAGATCTTACAGTAGGACAATATGATTAATCGACACACATCGCAAAAATGTACGATCGTCACTCATAAACGAATGATATAGTCATTTGCGATGGTAGCGTAAGTCTGACCAACTATGTCGAGTGCGTAAATAAATATCTATATGTATATTCTATGCAATGCTATTTTCTTATAAAAGAGAAGACAGAAGACATCTGACCAAGCTGTGTGACACAAATCACCAAGAACATGCACATAAAACATGATAATAGTCAAATAAACACAGAACATGACATTATAAAATATTCAATTGTATTGCAGTTCCGTTATCAACTTAGGAAGATCAATGGAAGTAACAAATACAGCAAACAACAATCAATTAGTGTGGTTAACCGCTTTACGGGTGACGACCTGCCCTCACCGCAAAAACAGCACAATCAAAGAGCAATCATTAAAATAAATTTAAATGATACTCCATACAGAGAACATGTTTCTCAAGACGAGAGGTCATAAAAATTTTCAAACGAAACATTTAATGGAATCTTCTAGTATAAAAACATGTTAGGCGACATTAACATAAGACAACCATGCTCTGCCCGTCTGTAAGCGAGCTCAGTAGGAGTCCCGACTAACAGTCAGAGAGAACGAGGCTCGCGATCATGTCTCCTCTAAAACGATTTGGACAAGGCCTGTCACAGTACCCACCGCCCGGTTAGTTAGAAGTTTGAAAGCGATTTGAATTTTTATTTTGCTTGAAAATCCAAAAGGTTAGTTCAGATTCTAGCACATCGACCAATTGACTAATATAAATGTCATATAATGGAATTCTAAGGATATTACCATCTAAATAATGGAAATTTACAATAGGAAATCCAAAGCCGTTTATCATATATGTTTGTATTGATATTTTTGTTAATAATTTTAATATTGAAGTCCAAGAAAGATTTTTCCTTATCAGAAGTATTGGCTTTGTTTAATTGAAATTCGGGTTGATGAATATCATTAATATATATTTCAAATTCATGGTTAACGTGCTGTTATTTATTGAATCTCTGAATTTCAAGGGTCCGTCAATGCCCACCGTGGTACGTTGTTATTAGTGCCACAGTCATGTAACATCAGTTACTTTCGTATTTTACTCAGGGTTACAGATATCACAAGCTAAGAAAAACATTCGGCAAATTCTTCAGATCTTATTCAGAACTTCTATCTAAATTTGGAAATATTTCTTTTCAACACTATGTATCCAATAGAATTTCCCATCCTAATTTTTACGGTGATCTCGTATATAAACTAAGGAAAGTAAAAGGCTCCGATAACGTTATTTTATCATGTAATAAAATAGTCAAACGTCTTCTAAATAGACAATATGACGTTGAGATCATCAAAAAGACTATAGGTCTTGTATTTGGCCCCTCTACAGCTTTATGCAGACTTTTACTTGAACGTTGCACGCTGACTAGCAGGGCGGTGGGACTATATGACGGGCCTTGTCCAAACCTCTTTCAGAGGAGACATGGTCCTGAACCTCGTCCCCTCTGACTGTTAGTCGGGACTCTTACAGATCTAGGGTCTTAGCTCGCTTTCAGACTGGCAGATCACGGTTTATCATGTTGATGTCGCATATATTTTTACATCATTATGTGTTTTACAATACCTTACGTGTTTATATTTTTATGACCTCTCAATATGCGATACTTGTTGACCCTTGTTCTTTACATGGAGGATTATTTATAAATTTTTAAATGTACTTCCTTTGATTGTTCTACTGTTACGGTGAGTGGGAAGGTGGGCCCGTAAACGGTTAACCACACCATTTATTTGGCTTTTGTCAAATTAAATGACCGTGCTAAGTCGGTATCGTAATTGCACTACAATCAAATATTTTTGTAATGTGATATATGTACTAGTATATTATTAATATTCATGTATTGTATATCTCCATGGTGACTTCTGCCACATAACTGAGCCAGTAACTTCTCTTTTTTCTTTCACTTATTCCCTTTGCAGTGTGGAGCCCGTAAAAAGTTCCCCACGCAAGGTTTGATTTAAGCGTTATTATACTCTTTTTCCTGATTTTATTCGGCAGTGACACTTTCTACACAGTATTTCTTCACATTCATTTATAAATACAGTGCTTAATTATGTATGTTTCGTCTGTATTTAAGGGCATCCACGGCGGGTGTGGCTTGCGAAACTGGAGACGCTGACTCGTCCCGAGGACCTGGTCTAACCTCTGAATTTCAGGGGTCCGTAAATGTCCACTGTAGTACATTGTTTGTTAGTGCCACTCATGTGACATCAGTTACTTTCGTATTTTACCTTAACAATAGGGTCGAAACGTTTTGAGGTTTGAATAGTACAAAGTCCCTCTTATAACGATATAAAACAAATTTGCACGGTCCCTCTTAAAGCGATAAAAAATAAATTTGCTGTAAGAGGAGCGTAGTTAGCGTCCAGAGGAATCCCAATAATCTGTTGATAAATCTTGTCATTGAAGTACACATAAATATTATTCATCAAAACTGTGATGATATTATATAACTCAGAACTAATCTAACATTGAGAGTGATATTTGAAATCCCCCTTTCAAGAATGTTAACCGACATTTTGGAACCTACCATCTTGAAGGTTTTTACTATACTTGATCTGAAATTATATGTATACATCATTATATGTATATATACAGACATTTTTTACGTACATTTCCGACACCAGGATTTCAGTTCAACAGCATTTCATACCGTGACTGGAATAATTTCATTTGGTGTCGTCTCCTACAACTCGTGTGTGTATACATGTATATATGTATGCAGGACGGGTGTTGCATGCAAGCAGGGGATGTTTCCTGCTCCGAGGCACCAAGTCTCACCTCTATTTGATTGGGTTCGCATCTGTCTGAAAATGATATTGTAATCGATACGCAGTTGTGTTAAGGCAATACACAATTATATAATGTTGCAGAAAACCCGCCAAAACATAACATGACGCCATTGTGAACAGTGACTAGGATCCGATATGAAACGTGATTTATATGGACTTACGTGTAATTTAGGAAGCCAATATATGATTGGAAGAGCATATTCATAAATGCTTAAATTGAATTTGCACATACCTATAGATTGCAAGGGAAGAACCCTGTCCTTGTGTTTCAGCATACGTACTAGTAGAGTTCAATGTATTTTCACTCATTCCTTTTGACACCATCGTTTACAATGTGTGTAGTGCTTCTTTAAAAATATCAATGCATTTGGTAATATGTGTACTGGAAGGCCCTTTATTAAAATGGTAACGTAGGTAGTTATCATTACCATTAAAGATATTATGTAAATTGTATTCTTGAAATTTTATGTTATTGACGTTTTACTTTATCCAGAATAGGATTTGGATTATCTTTCTTCGAACATAAAAAGAACAGAAACATTTTACTCAACTGTGTGAGATAAGTCGCCACCGACATGTAGATAATAAAATGAGTACACAGAACATCACATATGTTTGACAGCTGTGGTACCGACATGAAACTGTCAATTGAAATGGCAATTGTCACTCAATTGGTGTGGTTTACCGGTGTACAGACCCACCTTTTCATTCACAAAAAAAAGCAAAACAATAAAAGACAACTCATTTAAAAACTATAATAAATATGAAAACATATACATATTAATCTGGTACACTATATGTGCATTTCGACAAGTAATGTCTCTTCTCAGATGCAGTGTGGAGCCTGTAAAAAGGTTTCCCGTGTCTGGGTGTTTCAAGTGTTATTATTTACCCAATAGTTACTGACTTGGTTGTGTGGGAGTTTTCCCCAAGGTTTGTACATCCTTATCCCCCCTTTTCATTAAAATGGCTTCAAATATAATAAAAATAAAATACAAATCTCCTAAAGTTATAATCACACCACTTAGATTGCCCTCTGTGTCCACTCTTCATATACCTGGTATTTCTTGTAGAAAATTATTCGGCACCACTAAAGTTCTTATTTCTCCACATAAAAGTAGTTTACCTATTAAACGTTCGATCTCATTTTCAAAAACATTTACACCTATAAATTCTTACAGAGCTGTCAATTCTATACGCAGAGGGTATTCTAAGATTAATAAGTGCAACGCCAAGAAATGTCTTACTTGCCATCATTTAAACTGCAAGTCCAATATTGAATCTTCGGTTAATGGAAATATATTTAACACCAAATTAGACAAAGACATAGATTGAAATACTGCCAATGTTATATATGTCATCACTTGAGAAGCTAGAGGATGTGGGGCTCAATATGTCGGGGAAACTTCTCAAACTTTGAAACAACGTTTTCGGAATCATTCCTATAAAATTCGTAATAATTCACGACGTAAATACCAGAATTTTCTTTATAACCACTTTAATAAATACCAACATAATATTAACAATGTGAAAATAACTCCAGTAGAAAATATCTCTAAATTACCAGGTGATACGAAATCAGATGTTAAAAAACGACTTTTGGAAACCGAGCTCTACTGAATTAAACAACTACAAACCCCATACCCTCTTGGTCTCAACGACCAAATATATCGACAAGGTAATATTTCTTCTCGTCAGAATAAGATCAATATTTTTACATTAAGACATAAAACTATTAGAAAACGTAGGTCACATGGTCGTCGTCGTAATCGTAACATCAGAAAACGTAATCGTTTAAATAGGTCATTAAACGATCTTCTATTTATCGCAAAATTTAATGGCCGTCATGAACTTTTGCATGCACTATCCTCTATTCCGGTAAATAAATTGAAACCTATCCTGGACGAAGCTGATCTTCGAAGTTTACGCAATTCTGATTGATATAAACTCAATTTGATTATTTTATTTTCATATAATAAACTCTTTCCTCGTATTCCGTCTCTTCCACCCAAGCAGCAATTTCTCAAAATTAAATTTATTAATAAAGGCTTCGATCTACTTAACATTTCTAATATTTTCCGTGATCATAGAGTCACATCTAAAATCCCCCAATATTTTGAGAATTTAGAACCTCCACTTATTTGTTACCAGTACAAAAAGCCTATAAGAAATCTTATTTTAAATAATAATAAAGTTACATCTAACCCTGATGTTTCAGACTCTATTCCTTCGTCGTGTTCTTGTGAAAATTCTGAATATGTTTATAAACCGGCAGGTCATGTTATTACTGGTGACCTAAACTGTATTTCGGACAAGAAATTGCGCACCCTTTTTGGAAAAGGACCTAAATATAGATTACCGTCCAGGATAGATTTCAATAAATGCCGTGACGTTATAGAAGATGCTTTAACTACATATTGTAAACGTTGGTGTAAAAAAGAACAGGTAAAGGTTCATGCTCTTAATGATTGGAAATTCGAGATTTTAAGAATTGTCGATATCCGAATTAAGAACTTTACGGAAAATCCGCATTTATTTCAACAGCCTAATACATTGACGACAAATTCTATTAAAAAGAAGATAGCTGACTTACATGCTAAATACGTCTTTGTTCCCGCTGATAAAGCAGGTAATAACATAATAGTTGTTTGAAAACTATATTATATTTAAGTACTTAAAAACGAATTAAACTCCACTCATACATATGTGGAAAGCCCTACCTCAAAAGAGAGCACCTTGCACGATCACCTCATGACCATGTCCGACTTCAAAATTAAAACTGATAAATCTGATCTACCAACCATGTATTGGCTCCCAAAACTACATAAAAGTCCATATAAATCACGTTTCATATCTAATTCTAGCCACTGCTCTACTACGGTACTATCGAAACATATTACGTCTGCTCTAACTGCTATAAAAGATCATATTATCAAATATTGTGATGTCACATTTCATAATAGTAACATCAATTACTTTTGGTCGATTAAAAATTCTCATGAAGTTATAGACAAACTTCTTTCGCTAAATTTCAAAGCGACTCAAATTTCTACATTTGATTTTTCTACACTTTATACATCTCTGCCTCATGATTTGATTAAAAGCAAGTTGCTGTCTCTTATACAATGGTGTTTTCACAGAGAATCTAAAACGTACATATGTACTTCCAATAACTCTGGATTCTTTTCCAACAAACAATATACTTCATATAAATACTGGACTTGCAAGGAATTATGTAGAGCACTAGATTTTCTCATGAATAATATTTTTGTGGAATTTGATGGCAAGATATATCAACAAATAGTTGGGATTCCTATGTGTACTAACTGCGCGCCTCTGAATGAAAACGTTTTGACCTCATTGACAAATTTAATAATACTTGCAGATATCTGGATGACATTTTGGTGATCGACAACCCTGAATTCGAACAATTTATATCAGAAATATATCCACCAGAGCTCACATTGAATAAAGCTAATACTTGAGATAAATCTACACCTTTCTTAGATTTAAACATCAAAATTATCAACAACCTAATATATACTAATATTTATGATAAACGTGAGGATTTTGGATTTCCTATTGTAAATCTCCCTTACTTGGATGGCGATGTCCCTCGACTCCCATCATATGGTATCTATATATCTCAATTAGTTCGATTTGTCAGAGGCTGCACCGATGTTTTGGACTTTCATAAACGAAATTTACAAATTACTACTAAACTTTTAACTCAGGGTTACAGGTATCACAAGCTAAGAAAAACATTCGGCAAATTCTTCAGATCTTATTCAGAACTTCTATCTAAATTTGGAAATATTTCTTTTCAACACTATGTATCCAATGGAATTTCCCATCCTAATTTTTACGGTGATCTCGTATATAAACTAAGGAAAGTAAAAGGCTCCGATAACGTTATTTTATCATGTAATAAAATAGTCAAACGTCTCTTAAATAGACAATATGATATTGAGATCATCAAAAAGACTATAGGTCTTGTATTTGGCCCCTCTACAGCCTTATGCAGACTTTTACTTTAACGTTGCACGCTGACTAACAGGGCGGTGGGGACTATATGACGGGCCTTGTCCAAACCTCTTTCAGAGGAGACATGGTCCTGAACCTCGTCCCCTCTGACTGTTAGTCGGGACTCTTACAGATTTAGGGTCTTAGCTCGCTTTCAGACTGGCAGATCACGGTTTATCATGTTGATGTCGCATATATTTTTATACCATTATGTGTTTTACAATACCTTACGTGTTTATATTTTTATGACCTCTCAATATGCGATACCTGTTGACCCTTGTTCTTTACATGGAGGATTATTTATAAATTTTTAAATGTACGTCTTTTGATTGTTCTACTGTTACGGTGAGTGGGAAGGTGGGCCCGTAAACCGGTTAACCACACCATTTGTTTGGCTTTTGTCAAATTAAATGACCGTCCTAAGTCGGTATCGTAATTGCACTACAATCAAATATTTTTGTAATGTGTTAAATGTTCTATTATATTATTCATGTATTGTATAGCTCCATGGTGACTTCTGCCACATAACTGAGCCGGTAATTCCTCTTTTTTCTTTAGTGATGCTCAAAGCCTAAACTGTGGAAAGAATAACTAATCTTCCATATCGGGAACAAGCACCAACAGATCATTCAGTCAGAGAAATAATAAAATATAGCACGAACGTTACCATAGAATTAATATAAATCTCACAAATATTTAGTGACATTAAGTGATTTGAGCAAACCATTCTCTGCACACCTGAAAGCGAGCCTGGGTAGGAGACTGACTAATAGTCAAAGGGGACAATGGTTCAGATGTTATCTACGCTGAAAAAGTTTAGACATGAACAGTCAAAGTAAATCCTACCAAGGATATTGAGGGTCTTTGCGATGATCTCAGTGTCATTCTTTTGATGTCGAAGATGCTTTTTTAACCCGATGGTATAAAGTTATCGGCAGCTTTTATTTACCTTAGTTTACGTGCGTGTTTAAGTAAATGTGGATTAATATAACATTATTAATTCTAATAATAAGTACTTTTAGACCCTCATTTTTCTGGCCACTGAAGACTCGTACTTTGTATGACCCCGGATCGATAGATCGGGGGCATATTGTTTTTGTCCTGTCTGTTTGTTTGACTATCTGTTGTCAACTATAAACTTGACTATAACTTTTGAACCATGAGGGATAGAGATTTCCTGTTTGACATTCAACTAACTTATGGAGCCTTTGAAATGAGACAAAGGTCTATGACCTGTTGACCTTGACAATGACCTTCAGGCTAAAAATAAGGTTTTGGACTTTGGTGCCATCGGGGGCATTGTGTTTCACAAATTCATCTTGTTCTTCATCTTCTTTTACACCATCATGTACAGAAGACTTTTTATGTCTTGGCATTTGGTAAATTTAATACCTAAAATCGTGAATACAATCAACATAACGAACATCGATTAAATATGAACTGTTTATTTTCCTTCTTTTTAGCTAATCTAAGTAGAAAGCTCTAGGAGTTTTCCGATGACCTGTTGTCCGTCTGTCGGTCTTCGGTACCGCTTGAAATATTTTGAGGAAACTTAGAATACATGACGTGCTCTGGGTCAATATTTCCATTCTGATACACAGAAAAGAATATGGTAAAAGATTTTTGACAAAATTTCAATTTTAAGATTGCAAAAATGGTAGAGTGGGCGGTGAAACTTAGTAGAAATAAAGTGTTATAAGTCCCCTACATGTATAGTGGTTTTTCGTCCGGATATGTCAACAGGTAATGCCACCATGGCCAAAAGTAAATCATTAGATGGTACAATTAATTGACAACTTCTTTTTCAGAATCGCTGCATACAGAGACACAATGAACGCATCAGAATGATATAGAAGTATATGTGAAGAGGTGCTGCTGTTTTGAATTTCAGTCCGAATGATAATATCGTATTCGTTTTCGATAAACTCTGGGACTGAATCATTTCAATGCAAATATATTTCATAGGAATGCTTTTGTCAAAAATTATTGTTTTTTGTTCACTGGAAACCGTTTCAATGCCAAATTGATTTACCAGCGTCATATAATTTCCTATCTGAGTGGTGCGTGTGAAATGTTGAGAGAATTATATTGCTCTTGATTTCCTCTGAGTGCGACGGTAAAAAAGACTATGATGGGAGCTGTGTCACACATATGCTATACTATTTTGATAATAAATGCTACGGTGATGTTACTAATATATGGTAAGTACATTATAACAAAGCAAATTTATTTATGGCTGTATCACTGTACGTAATAAAATATTTAATTTGATTATTCGTTGTGGAAATAGTATGAACAATGTTTTATACCTTTTAAGCATTTTTAATTGTTATTGCTATGTTTCCTTTTATTATACATTTAACTACTCATTATGACCCGAGACCCTGCACTTAATATGGTTTGTTGAGATGACACATATATTTCAAACGGATCAGACCACCGAGAATGCCGGGTTGAGGCAAACTATCCACAATATTTTCTTTGATTTAAATAACATTATGACCAGATCTTTATTTTATTTTAATACTTGAGAATTTTCCAGGTCATTAGTTGTCATGTAGTAAATATTTGAATTAGAAGTCGTTTATAATGATTAAACATCAGTTTTCAAGAACTGACTGTATGTATCATAATTTCTTTAATGTATATGTTTATCTTATAAGGTTGGGATGGGTTGGTTGGGTGATTGGTGTTTTACATCGCTTTCAACAATTTTTCAGTTACATCACGACATGGAAGGAGGAGGTAACTAACCTCTTAAACGTAATGGCGCAACCCGGGAATCGAATCCGGATCGTCGGCGCCGCAAGCCAAGCGCTTAACCACTACACCAAGCCTGTCCCTTATCTTAGTAATTTGTTATACACATAAATCTGTCATGATGTGGAGTATTCTATTCAATATTAGTATGCATTCATTTTAAGTGCAATGTATTGAAACTTCTGTGTTATGTACACCTTTAAGACATTCATGAAGAGAAGGCCTGGTTAAACAATAGACGCGTCTTGTCTTACATCTCGTTTCTTGTGGTCTAAGAATATCCATCACCATACGTGTCTGTGAGTGTAACATGAGATAGCTTCATATTGTTTCATTTTTTTTTTCATAGTATTTTTGTCAAATACGTTATAACACCAGAATGTAGTGGTATTTCAGGTTGCCTGGAGAATGAGTTTCAATGTAATACAACCGTATGTATTGACATGATACGTCGTTGTGATACCAAAACTGACTGTGAGAATGAACTAGATGAAGAAGACCGTGGTGGGTTATACGTATCATTCTTTATAGCATACATATGACATGTCAATTATCTTATTTTCCTCCTTGTGTAATCGTATTCTATCCTTATTTAGTGCAAGTTACTCACATAACAAAGAGTTCTATCACACACTCTGCTCTAATTATTACTACTAATTATTATACCGTTACCACCTGATATGGCTACGACGTATACTAGTTCATAAAATCGTATGACATTATGTCAGGTGTGATCGATCAACAGGGAATGATTACTCATCAAGGGCAACTGGTCCCAACTCTGGTCCTTCCAGAGGACTGCGATAGCTCTGTTTATGTCTAGTATAAAAGCGTCTAAAAATTATACATTTACTTGAAAAAAATATTACTTTGACAGTCTAGTGAAAGAAGTAGGATTAAATTCAGCTCCAGGAAACCCTACTTATACTCTCACGAACTTTTCGCTTTCGGAAATACTTGAGAATCATAAATCTGTCCTCAATACGTTTGATCTTGACACAAATAAATTAAATTTAGAATTTCTGTATTTGTACTGCATTCCAAAAATGCACAAAAATCCTTACAAACAACGCTTTATTGCTGGTTCCTCGAAGTGTTCCACAAAATCTGTATGGATGCTACTCACAAAAAGATGATCAGAAATTAAATCTGGCCTTCATAGATATTGCGAAACAATATTTTCCAGAAGTGGAATTACTCAAATGTGGATACTTAAAAATTCAAAAGAGTTGTTAGAACATCTAAAATCAAAAAGTTTTACTAAAATTCACTCCATCAAGTCTTTTGACTTTTCGACTCTTTACACAACGATCCCTCATCAGAAATTACAAGACAGATTAGCGGAGGTCAAAGAAACCACAGAAAGTAGTAATTCTACTTCGTATTTAGATATTATGTTGTCTTTCGACATTAATGGTCAATTGAACACCTCATTCTATGACAAACGTGACGATTTCAATTTCGCTATCACAAACTTTCCTTTTATAAGTAGCAACATTCCATCATCGCCCGCATACGGCGTATTCATATCTCAGTTAATACGTTATTCCAGAGCATGTTCAAATTACAAAATTACAATGACTTTGTTCTGAGCGCTAGGCGACTTTCAGTTAAGCTGCTCAACCAGGGTTATATATGTGCTAGACTAGCAACGTCACTGAGGAAGTTCTACGGTCGTTACGAGACACTTATTACTCCATATGATATCTCGTTATCCAGACTTTTAAATGATATTCTGGACTGAGACCGATTCCTATTATTTTACACAGATTTGACACCTTCTGTACTAGAAGGTTACCTAATTTGACTTCTCCATGTAAAAATACATATGGAATGTAAAGATGATGGATAAATCCAAAGCACAAGTCCAAACATCATAAAACCAGAGGACATACAAAATCAGTGAAAATGAAAAACAAATGGAAAATAACAAAATATGTCTACTTGAAGAGCATATGTGAACCCCTGTGATGGAGTGAGATCAGGTGCCCGGGGAGAGTGAGCATCTCCTGCTTGCTAGCAACACCCGTCACATATACGCCGTAGAAAGAGTCAAATCGTGTGAATTCCATATGTATTTATATATGGAGAAGTCGAAGTAGGTAACCTTCTAGTATAGAAGGTGTCAAATCTGTGTAAAGTGATCGGAATCGGTCTCAGTCCAGAATATCATTTAAAAGTCTGGATAACGAGATATCATATGGAGTAATAAGAGTCTCGTAACGACCGTAGAACTTCCTCAGTGACGTTGCTAGTCTAGCACATATATAACCCTGGTTGAGCAGCTTAACTGAAAGTCGCCTAGCCCTCAGAACAAAGTCATTGTAATTTGAACATGCTCTGGAATAACGTATTAACTGAGATATGAATACGCCGTATGCGGGCGATAATGGAATGTTGCTACTTATGAAAGGAAAGTTTGTGATAGGGAAATTGTTAACAATAAGAAAATTTAAGTAATCACGTTTGTCATAAATTGAAGTAGTAAGTCTTCCATTTCGGTAAGCTTAACTGAAAGTCGCCTAGCCCTCAGAACAAAGTCATTGTAATTTGAACATGCTCTGAATAACGTATTAACTGAGATATGAATACGCCGTATGCGTGCGATAATGGAATGTTGCTACTTATGAAAGGAAAGTTTGTGATAGGGAAATTGTTAACAATAAGAAAATTTAAGTAATCACGTTTGTCATAAATTGAAGTAGTAAGTCTTCCATTTCGGTCAATATCAAGTAGAAGATCTAAATAGCACATCAATTGGATACTATAGTGATTTAATTTACAGTCCATTTCGATATCTTTATGTACGTTTGTATCAAAATTCTTGTATTTATACACAATACATCATCAATATATCTGAATGTAAAATTAAAGGACAATGCAAATTGCTTCTTATTTTGACTTACAAAACTTTGTATGATGTCAACTTCATAAGAAAAAAGGAACAGTTAGTGCCCATAGGGATCCGATGATCTGCTGGAAGACCTGGTCACCGAACACAACATATATTTTCAAACAAAAAGTCCAGTATGTTTTGATGTCATGTTCAGAATTTAGATTTAGGTGATTTTCACAAAATATGTGTCTGGATATCTTAATACAATATTCATATCTGAGTGAACCCTTTTTTGCGAAAAACAAATACAGTTATAGATAATTTTAAAGAGTCTGCTTTTCAGTTTATCATGAGGTATAGTGGTGTAGAAATGTAGAAAAATCGTAATTCTTAATGTATTTAACAGTGGACAAAGTTAGAGATTTTAGGCTTTCCACAAATTTCTTGGGGTTTTTTTGTAAACTGATAAACACCACTTCTAGAGTAACTATCATCGGAGTACTTGTTAAGTTTCTCTTTCACTGCAGACAGTATTTTTGTAAAGAGGACTGAATGAAGTTCGATGGAGCATTAACTGAATCCTTCAATGAACTATTTTTATGGATCTTTGTGTAGTTTTGGAATCCAAAATAAGTCGGGTAAATCCAACTCACTATCTTTCGTATATATGTTAAAAACTCTCCAGACAGATTTACGATTATCAATAATTTCATCTGTTGAAAATGTAGGACGAGTATTATGATAACCACTGGGCCAGTGTCACTGCTGGTGGACTGATAGTACCCGAGGGCATCATAAGTCTAGTGTTCAGTTCTTTTGTACTGACATAAAATATATACTTCAAATTTTCAGTGATCAAATTAAGTAAATCACTCTAAAACTAAGGAGTACCTCCCTCATGCATAGCTCTGTCTTTAGATAGATTCTTTGGTTCACTTTTCGGTCATTTTTGGTTTCAACACTGCTCCTCAAATATTTATATATTTTGGGAATTCCAAACATGTGGCCACGAGCATCACTGAAGACATAAGTTGTCGAAATGCGCATATGGTGCACTAAATTAAAAGGTATATATGTTCTATATTTATAAGTAGAAATACCAGCATATAAGTTAATACCAACCTCCTCAATTGATAAAGTGAGCCTTGCAAGCTTTATTCTAGGCTTTATCTACTAGCACTAATACATATTTGTAATGTATTCTTTCTAGTTGAGCCTTGACACCTGAGTCGTCAAAGGCAGATGTATGACGGGTCCTAATGTTTCTTTTTAGTTTACAAATACAGAATTTTCTCAAACATCTAACATTTTTTTCCCATTCTGACAATCCCAAAAATGTTTCAGTATGCTGCTCCGCCGTCAAACGCTCTAAGTATATCTTAATATCTCTAAAGTAACTTTCCATTGATGAAACTCATCATATCTTTTCATTGATTATGATGATCCTTTTCTATTATCAATATCTTTGATCTTTTAGTACTGACCTAACAGCCTCTGTCAGGCATGGGTTCCAAAATAAATTAAACGCGTATTTACGCATGTTCCCTTGTACATATTCTTTTCAGAGATTTGAGAAATAACAAGATACAGTCCATAACCAGTGGTACTTTTATTGGACTAGTAAACGTCAAAAAATTGTAAGTACATCAATGATAAAGAAGAACTAAATGGTCCAAAGTACAAATTCAAAACATTTGAATTTTATTATTTATTATTAAGATATTATGGATGCAGCTAAAACTGCTAAAATAGCATCTTCTTCCTACAATTATCGGACTTGGTGTGAGTTATGTAATGCAATTACTTTGCTGATGGACAATATTTATATGCACTGTTACGGAAAGATTTATCAACAAATAATTGGGAATCCACTCAAGACTAGCTGCACTCCCCTTATAGCATACCTGATTATGTATTGTCATGACAGGGATTATACTTTACTTAAAAATAACAACGTTTCGTCCTTATTGTCGTATTTGATAATACATCTCGATGACATATTGGCATTTGTTTACCCTGAAATTTAAAGATACATTTTAAAGCCAATATCTTTATTAAAGAAATTGCTTTCTTAGACGCATATAGTATGTACGATATCCACGACGACGTTGGATTTCTCTTAGTAAATTTCAGTGGTATGTCAGTTGCAATGTCCTAAGACTGCTATCGTATGGTCTATATATTTTCAAATGGTTCGCATTACTAGAGCCTAATCCAACTTTTTTATTTCCTGCAAATCATTTTCAAACTTTTGACACAATGTTACAAATACCATATATTTTAAAGGTTTTTGAAATTTTAACAAATATTATTAAAATCTCAATTCGGAATACTATACAGTAATATCAGTCCAGCGAAATCTATCATAGTTAAGGAGGGTCAAAAGTTCCCCGAGTCCCAAAATTGATAATAAATCTTGTAGGCGGCAATTCTACATCCTTGCACATACTTTTCCTTGAGCGTAACACTCTTGCTAACAGGGTGGACTCATTGACGGGCCTTGTTTAAACCTTTTCAGGAGAGATAAAATTCTATACCTCATCCTATTTTACTCTTAGTCGAGATTTCTACAGATCGGGTATCATAACTCGTTTTTAGACGGACAGAATGATCGACTCATGTTGATATAATTTCTTATGCTTAATTCTAATCGATGATGATATTTGTGTTCATAATTTCATTACTTTTCTTGACTTAACTTGAGTAATCTGTTGATAATTTTGAAATGTATGTTTTATTGTAATGCTAAATGTTGTGAGTGGTAGGTGTACACATAAACTGGTGAACCAACTCCACTGAGCGACGATTTTCATTTCATGTGATCGTTCTAGGACGGTTGTTGCATTAGTCTCGAATATTTTTGTGATGTTTTCTGTGTGCGTATTATTATTATATTAAGCAATACAAATGAGTCAGGTGCATTCCTTCCTTTCTTCTTTACTCCTGCGAAACCTGTAAAAAACAGTTATGATTCACCAAGATTTTAAACTTTATGACTTTATGGCATTGCTATACCTATCCATTGTTAGACTTACATACTTTTGTGCTGCTGTTCATCTGTCTATCTCTATCTAAATGAACTTTGCCAGAATGTTATAATGTCAATGTGGATGTGTTTGTGCATACTATGATTCAGAAAGGAACGATAAAACCTATTTGGTGCTAATATTGTTTTGCTAGACATAATTGATTTATCCCATATTCATCTATTTGTCCATTGTTGATCAATGTCAGTGTCAACAAAACTCGACTGATCTCAAGAAAACATAGTTCTTTGCAATAGAAAATAGTAAGACATCACATTTAATAATTGCTTATAATCAATTGCAATGACATTGCTCCCAGGGGAAAGTAAAACTTCAAAAGAGTATAACTGGCTGCCCAATAGTCAAAGTCCAGTTAAAATTCAGTGATGCTTGTATCGGGAGGAAAACTTGCGAATCCCAAATGGGGTGTGACCATATGTCAGGAAGTAGAAATCGTTCGCAGCTAGCATGCTACACTCTTTTAAATGTTGCGACGAAAACACTCGTGTTCGGTGATGTTTTCATAAAGATAATTATTCAAATAGTTTTGCTTCGTTGATTTCCTAGTCCTGGGCAGGAAGGTAAAATCAATGATTTAGCAGATGAAATCGTCACATTGCTTATAAAGGGATATGTGTAACTGATTATAGCTATCGGTAGACAGGAGGAAGACTAGATATGTGTAACTGATGATATCTACCAGTAGACAGGAGGAAGACTACATATGTGTAACTGATGATGCCTACCAGTAGACAGGAGGAAGACTTGATATGTGTAACTGATGCTGCTTACCAGTAGACAGGAGGAAGGCTAGGTATGTGTAACTGATGATGCCTACCAATAGACAGGAGGAAGACTAGATATGTGTAACTGATGATGTCTACCAGCAGACATGAGGAAAGCTAGATATGTGTAACTGATGTTACTTACCAGTAGACAGGAGGAAGGCTAGGTATGTGTAACTGATGAAGCCTACCAGTAGACAGGAGGAAGACTAGATATGTTGAACTTATGATAGCTAACAGTAGAGAGGTGGAAGGCTAGATATGTACAACTGGTGTTACCTACCAGTAGACAGGAGGAAGGTTAGATATATGTATCTGACATTACCTACCAGTAGACAAGAGGAAAGCTAGATATGTATAACTAATTATATCTACTAGTGCA
Organism: Pteria penguin; assembly: GCA_035048485.1. NCBI lineage: Eukaryota > Metazoa > Mollusca > Bivalvia > Pterioida > Pteriidae > Pteria > Pteria penguin. The sequence continues at coordinate 21,578,062 of CM068581.1, forward strand.
TGCAGTGCATCTGCTTTATAATCGAAGTGTGTGTGGGGGGGGGGGGGGGAGTATATGCGTAAATATAGGAAATACATTGCAATTGCTTGTATCGGAAGAAAGGGTGATGTACTTTGGACGCTTATCAGCAGATATGGGGAAAAATAGAAAATAAATTCAATGGCATTTTCTTAAAAAGCTTTTGAAAGCAAATGTGAACCCCAAAATGGGTTAAGTGAGTAAAGGTGCCCTTTGAGAGTAAACATATATTGCTTTTTGCAACACACTTCGCTAACATTCAGTAGAAATCTGGAATCAGGTAAATTCCAGAATAAAAGTGTCAAATTCGGTATTCAAAACGCTTGAAATAGTCTCTAGAATATCATTTAACATTCTGGATAACGTAATACTATATGATTCGAATTTACACTTATAATCCCTTCAGTTTCATGATCGTTGAAAATTGTTTAATCCATCATTCAATAATTTATCATCTTAATTCTACTATTCGGTGCCGTAGAGAAGTAGACATGTTCGACAAATAGTTCACGACAAATAAGATCCCATGAATGGAAATCAGCACATGAAGATATTCTTTTGCTTATTCGACAAATTATCCAAGATCACAGAAATAAAATTAAGCACCATGATATTACAAGTATAGGTATATTACATTTCTGATTAGACTTCCTCATTTAGTTACTAAGTAAATACTGTTCCCATACATCGACGTCAATTGTTGTGGTGTTCTTTTGATGTGTTATTTTTTCACATTCATCGGGTTTTGTTTGAGGTATGAAATACTTTGTACATTTTATACTATATTATATCTCCTATCTGTCTCTCTTAATGAAGAAACAACGAAGAAGTACCGATCAGTTATTCAGTGTCGCAGTCCAAAAGGGGCGGCTAAATCATAAAATTGTCCCATGTAAACCGTTGCCAACCCGGAAAATACAACTTTCCGGGATGAGACCAGATACCAGGGAAGAGTGAGCGTCTCTTGTTTGCATGCAACGCCCATCGCAACAGTTGCACGGACACATGTCAAATTCGGGGAAGGTCCCAATGCACACATGACATGAATGTATATAAATGGTGAAGGGAACGTCATAATAGATATCTGCCGAACAGTCATTCAATCGCACTCCAGAACGTCATGAATCTTTCTGCAAAGCGGTACCTATAGACCAATCCAGTATTACGGCTGCCATTTTTTTTCACAAGAGTTACCTTTCTTGAACGGTTAAACGCTACTTCCGGTTTCTATTTCCACGCTTTTGAAATATCTATACACCTTCCAAAACAACGTTAAAACGCGAATGTATGATTGTTCCACTAACATTTAACAATTATGGCGGATTAAAAAGGTAGCTACAGCTACAGTAATTACAATGTCATGTTTATTTGTTCATAGATGCTCGAAAAATAATGTGATTAAATCCCCGTAATCCTCAATAAACTGGCTTGACGGGTGAAGGCAATGGCAATGGTCATGATGGTACTGACGGACAGGATGGGGAATTTTGCATTTGACAACTCGACAGACTAGTACTCATAATTGTGAGTCATTCTCTCATATGACAGGTTGTTCCCCTTATCGTAGAGTATTGATCAAGTTACACGCAGTGTATATTTAAGTATTACTAGGTTTAATAAACATAGAACATACACCTTTTAATTTGTGCACCATATCATGCACATTTCAGCAACTTAGGTCTCTTCAGTGATGCACTTTGCCAAATGATTGGAATTCTCATAATATATAAATATTTGAAGAGCAGTGTTGAAACCAATATGACGGAAATTGTGGCGCAATATACAACTTGGGTGGACTCCTAAGCTCTCTGGTATTGTGTCATCTTAATAGTAACTTAGAGATTGCTGGTTAGAGATCAGCACTCTCTCCCTTATTGTTTCACAATACTAAATAGTATGACGAGTATATACATACAATATCCGTGTTTTCCATTGTAAGCCTGCAGCTTTGTTTCACTTCAACTAGGAGTTGCACACATAATTTTACACATTAATTGTGAAAACAGCAATATACTAATTTAAGACTTTTTCAATATTCATGAAGAGCAGAGCAAATAAAAGTTGGACAAGGTTAAAGGTGGATGAGGAAAAAATTAGTTGTAAAGGAGAGAAGGAGTGAATAGTGTAGGTGAGGGGTGATAATTAACCCCTGTTCATCTTCTCAAATATAATAACAGCAACAACTTTATGATAAATACATATAATTACAAGAAACCCTCAAGGATGGTATGACCAGATTTGCCTTTTGTATCCTTTACATTATTATAAACTGTCAGCTTCAGACTGAAACAACTTCTGTATATCCACAATTTGTCTTACAATATATATGCTTGCATTCAATTCATACATCCTACTAGCTGTTTTCATCTATTTTTGTATTTACTATCAAATTGACAGTCATGTCAAATAGAATATGTTGCTTAACAGAATGTTCTAACAGTGGATATAGACTTAAACTTTGGAAGAGTAAGATATGTCTTATTCAATTAGCAGCTAGTGATGTTGAAAAGTGCCAATCCAAAGGTTTTGACTGACAAACTTTCATTAAGACTGACAATATGCAGAATTTTTTCTATATATATTTCATAGTCCTGACTGACAAAATTTTCAAAATCACTGAAAATGCCTGCCATGTTTAAAAAACTTTTCTACATCTGTTATTCACAATACAAATTATGGCAAATTTTCTTGTATTTGTGACCTGCCTTTCAAGTTATTTACTTTTCCTTCAAAGGATGATGCAGTGGAACAGCAGTGTTGGGTGAAAACAGTTAATCAATAGACATCAAAATGACCCAACAAAGATATGGACACCCAAACCTGACTCTAGAATGTATTATTTACATTTTATAGATAATTATCAACCAATACTCATCCCACTTAACATTTAGGTCATAGTCAGTCTGTTACAACTCCTAGAGCCCCCCCCCCCTCCCTTTAGGAAAGGGAAATACTTCATCCACCTACTCTAAACAAAAAGTCAAAAACAGTTTTAAGGTCAAAGGACAGTAATTAATGAGAATCATGATTGACTGATGTGATGTAGGGAGAGAGGGACTACTATTTCATTGTATCAGGAGCTGTGATTGGATGAAATTATTTGATCTATCTATAAATAAAGATCGATTTCTGCTGTAAAATCATGATTTTTTATCTCATTTGACTAATGTAAAAATTTTAAGACCTAAAAAAGGGTTGTTGTTTACATTTGAAATTTGGCAAATTTTTTTTTGGGGGGGGGGGGGGGGTTGACCCCTTTCCAGCATGATTTTCTCAATATTAAGGTGGATAACCTATGGTAAACTGTTAAAATTCTGACAGAGGATGGTCTGACAAACATTTTGATATATGGATTGTATATAGCTAAAATGTAGGATGTTGTGTAAATCTTAATGGTAATTTATCATGGGACCCTATTGGAAATGGAATTACTATGCTTTGACCTATAAATGATGAAACTTCAATAGATAATCCAACAGAACTTCTCAAAATAAATCTACTGCATCACTTCATACAGCACATTCATCACACAATTCTCAGATTCCCCGAATATATAACAATAGGCCTATACATATTAAAAGGTTAGTGTTCCATCCTCCAGTGTCGAAATTCGGTAATATTGACGGATGTCTTCTTTCAATGGATTTTTAAAAGAAGTGACATTTGGAACTTGCATTTTTGACGCTGCAAAACATCAAGCGGCGAGTTCAGTTTTGGTTCCATCGCGACTTAGACCCCTTTTTTCTAGGAAAGAACGAAGTTCATCAATTTTCCGAGAGAGAAGGGAGATCATCGATATCATTATCCATACTGACCATAGACTAGTAAAATACATGAAAAGTCATCAAAGCTATGTACAGTTTATTTGTACAAAAAGTCTACAGTAAATATATACAAAAAGTTGACAAAGAGAACATCATACAAAAAATCGGCACTTCTATTTGCAATAATCAACCGCTATGGTGTGTTAACTCTCATCTATAGACAGTTACTAATGACGCTTTGTTTACACCGGAAGTAACGTTTAACCGTGGCGCGTCAATCGTTGCGCACGGTAGATAACTCGTACAAATAATACTGGATTGGTCTATTCTCTTATGAGATCACCGTAACGACCATAGAACGAACTTCTTCAGTGATAATAAATACAGAACATATTTACCTTTTAATTTTATGCACTATATGAATTCTCAAAATATATAAAAGTATGAAGAGCAGTGTTGAAGCCAAAATGACCGAAGAGTGAACCAAAGCTTCTATCTAAGGACAGAGCTATGCATGAGGGGGATACTCCTTAGTTTTAGAGTGATTTACTTAATTTGAAGACTGAAAATTTGAAGTATGTATACAGTTAGGTGCAGCCCTAACCTTACATAAAGTGCACCTCAAGTTAACTTTATGACTGCTTTTCAATTTTACTTGGCGACAACAGAGTAACTTTTGAATCAAGTTTAGTAGTAAACTTGATTCCAAGTTTACTCCAAGTGCACTTCAAGTTTAGTTTACTTTCTATATACATGTACATTTACTATATTTTTCTATTAAAACAATTTTTATATAAAATATGCAATTGTATGTAATAAGACAATTATTTCTATCGTGTTATACGAAACTGGATAATTGTAATAAAAACATGAAAAGTAAACTTGGTGTCACGTGATAGTAAACTTGAAGACGGAATGACTTTAAAGTAAACTTGATATCAAATGCACTTGAGCTAAACTTTATGACTGGTTTTCAGGACGAAAAACTTAACTTGAAGTGCACTTGTCAAGTGCACTTGAATGTAAGGTTAGGACTGCACCCAACTGTATTTAATGTCAGTACAAAAGCACTGAAAACTAGACATGATGCCATCGGGGACTATCAGTCCACCAGCAGTGACACCGGCCTAGTGGTTATAATAAATATAGAACATATATACCTTTAAATTTTGTGCACCATATGCGCATTTCGACAAGTTATGTCTCTACAGTGATGCTCGTTGCCGAATGATTGGAATTCTCAAAATATATAAAAATATGAAGAGCAATGTTGAAGCCAAAATGACCGAAAAGTGAACCAAAACATCTATCTAAGGACAGAGCTATGCATGAGGGAGATACTCCTTAGTTTTAGAGTGATTTACTTAATTTGATGACTGAAAATTTTAAGTATATATATTTAATGTCAGTACAAAAGCAGATTTCGTGTAGGTAATTCTTAAAGTTAGGATTATTAACTTAACATATCAAACGTAAAAATAAATTGAGATGCAATGTACTATGTACTGTTGAGAGGAAGGTCTGGATGAACTCATCTTCGTATGAATATAAGACAATGCCAGCAAGAAGGTGGACTCAGTTGGTACCAATAAGAATGCCAACGATTCGCTGAAAAACTGTCCCTCCAAACACCACGAAAATATTGTCTAGCAGGAATTCCAGCATTTTGATGACGTCGTCCTCAGTATACTTTTTGTTTGAATCAGAGTATTCCTTCACGAAATATGTGTCTATGTGTCCTCTTGCACAAGAACAAGATATTTGTATCTGCGATTTCCATTTTTGTAAAGAAAGGAGTCTCGTATTATTTTGATTATTCGTTAGTTTATTTTTGTAGATTTTGGTGAGGAATGGTAGTGTACAGCATGGAGAAATCTAGAGATTTTATGTTGGTAACATGCCTGAAATTGGCGGATTTCAGATTATCTAAAAGTTCCTTAGAATTCTTCAGAATTTACATCTGATTGATTCCGCTTATGGAGTATGCTGTTTCACAGTATGTTTGAAGACCATGTTTAATGCAGGTCACTTTTTTCGTAAGCAATATGGATAGAGGTTTGGTGGAGCACCTAGAAGATCCGACCATAAGCCTATGTCTGTTGGAGTTTTCTTCTTAGGAATCCAGTAAGATGTACGGTAAATCAAGGTCAGAATGACAGGAGAATAGATTTGTGATTGTCAATTATTTCAGGAACAGATATATTTGTGAGTGTGTACGTTTCATTTCGAGTGCTAAATGTAACTCCAGTTCCTCTACCAGACATTTGAAATAATATGTCTTGCTAACAAAAGAGAAAACAGAAGACATCTGACAAAGCTGTATGACAAAATCACTAAGGACATGCACACAAAACATGATAATAGTAAAATATGCACGGAAAAACATTACAAATATATTCGATTGTGCTGCGGTTACGATACCGACTAAGGATGGTCAATTGAAGTAACAAACGTCATTCAATTGGTGTGGTTAAACGATTTACAGGCGTCCACTTTCCCACTCACCGCAAAAGACAGCACAATCAAAGGACACACATTTAAAATCTATTAAAAATCCTCCATATAGAGAACAATGATCAATAGGTTTCTCAAGAAGATAAAAATATGTAAGGCGACATCAATATAAATAAACCGTGCTCTGCCCGTCTGTTACGAGTTCAAGAGGAGTCCCGACTAACAATCAGAGGGAACGAGAATCAGGACCTTGTCTTCTCCGAAATGGTTTGAACAAGGCCCGTCATAGAGTCCTCACCGCCCTGTTAGTCAGCGTTCAACGCTCAAGTAAAAGTCTATATTGAGTTGTAGAGGGAGCCAATACAAGACCTATGGTCTTAACGATGATTTCGGGGTCATTCTTTCGATGTCGATATAAAATTATCGGAATCTTTGACCTTTGACTTTTGAGGCCAGGATTGCAAAAACTGGACTTCTGTCTTGTGTAAACTAAAGTATACCACTAATTCTATACCTCGACACCTCTTTCTTTGCTAAATAAGATGTTCATTGATTTACATAACAAGCTCCTATGCGATCATCTACTCTGGTTCTTGATTGCTGTTTTTCTGTATTCTGCGTTGTACTTTATGGACTTTGTTGTTATGCATGTGTACTTGATATCACAAATGGTTTTAGGGTTTTTTATGTATTTACATGTATAAAATCATTTATTAATTATTTGTTTATTTAAGCTTTTTATAGTAAAAGAGGTCGTTCGCATGATAGTTGTGAAAATTATTTCAAGTTTCTCTTGTAGATTTCTCCAGGGCAACATATTAAAAACAATACAACCATTTTCAATGATTGGTCTGCCCCTACTGGAATCACTGTAAGTATCTTCCAAAGAAACACCCTAATTAGTTTGTTATTGTTTAACAACACATCAAGATTATTGCAAGTAAATGGTGGCCGCACCTGCCTTGTTGCTGCTGCATAATTCTATCTTATGATACGAACCGTTGTGAAGGAGTGAGGAAATTTTATGTGCAAATATATACCATGATACCAGACCTCGGTTTTTACTTTCTCAACAAAAGACAGATAGCTAAGCAAAAGATATTAAATTTCCTTAGAAAAATCCGAACCGACCGAATCGAACCCGGGTGCTCAAATAGGAAATCCAGTGCCACACCTTTGGACCAACCTGCTTCAAACAAGAATTTCTATGATTCTACGCATTTTATACCATGAGTTTATATTTACGTAATTATTATTATTATTAAATTTTTTTTTTTTAATTTTTATTAACAATATAAACCCATTTACAGAATCGACATAATCCCGGGTCAGGAGAAGTCGATAACATGAATGATATAAGTTACGCATATGCGTTGATATATAAGCAAAATCATATGAGTGATCGAAAGTACATACACATTTTAATCATGCATGAAAACATTTCATATCTACAAGGAAAAAACAAAATATATAATATCAAAATCATCATCATGAATATTATATTAAAGTTTGTTTGATACCTTTACAAAAATATCAATATTCTTCAAATTTTGTGAGTTACATTTCTTTAGTACCTTATGATAGGTCAATAGTTAGTTTTTTATATGTTGTGTTATGACTTCTTTTGTTTCATTTTTATTTTTCAATCTACAAAACATTTTGAATTTGTAGATACGAAAGGCAATGAATGAAAGTAAAAAATTCAATATCCGTGTTTTATCATTTGTTTCTTGGTAGAATCCAATAACAATGTGCTTCCAACTAATATCAAATTTTAAAGAAGAACTGGCAGATAACCAAATGTCCTTGACATTGGAGCAGTCAAAAATTAAATGTTTACAGTTTTCAGTTTCATTTGGACATAAACTGCACATACTACTAATATTTTGGAAGCATTTACTTAAAAATGATTTGTTACTGAGCAGGTTGTTCAAAAGTTTATAGTTAAATTCTGACAATTTTTTATCAAAAATCAATGATATTTTATGCTTGTAAACCTTTGTCCATGATGATTTACATAAAATATGAAATTCTCTTTCATAATAAGACTGATAGATTGGCATACGTGATTTTTTGTCACATAAAACTTTATAAAATATCTTTGAAATGCCTTTCTTTAAATCCAAAAATTTATTACCGTAAAGGAATCGTGGTTTTTGATGTGAGTTTGTAAGAAATGGTATGATTGAAAGGTCATATTTATTAACATATTCTTTGAACACTGAGTGGAGTATCTTGTATTGGCAGAGCCAGTTGCTTTTGTTTTGTAAATTTTCAAGAAACCACTGGATTGGTTTTAATCCATTGGCATCACATATGTCTTTTACATATCGAAGATCACTATAGATCCACTCTGTAAAAAAATAATGATTTACCTTTATGTTTAAATAAAGTATTGTTCCATATTGGTTGCTGTAAAAATTCTGTGACAGGTAAGTGTTTCTGTATATGCTTGCATTTATTGTAGCATATAAAAATTTGTTGATAAAAAGTAGGAAACTTCCTAATTAAATTGTAATTTTTTATATCTGTTTCATTGGTTAGTAGAATATATCTAAGGTCGATATTATTCTGTTGACATAAGGCATCTATATATGATTTTAATTTTCCATTTGAATTTAATAATTTTTCAACCCAAGATGCTTTTATCGATTTGAACTTTGATTCTATATCTATCACACCAATACCGCCTTCATTGATGTTGCGTATTAAAGTATTACGTTTAATACGGTCCTTTTTGTTCCATAAGAAAGTAAATATAAGTATATTAATTACTTTTATTTCCTCGTCTTTTCGTAAAGAGAGAACAGAAATTCTATATAAAATCTTCGAGAGAGCTAATGTGTTTATCACAGAGGTTTTTCCAAAAAGAGTAAGATTTCTTGTTTTCCATGCCTCAAAGAGTTTTTCCATGTTGTTAATGCATTTTATAATATTATTTTCATAACACAGTTTCTTATCATGCCCAATGTAAATTCCCAGCGTTTTAATGCATGATGAATTGATATTAATGCCATGAATTTTCTCAGTAAATCGTTGTCTTATATTTCCCGTTAAAATACATTCTGATTTTGATGTGTTTAGAGTCATCCCAGATACTGAACTGAATGTGTTTATGACACTGATAGCATTATTCATGGACTCTTCATCTTTTAAAGGAAGTGTGCAGTCATCTGCATGTTGGACAATTTTTATTTCGTTTTCTTTTACATCATTTATCATATTTATACCTTTGATGTTATTATTTTTTCTTATTTGAATTGCAAGAATTTCAGTTACGAACAAAAAGATTAGTGCGGAAATGGGACACCCCTGACGGATGCCCCGTGACATTTTACAAGTTTTTGATATCCATCCATCATTTTTTAATCTAAAGATAGGATCTCTGTACAAAATATTTAACCACTTTAGGAAATTATTACCGAAATTAAAAGATTTGAGTGCTTTAAACATAAAATTCCATTCGACAGAATCAAAAGCCTTTTGAAAATCTAAAAACAATAATATACCATCTTCATTAGACTTGTCATAATAGTCAAATATATCTGCTATGATCCTGGCATTCATTCCAATAAATCTACCTTTAATACATGCAGATTGGTCGTTCGATATTAAAATGCTTATAACTTTTTGTAAACGTCTTGCAAAGGTAAAGGCTATGATTTTATAATCGGTATTGGTTAAACTGATCGGTCGATAATTTTCTAACATGTGTTTATCTCCCTTTTTGAATAAAATGGATAATACCGACAGCCTCTGAGAAAAAGGTAATTTATCTTCATCAAAAGACTTTTGAATTGCGAGATAAAAATGCGTTTTAAGTTTTGACAAGAATTTTTTGTAAAACTCGCTTGGTAGCCCATCTAGCCCTGGACTTTTGTTATTTTTCATTGCAAAAAGTGCATCTGAAAATTCATCCATAGTCGGAAAAGAATCAAGTAATTGTTTGTCTTCATCATTTAAAAAGGTGTCGACATCGACATCAGAAAAAAATCCATCTGTAATTCTATCATCAATATTTTGAGATTCATATAACTTTTCATAAAAATCGCACATTTTGTTTAATATCTCATCGTTTTGAGTAATTAAACTCCAATCGTGTTTTCTAAGCCTTTTAATTGTGTTACAGGTCTGTGTTTGATTTTCTAATCTCAAAAAATACGACGTATTTTTTTCACCTTGTTCGACCCATTTAGCCCTTGATCTGACTTGAGCTCCTTTAGATTTTTCATTTAATATAGTTAACAGGCATTCCTCGAGGTAGCGTTTCCTGTTCATATCAATTTCATTCGAATCAAGCATTTCTATTTCATTAATTTCATTTTCAATTTCTTTTATCCTTTGTTTAGATGATTTTCCAAGCCTCTTAGAGAAGTTTAAACAAAACGTTTTAATTGATGATTTTATATTTTCCCAATGCGTGTGTGGATCGTCATCACTATCACTTAAGTTTTCTAAAAAAGAATTCATAGAACAAATAAACTCACTGTTATCAAGCAAAGATGCGTTGAATTTCCAATAACCAGGCCCACGTATGTTGCCGGATATGTCCAGTGTTTTAAACACAAATGATCAGACATTCTAACACCATTTGAGTGAGAACCAGGAACTCTCCTAACTAACACATTATTAGGTGTAAAACAAAAATTTGACGATATGAAAATATAGTCGATTCTCGAGCTTGGAATATTTTCACCATTACACCAAGTAAATCCTTCTTTGGTACATAAAGACCTCCATATATCAGTTAAGGCAAAGCTGTTAATAAAAAGCTTAAGTGTACCCAGACTCCTATCTGTACTACTAACATTGTCTAATTCACAATTAAAATCCCCAGCTATGATGATATTTTCTTTATTATAAGTATATTGATTACACCATGTTGAAAGTCTTTTAAAGAAATCATTTCTCTCCTTTACTTGATTTGGAGCATAAACATTTACAAAAGTGAAAATGTACTCTTCAATTTTGAGATTAACCAGGAGTCTTCTACCGTCTATTGATCGGTGTACATTCAAAATTTCAACAGGTAAATTTTCTCTAAATAGTAAGGAAACACCCTTACTGTATTGAGAATCAGAGAAACTATGTAATATTTTACCATGCCATCTTGAGTTATAGATGGACTCACTTTTTTCAATGAAGTGGGTTTCTTGCAAAAAAATTATATCAGCATTTATATCCTTTAACCATGTGAACAATTTTACCCTTTTTTCATAAGTATTTAAACCTCTACAATTGATTGAGAAAAGAGAAAGATTACTCATCGTCTAAAGAAAGTACTAACTTAATCAGACAATCAAGAGAGATAACTCTTACTTAAAGTTTATGACTTCTTCGAGCGAAGCGGGGTAGGGCCACTTGACGTCTGGGTACTTGGGAGTTCGGCTCCACTTTCTGTTCTTAACAAGGTCCATGAACAGTTTGCCAAGGGTGTTGTTGCCTGGCCATTCCTTCTGTGAGGTGTAAGTAGTGCTTTCCTTATCTAAGCCAGATCCCCAGTGATCATCGTATGTGGCTTCCACGATAACGCTCTGTTTTCCTATTTTCGTTAGCTGCTCTTTTAATTCGGTACACTGTTTTAATTTCTTTTCGATTATTTCACGCATAACGTTATCTTTTGTTTCTTCCCACTGGTCTGAGGTTGTTACCTGCTTTCCGACGCGCTTTGCGTCGAGTGGGGTGGCGGCTTCCCGATTACTAGTAGCCCTCACCATGTCCCCGGACCTCATCGCCTTTGCATATTGGAATGCGTGCTCAGCGGTTTGGTGGTTGTATCCAAATAAATTTATTTCACATTGATAGAAATTAGACAAGGGGTCGCCTTTTCCTCCGAAAACGAAGACATCCTTTCGTTGATTTGCATAGTGTTTACAATCTTCGGATCCCGGTTTATGACCTGGTTCGTGACAAACCTTGCAACAGGGTTCGAACTCGCATTCATGACGCATGTGATCCTCTCCCCAGCAGTTGGTGCAACGCATATTCCTCTCTCGTTTGGGCTGGCCACGATGGAAAATAGAGCAATTCATTCCGGCACAGAAACTCGTTCTTGGTAAGAATTTACCTTCAGGCAAAGGTTGCATATACACAAAACGGTTACCGTTCAGAATGTCGGTCATTTTTCTAGTGGCCGGGTTACGAATCTTTTCATACTTGATTTCCGATGTTGTCTTTACTCCTAATTTGTCAAGCATATCATTGATACAATCATCATCAACCGACAGAGGAACGCCTCTGATTGTAACACGGATCACTTCCTCGTCGGGTTTCTCAGTGCCAGCAGAAAAGGGATTGGTATCGAACACACTTACTGTTTTCTGTCGAAGTTCGAATCCTTCTGTTACCAATAATTGTCTGCTTTCTTTAGAATTCAAGTAAATGCGCCATAGATCTTGATCTAATTGAATGCATTTGATGTCACTAACTTTCTGTTGTAAGGCCCTGAGCATGTCATAGTCGGTAATTTTTGAACTCTTGCTGCTTTGTAGATCGCTGTTACGCAGGTAAACAGGTTTTATCATCGGTTGACTGGCCATTGTATAGGCTATCTCGTTTCTCCACAGTTGAGTTGTTCTCACCAAAGATGTCAACACAAAGAAAACATACAAATAACTCCACAATATGTACATGAAAAATCTTCTTGTCATATGAAACTGATATCTATCATATTATATATCCACTATATACATTTTCGACGAAAATCCGGCATTAAATCCAGATGAAAAACATCAAAAGGACGGAGCTCCAAAAAGCGTGTATACTTCTTCGCTCGTCACGTGACCGTTATTATTATTATTATTATTATTATTATTATTATTATTATTATTATTATTACTCTATGTGTGAGTCTCAAATATACATAACCACACTTATCTAATTCAGTGCTGTAAAACAATGTGTAAGTGTAGATAGTTTTAGTTACAATGTCTTCCATTGGCCAATTGACGTGAAGGATACCTACCATTCATGTCGTGTAATGGAACATATAGGACATGTGTATACTAGTATATGTAATATTTACATAATTATCAATATTGCTGAGCATAAACGCTACCTTTTAAATCTGATCTCTTCACCTATTCTAATCCTCCTTTAAACATGAGGGGATGCTGCTTTGGAGCAAAAGTAATAAAACACAAATGTAAAAATCAAATCGAAAAATCATAAAATTTAGATTATTATAAATATAAGAAAGAAATTAAATACAGCTACTACTGATGAAAGTTATTTTCAGTTTGATGTTAAACAATAATAATATATTGCTGTATTACTTTGACAGTTTTCTGAACAACAACACTATCCATATTATACAGCCATATGTATTTAACGGTCTTCCCGCGTTGGAGAGATTGTAAGTAGAACTTTTGAAGTAGAAAAAATATTGTCACTGCGTATTGCTAAATTACAATTATGAAGCGGTTTTAACCATGCAATATGCAAGAGTGTTTAGAAGAGTATCCCTTATCGTACTTCTATATAACAACTGAATGACAATATTGATCATTCTACAAAAAACAATGATAAAAACGTTTACTTGCTTCGGACATTGGACAGACAACAGCATTTGCTTTGCAGTTAATTGTTAATAAAAAATATAGAGATAATTTCGAAAAGACCGAATTGGAACGTGACAAAATATTTAATAGCTCTCGGTGCATAACTCACAATTTTGATTAATTTGTATACATATAAGTTTATTAATGAATGGATTATGAAGAAAATTGTGCTATCTCTGATGGTTGTTTGGTGATGTACTTCTTTCACATTACCGACATATGACAATGGCTAATGCACTTCTAGTAAAGCATAAATCGGCCTACAGTGTATATGGTGTGTGAGGTTGCACTGCTGTCCTGTGTACATTACATGGCATCGTAAGTAAAGATTGTTTCCACACATTTGGTCATGTATACTTTGTATACTTCATCGGATTAGTGTCTTTAATCACTAATGTACTGCAAAGTTGATGGTCCATTTATCTGGGAAATGATCAAGTTCAAATATATCTATTGATGATAAACGGTATTTGCATACACAATAAAAACATATATGGCCTCACAAATCAAGCATAAATATGTCAGATGTAATGAACATCAAAATCTTGACCCGTCATGTTTAAAAAAATCTGAAATATGCTATCATGGGTATTTCCAATGGCAGGTGCGAGAAAAGACTATAGGATATACTTAATGTGTAATAGGCTAACATAAGGTCCAAGTGAAAAGGATGTTGAATAACAGCGACGAGTCTTACTGATCCATTTTAATGTTATGACATTAGATAGTTAAAACGATAAGCATGAATAATAAAGTGCGGTATATATACCTACATATATCAACATATTATATTATATAATAATAATAATATTATTATTATTTCATGATATAAATATATTTAAAATAGATCTTTTAATAATTGCAGGTACACTGATGAATTTCGGTTTTGTGGTCTAGCTAAATCTGTTCATATGTGTTATCCTGGACATGCAATTTCATCTAGCGAAGATACGATGTGCTTTTGTAGAAAATACATATGGATAATAGGAATTCTAACGTACATATATACATATAGAAGGGAAGTCGTGAATTATTAAAGTTTTCATGTAAATGATGTTGTGCATTCGAAATGAGTTTGTAATGAGTAACTGTAGAATTACGCAAAGACCTTCTTTATCTATCTAATACATTACTGAGAGGATTGATTATAGATGACAACAAAAGGACAAAACGAGAGAGATAAACAGACAGACAGATAGACAGACAAAGAATACAGTATTTTACAGTGAAAGAAATATAATAGATTGTCTATGTTCCTTCACTGCACATAAGCAATCGTGTAAAAGGCATTCTGGCATCTCCACTTTCATTAACGACATCCTACTTACTGACAGGAATGTACAGGATTAACCAAGCTTATTGAATACCTTAAAAGATCACGGCGTAGTCAACGTTAATAATATGTCAGCTATAATCTTTATCGTTTCGTAGTAACTAACGCTAACGATGTTTGTCAGTACAGTACTGTTTCCATTTAATCAAGCATGTTTATATACTGTAAATGTGGTTTTTGTGCCCGGGGGGAAATTTACACCAGTAACGCGGTGAGCTGAAATCCGCGTAAAATGCCTCTGCGCGTAAGGTCAGAAAAAGATTAAATATCTGAGGTCATATTTGCCCGGTAATACAATTACACCTGTCGAATGTCATATATTATCGCTTCTTTGAATACACCCGACTAAGTATTCACTGCACAGACACCGTTCAAGATGTCAGAAACGATGACCGCGTAAATTATACGCGGTTCAACATTCCACCGCGTATTTAACACCCACGCGTAATGTATGAGAGTACTTAACCACAGCGTAAATAACCATTTTTACAGTATGTATATATAATATAATGCAAAATACGAAAGTAACTAGTGTAAATATTGCACTAACAACAGTATACCACGGTGGAGATTCACAGACCCCAGAAATTCAGAGGTGAGACCAGGTGCTCGAGAAGAATAAGGGTCTCCTGAATAGCTAGCAACGCTCGCCATAAATACCCTTACATACAGAAAAAGCAAATGTAACTCAGCACTGCATATATAAATGAATGTGAACCAACACTGTGTAGAAAGTGTCATTGCCACACAACATCAGCAAAAAAGTATAATAACACTTAAGTCAAAACGTCCGCGGGGAACTTCTCAACGAGCTCCACACTGCAAAGTGAATAAGTGATGATAAAAGGTGTGTGATATCGGATAATAGCAACATATCTGATTTCACTTCGATACAATCAATGATTACATAAAATGACTTTTAAACTGTACCTCACCGTGTTCTGTATATATTGTTTTCTTGTTGTTGCTGTTTCTTGTGCATAATTTATTGTAATAACGTTATCCGAGTAGATATAGATATATCTAAATATTCAGCAGAGTCTATCATCCCAATGTCGACGGTGATCTTACCTATACAAACTAAAGAAAAAAGAGGAGTTACTGGCTCAGTTATGTGGCAGAAGTCACCATGGAGCTATACAATACATGAATATAAATAATATACTAGAACATATAACACATTACAAAAATATTTGATTGTAGTGCAATTACGATACCGACTTAGGACGGTCATTTAATTTGACCAAAGCAAAACAAATGCTGTGGTTAACCGGTTTACGGGCCCACCTTCCCACTCACCGTAACAGCAGAACAATCAAAGGACGTACATTTAAAAATTTATAAATAATCCTCCATGTAAAGAACAAGGGTCAACAGGTATCGCATATTGAGAGGTCATAAAAATATAACACGTAAGGTATTGTACAACAAATAATGGTATAAAAATATATGCGACATCAACATGATAAACCGTGCTCTGCCAGTCTGAAAGCTAAGACCCTAGATCTGTAAAATTCCCGACTAACAGTCAGAAGGGACGAGGTTCAGAACCATGTCTCCTCTGAAAGAGGTTTGGACAAGGCCTGTCATATAGTCCCTACCGCCCTGTTAGTCAGCGTGCAACGTTCAAGTATAAGTCTGCATAAGGCTGTAGAGGGGCCAAATGCAAGACCTATAGTCTTTTTGATGATCTCAATATCATATTGTCTATTTAGAAGACGTTTGACTATTTTATTAAGAAGGGTCAACGTTCACTTTATTTCATATCATCGGATTCAAAATAAGTTAATGCCTTCGACATCGAAAATATGAACTTGAGATCATCGCACAAAAGATAAGTATAGTATCTGGTCCCTTCACAACATTATGAATGCTTTCATTTGAGCGTAGCACCCTGACATACAGAGTGGTGGGGATTCTATGACTTTATCTATATCTTCCCAAAGGAGTTAAGGTCCTTTTCACAAAGAATTATAAATTCTTCCGTACATGTAAGTTTTCTTTTGTACAGATTCCTTATTAAATTAAGATTTATATTACGTAAACACAATTACGTGTCAGTCTTTGTAAGAATGCTTGCTGAACCTCGCCCACTCTACCTGTTAGTCGAGGACTCTTACAGAGCTTAGACGGTGACTGTGATCGTCCTGGAAAATGGTAAATGATTGCCACATCAAATGACCATTCTAAATATAGATGTTGATATATATAATATAAATTATACTATTATTGTTATTAAGTTGTATTCCATAATACTATTTGTGTTTATGCGTTAATATAATCTCAACTCAGAAAATTCTGTTATTTTTATTCTCTATGTCGAGAATTATTCATAGATTTATATATTCTAAGTCTTGATTGTACTGCTTTTGAGGTGACTGAGGAGAGGGGCCTGTAAACCGAGTAAACCATTCCAATTAAGCGAAAATCATTGCCACGTCAAATGACCATTCTGAGTAGGTACCACAATTTCATTACAATTGAGTATTTGTATTCTTATATGCCTATTTATCTTTTCTCTGTATTTCCTTGACGACCCTTGACACATAGCTAAGTCAGATGCTTTGTTTTTCCATGTCTATTATTGTGTAGATCGTAAAAGAGTTCCACGCAGACGGACAATTTGACTAAAATGTTAATTTTATACTGTAAGATGTGGGATTTCTGATGGGTGCAGCTAGCCAGACCGGAGACGCTCACTTTCTCCGGATACCTGGAGTCATCCTTTAATGTCAGTCTTAGTGCATTATGTATATGTGTCAGTGATTGAGTTGCAGTAACCATTGTTCCATCGCATTTTTATTATATTGGAATGACTGAATCGTCAAACAAAAATGGAAATGTTTCTTTCTTATGTATGTATCTACATTTAGAAATGTTTCTTTTTAAATGCAATGATATATAGAAAGGAATCCATGTTATTGTAAAAACGTATGGCAGTTCCCCCCTACATTGATATTACACACGTAAAGAATAAATTGAATCAGATATGCGGTATTACCTCCAACTTGTTACACGCTATATCAAATACAATCATTATGGTCAATTTAACGCAATCGAAATTGGATCAAGTTTTTGCATTTTATTTTCATCCAGCACGAAGTTTGATATTTGCAAATATCAAATGAATAATGCTGTACAACAGGTAAGTTTCATTTTTCTATACAAATAGTACATTGTATGACAGTAATTACGAAATTCATTGTCCGTAAGAAATTATTAATAATTAGAGCTGACATCACATAAAATACTATAAGTCTGCTAATAAGATGAGTTATATGCAGGATCTGTATTGTCTCCGATCAAGACAAGTTGAAGGAGAAGTATAGGAAAAGGTTGGCCCATCTAATTAAATTGTGACTTGGAAAAAGAAAATTGTTTATTTTTGAAGGATTTGAATACTAGCCACACAGAAGATGCTTACTCCTACTGGTCATCTGGTCTCATCTCTAATCAGTGGTTGATTCAGAAGGAGGAGGGACGTTCCCACTGAGAAAGAGAGAGAGAGAGAGACGCGGCTTACTATAACTGTTTGATAATCGTACGTCTCCGGAGGGAAAATTGTGGTGTGAAGTGCGCGACATACGTTGAGGGTGGACCCAAGTGTTTGGGGGAAGGGGGAGGGCGAACCCTAACCCCCACTTGACATGGCATGCCCCTCATTGTTGGTGTAGAGTGAATTTTTCAAGACATACGACAGAAAATGGTCAGGTAACAAATCTCTCGGAGCAAAGTTGGTTTTCTTAAGTGTAGGGATCTGGGTTACAAAATAAAGATTGCTGTATTTAATTGTGTTTGTGTTCGTCTAAACATATTTAATTTATACGTTTTTTTTCAATTTTACTAGCCCTGCTGAACAAAGATCGGCAGAGCTTACACCATATCATTGGTCGCCCGTCCCTCCATTCATAAAGAAATTGTTTGTTACCGATACTCCTCTGAGATTTTATTCTGTGTTAGACGTTTTCCCTTTATGATCTAGTGCATGTGTAATGGTGAACCTGAGCCAAGCCATCAGGATTGGGAAATAGGCATGGACTTGAAATCTTGTTATGGCTTCTCATCCAATATAGATATGTATTATTTTATAGTCCAATATTATTTCTTTCCCTATTTGCTTAATAGAATCCATTCGAGTGAAAAAATTCCAATGCAAACAATCATTCAATAAGTTCCGCCTATCCTTTTTATGAAAAAATAAACCCCCGGTGATTCACCGGTAGGAGGCAAGGGATGCTAGATTGCAACCCCTTTTGTCAGAAACTATTCCCAACCTGGTCCAGGAATATCCTAATAGAATCTAGCACTAGTTTGAGTTCCAGATAGAAAAAGATCAGTCGAGGATTGGATGAATCAACAAATCTCAACCGATGCGTTAGCCGAGGTTGAGATATGTTGATTCATCCAGCCCATGACTGACATTTTTCTATCTGGAACTCAAACTACTGCTTGATTATTTTTCTCGCATCTCAGCAGCTCGATGTAGGCTATAGATATTTTCAATGTTTCTGTTTACTTCCTTTGATGGCCGAAAAACTGACTGAATAAAAAGACAGTCCGCCGCAATAAAATATAACACCATGATATGCATGAAGAAACTTTATATTTTGATAGGAGTTTTCAACATTAAACTTAACGATAACACACAATGTTGTCTATCTCTCCGACGCAAAAATCGTGAGTCGCCATGTTTCATTTGTTTGTGAACAATGCAGACGACGCGCGGAAGGATACAAAGTGTTTCGGATAGAATTTTCCAGTACTGATAAAAACGGGATTAGTCGATCTCCGGTGCGAGAAACCGTTTTACATCATTGGTCACTTGGTCTCACTTTTGATTGTCAGGGGTCCAGGAATAACCACCGTTATACATTACTGGTCACCTGGTCTCACCTCCGATTGTCAGGGGTCCAGGAATATCTACCGTTATACATCACTGGTCGCCTGGTCTCACATCTGATTTTCAGGAATCCAGGAATGTCCACCGTTATACATCATTTATCACATGGTCTCATCTATGATTGTCAGGAATCCCGGAATATCCACCGCTATGCATTAGTGCTCACCTGGACTCACCTCTGATCATCAGGGGTAAAGGAATGTCCGTGTTATACATCATTGGTCACCTAATCTCACCTCTGATTGTCAAGGGTCAAGGAATGTCCACCGTTATACATTACTGGTCATTTGGTCTCACCTCTGATTGTCAGGGTCCCAGGAATGTCTACCGCTATTCATCATTGGTCACCTTTTCTCACCTCTGATCGTCAGGAATCCATGAATGTCCACCGTTATATATCACTGGTCACCTGGTCTCACCTATATTTTTCAGGGATCTAGGAATGTCCACCGATATACATCACTGGTCACCTTTTCTCACCTCTGATCGTCAGGAATCCATGAATGTCCACCGTTATATATCACTGGTCACCTGGTCTCACCTTGATTTTTCAGGGATCTAGAAATGTCCATCGATACACATCACTGGTCACCTTGCCTCACCTTTGATTGTCAGGAATCCATGAAAGTCCACCGTTATATATCACTAGTCTCTTGGTATCACCTCTGGTTTTTCAGGGGCCCAGGAATGTCCACCGTTATACATCACTGGTCATCTGGTCCAACCTCTGATTTTCAGGAATACAGAATTGTCCACCGTTATATATCACTAGTCACCTGGTCTCACCCCTGATTGTCAGGGTACAGGAATATCCATTACTAATGAATGAAACATTTCTGTGATTGCCACAGTGACTTAATACCCGCTATTTTTTATTCTTCATTAAGTGTTTAAACACCGTATGGGTATCAGAAGGAGACCAACATGCGCCCCTACAATTATTTATTTATTTTTTTTAAGGTTTTGTTGTTCGTTTGAACGCATCCATTTAATTTTTTCAACACTCATACTTTCTCCAAAACAAATTGTCTTTGAAGTCAGCAAATATAGATAAACTCGACCAATAACAAAAACATCTCTATATTTCCATAAATACACCTCCCAGAAATCGATGTGTCGTGATACGCCCGGATATCTGACAGTGACACAGATATCCAGAGGGAGCAGTTTCCGTCTCTGCACGATTGGTGTATATCGTACGGTCTCCGTATAGCTACCGGCCGATGATTTGAATGACATTTTACGACATCTACCCATGCCGAGCCTATTTCTTCGAGCACACGGTAATATCGTACTATTACTCGCTGGGAGGTCTGGATCACTTCTAAGACTTTGTGGACAGATAGAAAATAATCGTTGACATTTGGCTCTATATCTGCATAAAACATTATCGCTGATCAATTTTTGTACCTACTGCCATCCCAAACGACAGAAAGTGAGCTATACTGAATAAAAGTGTCTGTCGGTCTTTCTGCAAACGCGTATAATTTTTCAAGACTTTTTCACACATTCTTGGAAATTTTTGACTGACTAAAACTTGAAACACATCTTTGTTACCAATACTACTCGACAAATGATACTCCTGTCCCATGATGGATCCTTATTGGTTAAAGCTACTTTGGCCAGTCCGTTTTTATAAGACAAAGCTATCATGTTGTTCTCGTTAAGAGTGTCCTGGTAAGTTAAATTCTTTCTAAACAAAATTTATTGTTAAATTTAGTATGAATAAATCTTTAACGTTGAAAAGAAAAACCCAAGGGGTCGGTTTCAAGAACGAAAATATGTAATGTCACATTTTCACTGAAAAGTATTTGACATAATATATCAGAATTAAACATACATTTAAACGGTTATAAAATTAACTTACTGATTCAGAAAGGTATTGACTTTCTTTTTAATGAAATCAAGAGATATATATGCCGCACTTTCCAATATTGAAACGAATTTTACTAGTTATCTGAAATGTTCTTATTCATTGCCATTCAAGGGATCCAATAATGAAGGAACTGGAGAATTCATTTCAAACCCCTTTTGGTTGTATTATGTAACAGCATGTTTTCATCATCATGACCTCAATAACGAAGAGAATGACTTCAATTTATTTGAATCAAATGTATCAGATTGTGTTTCAGAACTGTTATCGGTTGTCAGCTTAAGGGATTTCTTTATCTTAGATTTTCGTTCATTTTTTCATCAAAGGGATAGTTTGCTAGATCAGGATATGTAAATTTCAAATGAGAACATCACTTAATCGTACCTGTATTGTACTTGGTATAAGTTATTTCATTCACTAGAATTGATTATGATGTGGGTGTGGAGTACGGTTCAACATCTTTTATAATTTATTTGATTTTGATTGTTAGCAAGGAATCTGAATTAAAGGGACGAGGGGGACTGAAAATGTTCTAAGGTTGTGTGACCTTTGAAAGCCGCCTGTGACAAACCACACTATTTTCGGGACCAAATTGTGTATTTAGATTATTAGAATGTAACTGCATGCATGCATAATTATAAGAATTATGCAACCTCTCTGTTCAAAGACGACAAACGCCACTAACCCTCCAGATTGTCTTCTTGGCCAGCTTTTTCCCAAGCAGCCTGATGTTGGGCATTCATGGAATAACAAAAACAAATTGATAAAATCTGCCAAACATAAAATTTATATCAAATCAAAAACTTACTAGACAGAAAGAGATCCAAATGCAACTGTAAGATAAACCTAACCACAGCAATAATGTAACCAGCTTGACTATCACCAAAAAGTTGAAATATTGATATTTCAAATGATACACTATATAACATGAACAATGGACGATAGCATTCAATACCCTATGACCATGAATTATATATTTATATCGGTAATAACGTGCAACCCCCCCCCCCCCCGCCACACACACACACAATATTGCACTACAATCAAATATCAAATGTGTTAAATGTTCTATTATATTATTTATATTCATACATTGTATAGCTCCATGGTGACTTCTGCCACATAACTGAGCCGGTAACTCCTCCTTTTTCTTTTGTATTATTAAAAATATTATTAAATGAGCACTCTGCCCTTTTTGTTAAAAAATCGTTAGTACACGCTAAAAGGTTTATACATACTTTGTACATTTAGAGCCTGTTTTCAACAGCGTTTATCTAGATATATTTGCCAATTCTGAAGAACAGAATGTTTTTGTTTTTTCAGTTTAATCAAAGTTTGATTATTTATTTTCACCTTTTGGGAGATCAGAGTCATAAGCTTCATCTGCCAAAAACAAAGGATTCTTTCAAACCTTTTCAGAGGAGATAAGGTCCTGATGCTCGTCCCCTCTGACTGTTAGTCGAGACTCCTATTTTCTTAGTGTGTAATCAATTTTATGACCTCTCTCCTTGAGAAACCTGTTGAATCTTGTTCTCTATATGGAAGATAAATTTTTAAATGTTTGTCCTTTGATTGTGTTTCTTTTGTGGTGAGTGGGAAGGTGGGCGCCCGTAACCCGGTTGACCACACAAACTGAGTGACATTTGTTACTTCAATTGACCGCCCTAAGTCGGTATCGTAACCGCAACACAATCGAATATTTTTGTAATGTTCATGTATATTGTGCTGTTGTCATTTTTGTGTGCAGGTCCTTGGTGATTTGTGTCATACACCTTTGTCAAATGTCTTCTGTTTTCTCTTTCAATACATATTCATTAACCATAAATTTTATGTAAATTCACTTAAATTGAATAAAAGTTTATTACAGACCACATCAGAGTAGTGCAATAGTTAAGCTTACTACTTCGGTATCTGTACTGATGGACCTTAGTCTCAGAGGATAATTATAATAGTAGTGTCCGACTGTAGTCAAGTAAAGTTTAGTACAACGTTCTCAAATTAAAAATTTTACCGGCATATTTACAGTCAATTCGTTAACAATCTTGAGACAGCTTTGTAGTTCTGACTAAATGAAAGGTAGAAAATCTATGACAGGCTTTGTCTTAACCTTCACATAAATTACCGGTCCAGTCTATAAAAAAGGAAATGGCTGATTTACAAGATAATCATGTCTTCGTACCTGTTGATAAAGCAGCTAATAATGTTATCATTGTTTGAAAACTATACTATGTTGCAGCCCGCTTAAAAATCTTAACTGAACTCTACTCGTACGTATGTTGAAATCTCTTGCTGATGGACAAAATCATACTTCACCAATAGAGTCTAAATCATACCTATGTACTTCAGTTGCATCTGAATTTTTCTCAAGAAAGAAAAAATAGGAGTTACTGGCTCAGTTATATGGCAGAAGTCACCATGGAGCTATACAATACATGAATATAAATAATATACTAGAACATATAACACATTACAAAAATATTTGATTGTAGTACAATTACGATACCGGCTTAGGACGGTCATTTAATTTGACAAAAGCTAAACAAATGGTGTGGTTAACCGGTTTACGGGCCCACCTTCCCACTCACCGTAACAGCAGAACAATCAAAGGACGTACATTTAAAAATTTATAAATAATCCTCCATGTAAAGAACAAGGGTCAACAGGTATCGCATACTGAGAGGTCATAAAAATATAAATACGCAAGGTATTATTAAACACATAATGGTATAAAAATATATGCGACATTAACATGATAAACCGTGCTCTGCCAGTCTGAAATAATATGATAATTATAGATATTTGACATGTACTGAGTTGTGTATTGTCATAACATTTTGATGGATATTTAATCTTTCACAGATTATTGGGATTCTTATAGGCACTACCTGCCATCCCCTTTTTGGCAGATTTATTTTATATTTTTACGAGAGGGATGTCAGGCATTCTACTAAAAACTCGACTTTATTGATTAGTTTAAAAACACCTTTAGATATCTTAATGATATTTTAGTAATCGATAATCTTTCGTTTGAAAAATATATTACGAACGTTTATTCACCTGATCTTCATTTAAAGAAGGTCAATACTTCTGATAAGGAAACTTGGACTTGGAAAATAATTAACAACAATTTCCCTTATTTAGATGGCGATATCCCTTCACTCCCAGCATTTGGTATGTATATTAGTCAGTTGGTCCAGTTTACCACAGCCTGCGCTTCTGTTTTCGATTTTCAAGCAAAGGACTTTCAAATTAATTTTAAACTTCTGACTCAGGGTTATAGATATCCTAAACTTCAATAAAAACTTTTGGTAAATTTTACAGATCTTATTCAGACATTTAATCTGTTTTTTGACTTTTCAACATTACGATTCCAATGGAATTTGGCATCTCAATTTTTACGTTGATCTATTGTACAAACTAAGGAGGGTCAAAGGTTCCAATAATTTCATATTGACGGCTTCTAAAATAATCAACATCAACAGTATGGCCCCGAGATCATCGTTAAGACCATAGGTCTTGTATTGCGTCACTCTATAGCCATATAGAGACTTTGACCTGAGGATGGCATGCTGAATAACAGGGCAGTGGGGACTATGATGAGCCTTGTCGAAATCTTTTCAGAGGAGACAGGGTACTGAATCTCGTCCCCATTGACTGTTAATTGTAAATCCTACAGATCAACGATCTGAGCTCAATTACAGACAGGCAAAACACGGTTTGCTTATGCTGATGTTGCCTTACATATTTTGATACTAGTATATTGTTCTATGAAACGTTTGGTCTGGAAATTTGATGACAATTTTCTTTAGAAATTTGTTGATCCTTGATCTCTATATGGAGTTTTATTTATAAATATTTAAATGTGTGTCCTTTAATTGTGCTGTTTTCGCAGTGAGTGGGACGGTAGGCGTCAGTACACCGGTTAACTACACCAATTGTGTGAGGTTTGTTACTTTAATGCACCTTCCTAAATCGGCATCGTAACTATAGTAGTTTAGTTTAAAATTTTTCATTTCATAATACATTGAAATGGGATTGGGCAAAAGTTATTCTTAACAGTTACAACACGAGAAAGTGTTAAAGATGGCGGCATTTGAATATTATATATATATATATATATATATATATATATATATATATATAAAAGCGCAAAAAAGGAAATTGTAACAACATTCACTATTCATAAGTATCGGATCAACCTCAATGAAGGTTAATGCAAATCGCTCGAGAAAAAGGGGTCAATATAAAAGCACAGGTAAGCGATAACGATACTAAAACAAATAAAAAATTGCCAAATTTTCGAAGCAATCTGCTTCTTCTTCAGGACACACACACACACTCACACAAATATAAAGACACGAAAAGAAAGATAGAAAATATATACAAAGCACTAGTCTAATAAAAACTGGTTTCTTCAATTGGCTACATATTGAGCGTTTCTCCATGCGCTATCTAATAGGAATTGAGCCAAACACAAGCCGACAGCTTGCTTACAGGTCAAGTGGCGCCCCCTAAAATGCATTTGCATTGACCTACTGAAGGTAATTAGACTAGGTGATAAGAAGTTATAGATAGAAGGACAAAGAAAATAAATAACAGAAATAAATGGGAGTGAAAAACAAGCGATAAAATAAGTAAGTACAAAAAAAATCAAAGGACTGAAGGTCCTGAGTAACACTCATATGAAGATGAAGAGGAAATCGTTTTATCAATAGTATCAAGGATGTAGTCTGGTGAGCGATTTACGCCTAAAAGTACAGTACAGTCCGGGTGGAACTTAATTTGCCCACTGGTCACAGTGGGCATTTTTAGAGTGGGCATTAAAAATGTCCACTGGACACAGTGGACATTCTTGCAAGAGTCAGCTGGAATTAACATACAGGTAAGTGGACAGCTTGATAGCTCTAATGCCCACTGAAATTTCAGGTGGACTGCCCACTGTGGACAGTGGGCATTCAAATTTCCACCTGGACTGTACTGTAATCTGCCTAACGGGAGGTAAATCGTACTGTCACGATGATGTAACATTTTTAGTCGTGATAGAAAATACAGAAGTAATATTCAATAATTTGTCTATTATGCATGTGTTTGTAAATTATCATGTGATATTGAAGAAAACCGTTTTTAGAGTTATTCTATTCACCAAAACTTGTTTACGACAAACTGATTTCTGTTGCTCTAGCAATCGACAATGCTGATATAGATCTCTATGCCGGCAAATACGAAATGGGAAAAGTAAAATATTTTAAAACCAAAAAAAGCACAAGATAGTTAACTAAAAGCGAAGGCCAGTATATTTAATTATCTTGAAACAATCAAAACTAAATTCAATGAACAAGAGAGGGTTTTTATTTTTAATCCTCAGAGTACTAACGTATTTGAAAAGGGCTGCAGATTTACATCATGCAGTACAGGATGATGTCATTGAGACGTTACGTCTTAATGACGTGATGTCGTTGCACCTGCTGTATATGCTGTCTGATGAAAAGTATGGTGTCTTTTAGCCATTATATCTCCGGACTTGTTCACATAAGAGGCATGATTTAGATTTCATTAAAAAGAAGACATTTTAAACTTTTAAATAATACTATGATGTTGTTACTGACATATTCATTAAAGTAGTTACATGTATATATGTACCACAAAGGCAGATTTTTCAAGGAAATATATGTATTTGTTTTCCAAATAGCCTCCATCCTCCTAAAAGGGGGGAGGGCATTTATGTGTTTATATATTTTGATTATATCGAATCTAAATATGGTTTTAATTTGAAATGTCATTTGAAGCTTATATATATACAAATCAATTCCTTTCTTGATCATGAAAAGGAAATATTTCATTCAATATATATTACACACAAACGAGGTTATAGCAAAATGGGGGGAGGGTGCAATATCTATCAAATTTCTTTGTAAAATGCTTCATTACCTATTGCAATTTTATGTTGTTTTGACTTATGACAGACCATTGCACATTACAGTGTAATATCACAGTGATGCAGATTACAGAAATTATCAAATAAGTGTACTTCTTGTGAAATTGTCATCATTTTAGTAGGTTTGTTTAATTACTATAACCACTATGAAAGGCTTCGTAAGTTGTTAGAGCTTTCGATAATCCTTGTTATTTTTTCAATCAATCAGTATAAATTCATAAGTTTATCTACCAAAATAACTACCGTATATATCGAAATGGGCATGAAACAGTATTAATTTGCATTGATTCTAGTACAATAATTTGCTCCATAACATACGTTTTTGTTATTCTTAATCTACCTTTGTCTATTCTTATAGAATATGCATGAAATAGCCAGTTGTAGATTTTAATTCTTCTTACTAGTTCACCAGACTACCCCCTTAATTCAGGACAATTTTCATTCTTACAATGAACGGCAAAAATTCAAAATGACTCTTTTTTATTGAGCTATTCTAATCAATTTTCTTATAATGAAACAAACCTGGCATACGGCCAAGTCAGAAGTCTTTTACTTTTACTAGTTTGTTGCAAACTGAGGTACCCCCAACAGGTTAACCAAATCACTGAAGTGGAAAACTGTTACATGAAGCAATCGAACCAGGTACTCTAGTGTGCATCCCATAGATGAATCACTGGTGCAACTTTGGTACTTGTACTGTCCATAACTGAGATAATTGTGCCCAAAACATGATACCAATACGTTATGACCAAGGTTAAAGTTTTTATGGACAGACAAATGAGATTTCATGTCCCCATATTTTCACAAAAGGCGGGTGATAAAAAAGTGTCAGGTACAGCTTGAAACATGTTTTCAAGTCTGCAAGATGAATAATTAATAAGTGTAAGTTTGGTACTTGTAGCTTGTACAGAATTGAGGTACTCTAAAAGGCTAACTATGCCACTCAAACCGAAAAATTATGTCACATGCAGCATCAAAAGCATGCCATCAAGTGTATATCCCAAGATGTTTGCTATTTGCAGCATTTGTAGTTTGTCCTAAACTTAGTTTTCCAGTTGCGGATGTCAGGCCTATATCACAAGATCATACGAACTATGTGAAGGAGATCATAAAACTGTCCTTGCTCTGACCACTTGCTGTGGATTTGATGTGTACAAAGACAGAGAAGACATGGTGAATCCATGTTTGTAATTGGGAGGGGGTTGTAATCAGATGAGGGTGTTCCTGAGGATACATAACTGTCAAGATAACCAAGTGAATTCAAAAGAATTCTAAGATGTCAAAAGTAATTATCTTAAATGGAAAGTCTCATCACAAGGAATCTACTTGTGAAGTTGTACCCCTACTGGATCAAAAGTTATTGCCCAGGTAATTTCTATTGAAACGGTCGGCTCATACCTTCACCATCGGTGAAAGTATGAGCCGACCGTTTCAATAGAAATTATTGCCCAGGTTA
This sequence comes from Pteria penguin, assembly GCA_035048485.1. NCBI lineage: Eukaryota > Metazoa > Mollusca > Bivalvia > Pterioida > Pteriidae > Pteria > Pteria penguin. The sequence goes on from CM068581.1 coordinate 21,607,354, forward strand.
AAATTTTTTGTGACAGACTGACAGATGGAGGAATGAGTATTATGAGATGTAATGTCCCCTTGCTTTCACAAAAGTGGGGGACAAAAAGTGATGTTAAAAAGACATTCTAATTCAATTGTTTTGTTTTGATAATTCAAATTGGTCCACACATTAGCGTTCAGACATGTAACCACAATATACCGTCCTCAAATTTAAAAGTCATTATACCTACTCTTTGACTTTGTCCACATTTCCTCTGACTCCAACTATCAAAAATTCTGTCTGAACCAACTTCGTTCACTGTTCTTAACGTCCATCTTAAATCTCATATCAAGGACAATTTGCAAGTTCTACCATTCACGTGCACAATTATTACAATCAAGTTAAACCAACAAATCTGAAAACGTACATGACATGCGTGCAACATGCTTTCCATCATGTTATTTCATCTCGCCGCGCCGAGCAAATCAGATTTGAAATCTGCCTGTTCAGCTGTTTACGATGTCAAGTCACTCATGTATGAATCAATTTGTGATTAATAATTTAATCATGGAATTTTAAGAATATGAAACCGAAGAAACTTCTTAAGTCGGTGCACTAAATATCAAATCGTTTCTCGGAAGAATTTTATACATGACGCTATTACGGAATTTGGAAAGGGGGGCAATTTAATACCCAGCTCTGGTGAAACTTACGCAGAATGTTTACAATACGGAAAGGAAAAAATTTAACTTATACAGTCTGCTGTCCCACTTTAATCAAGTAAAACATCAATTTTTCGGCATAACGTCATCAAAGCATGTTGTTATTGTGGTTGGCAAGGGCCGACGGAAAGGCCGGAAAATGTGCGATCAGTGCGTAGTAATCAACTACTGAATGAAAACATAGGTTACATGCCAGTTAGTTTCAAAAATAATCATCGTGTTTGTTCAGCTCTGGTATAGACTTTCCATACATCTTCCTAAATAATTTGCTGAATATGTAGTTATCAACATACCAAAAGTATCAAATGTTCATGAATATTTGCAAATTCAACGCATATAATCATAGACCTATTTCACTGAGTGTAGGAATACATGAGCAAAGGGGTGAATCCCAATATGGCAGCGCCCATGACCCGGGTCCATAACAGTGTAACACTTCGTGTTACAAAAACCAAAAAAACAAAAACAAAAAAAAAAAAAAAAAAAAAAAAAAAAAAAAAATGTCAAGACAAGTGGTAATATTGGATGGCGAGTTACATGACAAGTATAAAGACACGGATTCCTATCGTCTGTCCATACCAAACCCTACCCAAAAATGGGCATCTCCACAAAAGATACGGTGTTTGGGACAAACAGACGCAGATTGCTCTATTTCATAATACAGGATGCTGGTGTCAATACTTCTTGTTCATCAAAAGGACATCTGACACTTTGTTTAGACCGCTTGGTCCTATAGTGTGAAGCCTATGTTGCCAAAAGCCCTATTTCGCCACTCGGTCATCTACTGTCCACATCGCACTATGGTCAATGGCCACAACAATCATGTCCTCCCAAGAATGGTTGTCCATGTTAAAATGCTTGGCTACTGGCAGATGCATTTTCTTGGTTTTGATGGACGACCTATGGTTGTTCACTCGCATGTTCAAAGCATCTTCTGTTTCCCCAACATACTGTTTTTACACACCTTGCATGTGATAAGGTAAACCACATTTTTGGATTTACAGGAGAGTTTATACAAAATCTTGTACTCCTTACCGGTTACAGAACTTTTGAAGGTGGATGTAGTGTCTGAGTGGGGGCACAGCTTGCAGCGTTTGTCATTGCATGTTGTGAACGAACCAATTGGTCGTGGATTGTCAAGCCTTGATCTGACTACATGATCTTTAATACTTTTAGGCTTTCTGTAGGCTACCATAGGAGGTGATGGGATGGCCTTCGCCATACGTTTGGAATTGTGGAGGGTAGGCAGGTGCTTGCGTAGGATTGTAGATAGGCCTTGCAAAGCTGGGTGGAAGGTGATGACTAAAGGTATTCTGGGGGCAGTGTCCTTAGTTTTGTATTTCAGCAAATCTGCTCTACTGGTTGACATGGCATTGGAGATAGCTTTGTCAACGGAGTTCTTATTATACCCTCTGTGGCAAAGTCTCTGTTTGAGTTCTGAACTCCTCGTCTTATACAAGTCATCAGTAGAGCATATTCGTCGTAATCTGGTGGACAAACTTTTAGGAATACCTTTGAAGACATGGGGCGGATGACAATTGTCCGGTCTAAGGTAGAGGTGTGCATCTGTAGGTTTGGTGAACAAGTCAAAAGTGATGTTTCCGTTGCACAGAGTGGATCTGGTGTCCAGGAAGACATTGGTGGTTTCTGAGATATCGGCAGTGAACTTTATGGAGGGATGAAAGTTGTTGGCAAAATTAATAAATTCATCAAGTTTTTCTCTACCTGCTGTCCATTTCATTTCAATATCATCAATAAAACGGAGCCAGCTCATGGGTTTGGTTAGGGCTTTGCTGAGGAGTCTTTTTTCTAACTCACCCATGAAAATGTTAGCATAGGAGGGCGCCATCGTTGTTCCCATGGATGTACCATTGACTTGCAGGTAATGCTCTCCGTTGAACACAAAGTTGTTAAGTTTGAGTGTATGTTCCAGGAGCTTTACCAGGGATTCAGTGGAGGGCGTTTTGGTTTTCCTGGAATCCCATACCTTTCTACAAGCCTCTATCCCTTCGTCATGAGGGATATTGGTATATAGAGAGGTGACATCCATAGTCACAAGAAGGGTACCGGGGGGTAAGTTAGTGCTGGGTGTTTTATTGATGTAATCCGTTGTATCTTGGAGATAGGATGGTAATTGTACAACGTGAGGACGCAAGTGGTAGTCTAAAAACTGCGATATTTTCTCAGTGGGGTGGCCGATAGCGCTGACAATGGGACGACCAGGAATGCCTTCCTTGTGGATTTTAGGTAGCAGGTAAAATTGACCCGACCTGGGATTTTCAGGACAAAGGTAGTCTGTTGTGTCATTGTCAATCTCACCTGCCTCGCACATCTTAAGCAAATCGGAAGTTATAGTTTTGGCAAATTCAAATGTAGGGTCCATGTCGAGTCTCTTGTAGAAAGAGGAACAAGAGAGTTGTTTGTTGGCTTCCATAATGTAGTCGGATCTATTCAAAACTACTACAGTAGATCCTTTATCGGCCTTTTTAATGACTATGGAGTCGTTGTCTTTTAGGCTTTGCAAACACTTTCTCTCGTTCCGATCTAAATTGTCTTTGGCACGACACGGTTTTGAACACAGCAGTTTTTCTACATCATCTTCAACTGCATCGATATAGGCCTCCAAGGCTCCACATTTGCTGGGTCGGGGTTCCCACGTGCTTTTCTTTGCAAAGGGATTGGGCTTATAGTTCTCAGACCTGTCACAATCCTCCTCATCCGAACCGGAGTCTTCTTCTATGGCATCTTGTTTTTTGTTGAGTCGACTGAAATATTCCTTCAAGCGCAGACGTCGAAAAAAGGCACGAACATCTTCTCTGACCGCCCTTTCATTAATATCTCTCGGAATAGGGCAGAAAGAGAGTCCCCTAGAGAGAAGCTTCTTGTCACTATCTGACAAAGGAAAATCAGAGAGATTAAGAACCTCTCTTTTATCCTCTTGGGCGACACACGGAGCACTAGGGGTAGATCTCCTGTGCTTACCTCGACGTTTAAAACGTCTATTGCGGCTACGCTTGCCGGAACTCTGCGGGACGCTAGGTGGGCCATTCGTGGATGGTACATAGGTAATTCCATCACGGGCAAATTTCTTTTGCTGTTTCTGAAGAAGCTGGTTTGACAATTTGGTATTGTAATGTTGGATGATCTGTCCACTGGTGATAAAATCATCATTGCTGAGTCTGTTAGAAAGTATCTCAGTAGATTTGTGGATTGTATTTTGAATTCTACTGAGTTTGCTACGGTCAGCACTTAAACATAGGTCAAGAAGCTTTGACGAGCAGTTATGGAGGATTTCTGCCCCTCTCTTGCCCATATATATATATATATATATATATATATATATATATATATATATATATATATATATATATATATATATATATATAGATAGATAGATAGATAGATAGATAGTTAAGTAATAACGGAAACATATAAGAGAAAGAAACAAAAAAAAAAAAAAGGATTGGAGTGACAGAATGCTTTTACAGGATACTTAAATACCTTATTATAAAGATATCAGAACCCTGCACTGCGTTTAAGAAAGTCTTGTACAGCAAGCATTATTGTTTTCTTTCCCCTGTACAATAAGCGGCTGGAATGCCTGTAGCTTATTTAAAGGCGAATTCTCTGAGCGGTATATATAGTACAGTCAAGTAAGTAGTGGAACCACAGTGACAAGAAGAGAAATTGGTAAGATTTACGCAAAAGAGGTCTTAGTTGAGGTTGCTACAAATCTTATTCAGACATTTTATCTGTTTGTGACTTTTTAACATTACGAATCCAATGGAGTTTCTCATCTCAATTTCTACGGTGATCTAGTGTACAAACTAAGGAGGGTCAAAGGTTCCAATAATTTCATATCGACGGTTTCGAAAATAATCAACATCGACAGTATGGCCCCGAGATCACCGATAAGACCATAGGTCTTGTATTGCGTCACTCTACAGCCATATTCATGTATTCTCGCGAGTTCCATATGAGCATTACTCCAGTTTTAGATGAATTTAAATTTACTTTCCATATAGAGGACCATTCACATTTTGCAAGTCATGATTTAGATGTTGCTTTAAGATCTTGTATATTATTGGAGCTTGCAGATATGGTTGTATCGTGTGCAAATAATCAGGATACGTTTAGGATATTGTCTTCTATGTCACTGACATACAATAAAAACATAAAACGTCCTAATACAGATCCTTGAGGGACAACGGCATTAGTATAACAGCAATCCGAGGATGCATTGTTTACAAAAACAGATTGCTATCTGCTCTTTAAAAAATTATCTAGAAATTTTAATAGTATCCCGTGACCTTCAAGTTTAATCTTTAATTCTCTGTGCCAGACTCTATCAAAGGCTTTGATACATCATAAAACATGGGCAAGTGCATTCGTTATTTTCCATATTCATACATATTGTATGAAATATTCCAATGAGATTATTTTCTAGAATAAAGTTATAAATGTGTTTATTATATATTTTTTCAAATAATTAACATACTGTACTTAGAAGTGCTATTGGACGATAATTGGATGGTAAGTTTTTATCATCCTCTTTGAATACTAACGTAATGCGGGCTTTTCCCACAGGGCGGGAAAGTGGAATGTATAAGACATTTATTAAATAAATTTTGAAGTGGTTTACTAATTGCAACTGCAGACGCAGTACTTTTATGCATATAATTGCCAATATCATCTATGCCTGAAACTTTTTTTTTTTAGTTTAAGAGATTTGATTAAATCAATAATTTCGGCTCGACACACATGAATATTATTTATGCTATTTTCAGTTTTGTATTCGAAATCAGGAACGTATGACTAAATCATTTTCATCAGAAGATATGTCACAGAAGTAGTTGTTTAGAATATAAGCTTTGTCTTTCTCATTTATCACTATAGTACCAGAGTTTGAATCTACGAGAGAGGTATAGGAGCATAGTTACTGTTATCCTTTATCAGTAAACGGACCATTTCCCAAAAGTCCTTTTGTTTACTATTACAAAATTGATCAATTAGCCCATGCACTTCAGTAAAGAAATTGTGTTTTGCTGCTTTTTTGTACTACAGTATAATGGAATAATTTAATAATGTCGTGTTCTGTGTTTATTTGACTATTATCATGTTTTATGTGCATGTCCTAGGTGGTGTGTGTCATACAGCTTGGTCAGATGTCTTCTGTCTTCTCATCTTAATTGTTATAAATGTTGTAAACACGTCACACGATTGATGAGTTTCCGCTTTTTTATTTTATTTCATTTATTCATTTATTTATTTACTGTTTGGGTCTTTTCTCTCTTTATTTGATATCATTTTTGTTTTTTTTTTTTTATTTGCTTATAAACATTATCTTGTATTACAAGCGCCATTTATGTTTATTTAGTTCACATACATCCGAATGTATGTACATGTACATTCCATGTCTTTTGTAGCACGGGAGCTCGGGAAGTAAGGTCACTCAGGTCACTGACGAGCCATTGGTTCGATTCGAGCCCGTGACTTTCCGATCACTAGACACTTTTCTGACCGAATGTAACTCGATGGCACAAAATGGTAAAAAGAATAGATTCAAACATATCAGTCATGTATAATTTGTATAATTTATTCATTAGCGCCCTCCGACTCCTATCTTTCTAATTTGTTGTCATGAACACAATTTTATGTGGGACTACACTGCACGCCTTTATTATTCTTCTGATTCTCTTTTCCGAAATATTCGCGCAGCGTCTAATTTTTACAGCAGTTTCTATCCAACCGAAAATTGTGTGTTCTTACAATACGTCACTATAGGTATTTCGCACGATTAGGTATACAAAGGTTGCTCGTTAGGTAAGTGAATTTTATGACGTGGTAACACAAACATATTTTATCCAGCCTGCGATGTGATCATGTTGCATTATGTCTCCTCACGGGTCATAATACATGCACATTTTCCAGGCCGCATATGTAACCGTGCAGCATCAATTACATGTGTTTTACATTGTATCGCGGTTATGTATAGGATGGATTAACAGTATATCCTATAAATGTTCTTTGAGGGGTTTTTTTTTCTAAAATATCATAATACCTTTCTTTATTTCATTCGATCTTTCATTCATTCCTGACTCCCACCAGGTAAGCTATTATTATAACTTAGTGTTTCACAGCATTTGCTATTATGTAGTTTTCTTGAACTGAAGACTGTTCTCTACCATTAGAATTGATAAAAGGGTAGGGGAGTAACTTACTCTACATATCAGCATTCTTCGACATTTGTCTTAAAAGAGGAGGTCAATACATCGATCCGCTTTCCGGCATAGAAACAATGTTTAGTGGACTTCATTGTAATACTTACGACGTCATAATCAAATGTCATACTTGTCCAACCTTACGAGACGTCGTCAAAGTCGTATTTTGCTCTATAGTACTCGATATTCGATAATTTCAATTCTATTCAAATCTTAAACCGTTGCTTAAAACCCGAGCATATGTATATATCGCAATGCAATTTGTATTTTCTAATAGTATTTCCTTTTTTCATGTATTTCAAATTCTTGCATATCAGGGGATGGGTGTATTACTGAACATGGTGTTCAGAAGAAAAATTTATGAAGCTGCATGTAAATTTTATTGGGGCAAATGCTGCATGTACGTCTACCGAAACTTCATTTGGATATGTGAATCAAAATCGCATACCAACCGATGCGCCAGTTTCAATAGCACGTAAGCAAGCACTAACACCGAGACTTATATTGAGCTGAGAAGAGCATGGTAGCGGTGTGTAGTATAAAGCATTATTAGGTTGATATCATCAGACGTATCCGTATTTACATGATATCATCAGACGTATCCGTATTTACATGATATCGATTCTATTAAGGAAATCAAAAACAGTATTTTTGCCCCTTACATAAAGCAGTCGAAAACTTCTACACTTCTCATTTTAATTTGGATAGAATCTATCACGAAACAATCTGGTCTTTAACTCACTGCAATGGAATATAAATATTTCTGATACGTTTAATGTGCTTATTCTTCATTTTTTAGTTGAGAGTACATAGCGTATAAACACGAATAGTATTGTGGAATGAAATTTAATAACAATAACTGTAATTCATTTATTATATGTAAAGATGATGGATAAATCCAAACCACAAGTCCAAAAATCATAAAACCAGAGGACATACAAAATCAGTGAAAATGAAAAACAAATGGAAAATAACAAAATATGTCTACTTGAAGAGCATATGTGAACCCCTGTGATGGAGTGAGATCAGGTGCCCGGGGAGAGTGAGCATCTCCTGCTTGCTAGCAACACCCGTCACATATACCCAGTAGAAAGAGTCAGATCGTGTAAATTCCATATGTATTTATATATGGAGAAGTCGAAGTAGGTAACCTTCTGGTATAGAAGGTGTCAAATCTGTGTAAAATGATCGGAATCGGTCTCAGTCCAGAATATCATTTAGAAGTCTGGATAACGAGATATCATATGGAGTAATAAGAGTCTCGTAATGACCATAGAATTTCCTCAGTGACGTTGCTAGTCTAGCACATATATAACCCTGGTTTAATAGCTTAACTGAAAGTTGCCTAGCCCTCAGAACAAAGTCACTGTAATTTGAACATGCTCTGGAATAACGTATTAACTGAGATATGAATACGCCGTATGCGGGCGATGATGGAATGTTGCTACTTATGAAAGGAAAGTTTGTGATAGCGAAATTGAAATCGTCACGTTTGTCATAGAGTGAGGTGTTCAATTGACCATAAATGTCGAAAGACAACATAATATCTAAATACGAAGTAGAATTACTACTTTCTGAGGTTTCTTTGACCTCAAGTTCACTTGGATAGATGATACTAAGGTAATCCGCGAATGAAGGATTATTAATTGAAAGCAAGTCATCTATATATCTGTAAGTAAAATTGAAGCCAAGAGCCAATTGTTTTTTTCCTTGCGAAAGCAAAGACTGAATGAATTCAGCTTCGTATGAGTAAAGGAATATGTCAGCCATAAACGGAGCACAGTTAGTGCCCATTAGAATGCCGACAATTTGTTGAAAAACCTTATCTCCAAACACCACAAAAATGTTATCGATAAAAAAGTTCAACATCTGGATGACAGCTGTTTCAGTGTATTTATTTTTGGAATCAGAATTTTCCCTAACAAAGTAAGTTTTATCGTGGCCTATTACTATATATTAGAATTTGCGGCTCCCGTTTTTACTAGTAAATGCATTTTGAATAATTTCCGCTAATCTGTCTTTTAATTTCTGATGAGGGATCGTTGTGTAAAGAGTCGAAAAGTCAAAAGACTTGATAGAGTGAATTTTAGTAAAACTTTTTGATTTTAGATTTTCTAACAACTCTTTTGAATTTTTAAGGATCCACATTTGATTAATTCCACTTCTGGAATATACTGTTTCGCAATATCTATGAAGGCCAGATTTAATTTCTGATAATATTTTTGTGAGTAGCATCGATACAGATTTTGTGGAACACTTCCAGGAACCAGCGATAAAGCGTTGTTTGTAAGGATTTTTGTGCATTTTTGGAATGCAGTACAAATATGGAAGTTCTAAATTTAATTTATTTGAGTCAATACCAAACGTATTGAGGACAGATTTATGATTCTCGAGTACTTCCGAAACCGAAAAGTTCGTGAGGGTATAAGTAGGATTTCCTGGAGCTGAATTTAATCCTAATTCTTTCACTAGGCTGTCAAAGTAATATTTCTTACAAGTAAATGTATAATTATTGGATGCTTTATCTGCTGGTGTAATGATATAATGTTCTTGGAGGAAGGTAAGTTTTCTGACAACATCAGGATCTTTAAAAATAGATTCGAATCTGGTGTTTACAGAACATTGTAACTTTTTTAATTTTTGATCTTAGCAGTACTACAATAGATTTTATCCATTCCGAAAGAGTGTCGATCTGTACTTCCTCTCTTTTTGCCCATCGTGTGGCATATTCCTCGCAGCAGTTCATAATATTCTCAAAATTTTGGCTCCATGTGAATGATCTGGGTTCTCTATATTTTGGACCTTTAAGTAAAAGTTTTCTTAATTTAGTGTTTTTAACAATATAGAGATCACCAGTAACGACATGGCCACAAGGAGAATATACAAAATTAGATGAGGAACATGCACACGGTTGAGGATGGCATGCAGAGTTGCTAAGATCAAGACACTGTAGAAACCCTTTGTAATAATAAATTTTGGATGCAACTGATGGCGTGTAGCTATAGGAAATACATGGCGGATCTTTGTTTTTGAAATATGGAGGTATTTTCTCTAAAACAGACTTATGATTTAAAATTTGGCCAAAATTTAAATAATCAATGCCTTTATTTGCAAATTTAATTTTGATGAAAGGGCGATTAGATTTTTCCACAGAAACATCTGACTTGACGGGACGAAAAAGTCTCTGCAGAGCTTATATCAGTAAATATATTTTTGATACGACATGTGTTTATTTTTAATGAGTGAAAGAAATCTTGTTTTGTTATTTCAGCAAATATCATTCAAACAGCCTTTTAAAACGAGCCTTACATTTAAATCTAACTTCCATGGCTAGAAGCTTTTTATGCACATTTGATTATATCTCAAGATAAATGATGAAGATTTTATGATTAGAAGTTAAAGTTAGTATTAATGACCCTGAGAAACACAAGTGGACCTTAAAACAATTGAGAGCATAGTCCGACAACAAAAGATACGACTTTCAGGAAACTGTAACAACCTTTTAATACTGTAGACGAACTAAGTTAACTTTAAGCTGATTCTACTCGTCAGCGCATGCATTTCTGACATCCGTGATATATGAAAGATCTTAGGAATCGAACAACCATAGCACATGTAGCAGATTGCGTACATAGTCCATATTGCTATAATATTTGGAACAGGCTTCACAATCACGTTTCACAATTTCCGACCAGCTGATCAAATTCTATATTGGATCATGACCATTCTTATCTATAATGACAGGTCCATGATGAATCATCTTTTGTCATTGATTACTTCGGCTTATTAATATCGAGAAAGTAAGCGTTGATGTGGATTTAAGTTCTATGTGTACATCCTTCCATTGCTATGACTGATGTACGGTCAGTTGATGGGACGGAACGTCTATAAAAAATAACAATTTTGCCACGAGATACACATGACACATTGACGACCTCAAACTTCATTAAATGGTAAACACCATTCGCTGCTATAGAGGTTATATTACATGCTACTGATACCGTCTTCTGTCATATATTAAAAACATTTTAAATGGACATCCTTTGATTGTTCTGCTGTTACGGTGAGTGGGAAGGTGGGCCCGTAAACCGGTTAACCACACCATTTGTTTGGTTTTTGTCAAATTAAATGACCGTCCTAAGTCGGTATCGTAATTGCACTACGACAAAATATTTTTGTTATGTGTTATATGTGCTAGTATATTATTTATAGTCATGTATTGTATAGCTCCATGGTGACTTCTGCCACATAACTGAGCCAGTAACTCCTCTTTTTTCTTGTAATTTTAAAAGAAGTTAAACTTAGTACCCGTTCGCATCTCTTAATTATGGAAGATTAAAAATGCAAGTAGAAATTACTTAATTCTCAAATAATCCTTTACTATGAAAAATGTGTGTAACTTCATCAAATGTCAAATTATAGTACTGAGGAAAGGTAAATAACAGAATATGTTACAATCTGCGTATATACCTATACTGAACGATATGATTTAACTGTAAATACTGATAGAATTAAAGTGCTTCTGTTGAGATATTGTGAATAAAGTTGAGCTGGAGATTCCACAAGACTATAGACGTCGAGAAAGTATATATATATTTTTTTTATATTCAACTAGAAATACTTATTTCAATACTAAACAGTTATTTCATGGCTGTTTCATTGCCCAATTGTTTTTGTGATTTAAAATCATTAAAATAATAATTAAAACAATAGCCTTATGGCATCATCACATGTCTTACCGGAAGTAAGTAAACAATAAGTCGCTAGTATCACTTGAGTGCTTGATCATGAAAACGCTTTCGGATGGCAATAGTTCGTCACGTGACCAACATATTAGATTTAACTGTTAGCCTGTTGTACAAACTGTTACCAGCTAGCATATATCGCGAAATAATCCTGAAGCAGTCAAAAATACGTAATAGTAAATTATATAGTAGATTGAGTAATTATAATTTAAATTAAGAAGGATTCAAGGACATATACCTTCAAATTATTCTTTGCAGGGAATTTTATTTCAACAACAGATAAGTTTACTATGCAGTTTTTACTTCCTTGTACCAATTCTTTTGATATACATAAATAGCTCAGTTTAGAGTATCTTTACATGAAATTACATTACTAGAAATATAACGAGGAGAGATGAAAATGCAAATAATAGATGAGGACTCATTGTAACTTGTACACTACAGAAGATGACTTTGATTTTATATTTATATGTCCATTCTATATAATATATTAAGCCCTCATTATCTTAAAACTTGTTATTACAGAAGACATACTGTTTAACTAGTGTAGTGTTAAATTGATATATTCTAAAACAATGACAAAATCATAGTAAATATTTGTACATAGTATGTCGACTAACTTTCTGGGCGCGGTCACTTCCTTCAACGAATTTTCTCAATAAATTTTTAATCAAAATTCATGTTAAGATATGTCTTTTGGTTTAGTTTCATTTTATCGTCACTGTTTCTATCAAAAATTCATATTTTTATTCTTCCATTCAAATTCCACTCTCCGCTTCTTTGATATATATATATATATGTATTTGTGTGTGTGTGTGTGTGTGTGTGTGTGTGTGTGTGTGTGTGTGTGTAGGAGATAGAAAGAGAGAGAGAGAGTGTGTGTGGGGAGGGGGGGGGGGGTAGGTGCATGTGTCAAAGTTTTATGCTATCTGTACACATTGTACATACTCATACTGTTTGTATTTTCTTTATCCTGTTTTGAAATAAAATAGAATAGAATTGAATTCTTGCAAAATATGCGTATACACTTTTGCAATGTTAATACTCGCAACTCAAAATTAATCAAGTAAGATTTAATCCTTTAGTGTGCACACGAATGGTATTTCATTTTCTCAAACCACCCGTACCCGTAATAAGTCATTGCTGTTGCATGCATATACGCCTTCAACATATCCAGTCATTCAAAAAGCAAAACAAAATGAAAGAAAGAACAAAATATCGAAAGTCTGTGTGTAAACAAGAAAGCAAATTTCTGATTTACAAGAGTTTATACTTTAATAAGATAGTTGTGTTTCTTCCAAAAACTCATTATCATCATCATCATCATCATTTTATCATATTGATATATTACTTCCTGTAATAAGATACTAACTATTGACACAATTTCATATAAGAACTTAATATGCAGATGCAGATCTTCGGTCTACTACCAAATTAAGTAATAAAATATTTCATCATCACGCCGTAAGAAATATTTATCATCACGCCGTAAGAAATATTTCATTATCACGCCATAAGAAATATTTTATCATCACGCCATAAGAAATATTTTATCACGCGGTAAGAAATAATTATCATCACGCCGTAAGAAATATTTATCATCACGCCGTAAGAAATATTTATCATCACGCCGTAAGAAATATTTTATCATCACGCCGTAAGAAATATTTATCTTCACGCCGTAAGAAATATTTATCATCACACCGTAAGAAATATTTAGAAATGTCTGTTGCTGTAAGATGATGGATATAACCAAATTGGTCATGACACTGAAATCAGCAAAAATGAAAAATGAATAAAATATCATCATCATCATTATTTTATCTTATTGAAATATTACTTCCTTAATAGGATACTAACTATTGACACAATTTTATATAAGAACTTAATATGCAGATGCAGATCTTCGGTCTACTACCAAATTAAGTAATAAAATATTTTATCATCACGCCGTAAGAAATATTTATCATCACGCCGTAAGAAATATTTTATCACGCCATAAGAAATATTTTATCATCACGCCATAAGATATATTTTATCATCACGCCGTAAGAAATATTTATCATCACGCCGTAAGAAATATCTTATCATCACGCAGTAAGAAATAATTATCATCACGCCGTAAGAAATATTTATCATCACGCCGTAAGAAATATTTATCATCACGCCATAAGAAATATTTTAGCATCACGCCATAAGAAATATTTATCATCACGCCGCAAGAAATACTTATCATCACATCGTAAGAAATATTTAGAAATGTCTGTGGCTGTAAGATGATGGATATAACCAAATTGGTCATGACACTGAAATCAGCAAAAATGAAAAACGAATAAAATAGAAATCAAAAAGCATCTACGGAACGAGCAAAACGCAAAAGAGAATGAGATCAGGTGCTCGGGGAGAGTAAACTACTCCTCTGCTTGTATCACATGTAAATTTATCCAACAGGATCAGAGAAATTCCAAGTATAGAGGGTATCAAAGTCGGTGTCAATGTAGAATATCATTAACATTCTGTATAACGAGATATCATAGAATTAGAAACTCGTGTCTACCATAGTTCTGCCATAGTGACATTGTTAAGCTACCCCTTACACATTTGTGGCTGAGTAGCTGTAGGACCTTATTGACAACCGTCAATGTTGAGAAATAGTGCAGATATAACGTACCAATTTCTGAAATATAAATTATGTTTGAAAGGAATTAAATGATAAGGAATGAATCTAATTTGATTTTCGTTGGATGGAGGTATACCACGTAAAAAAAAGGATGGAAAATGCAGTTTACCGTCCTTTTTTATGTTATACCTCCATCCAACGATAAAAGATAAATTCATTCCTTAAATATCTACAGTCCTCCATAGTGTGTGTGTTTGTTCTCTTTCGGAACATTTTCCGGGAAACACAACAATTTATTTAACAATGACTTTACTGAAGTACACCTAAACACTTCCTTTGATAACTTTGATCTCCGCAGTTAACGCGTACGTAAAGGTCTATCTATGATTTAGTTAACGTGAATTGGCCTATCAAAGGAGTGCGCTAGATAGATATAGACGGTATTTACAAAAAATTTTCTTTTCAGATTAGATTATATAACATTTTTCTTTAAGTACTTTAACAAATTGTTTAAGGTGGGGAAATATACAAGTAAACATTTGGAAGTTACAAAATAAATGTAAGATTTGACTCGTCTGTTTTGTGATGCAATGACACTGAAATAAAATATATAGTAGGTCACTGAGCTGACTACGTTTTAATTGTCTCTCATATCGGAAAATGTACAAAAAGTTCAGCAAGTGCTGGGAACCAACCATCTGTCATTCTTTGTATATACCCTTCAGTGATCATACATAACTTGGATTTCTTCTCTGCGTGAAGTCATTCTGTTCTGTATGCAAGAGTACAGTAGGAATGTTGGATTGACAGTAGGGACAACAAATGTCATATAACATTTGGAGCTTCAAAAACATTTATTCGATCTTATGGAATGATTAATTGTTTCCGTCTCATGTGATTTTTGGGGATTTCTTTTTTTCTTTTCCTTTTTTTTTTTTTTTTTTTGCGCACAGGAAATTCATTCGCAAAGACAAAGTATCCACGAGACAAATTGAAAACAAAAATCAGAACTGTAAAATTACATGTGATTGTTGCTATGACATCCATATAAATTAGATCGTAAATAACAGTAATACAGCTTTTGACTTCTTACAATGATATCAAGTGTATTTCATTTCTCTTCTTGATATGCGAATGGGTCCATTGCTGTAAATACACAGTATTACATTAAAAATTCAATGTCTTCTTCAGAAAGTCGTTATTATTGTCTGTATGCTTTTAGTACATTTTAGTTATATCAAGCTAATGCACTGTCCTTTATGGTAATTAACTTACAAAACTTGCTATCAATCTAAATATTGGAACAAATTACATGTAGTTTAGATTGCAGTGTGATGCTGATGTTGTTAAGTCACACCGGAAATCCAGAACTTGTTCACTTCGTGGTTGAATCCAAAACATGAATTCGATTTCTCATGACCATACAAAATGTTTATTCATCAATTTAGTCTTTTCTGTCTTATCAGTAGATGGAATTTCGGCGATTAGCACAAATTGAACATTACAAAAGAATTTCATGCTCTAGCTCAAACACCGAAATCATATGAACATATTCAGAAGTTAAAGTAAATGTTATATTGCATATTTTTGAAATGTAAGACCCCTGACAACTACAATGATAATCAATTGCTCAGGAGGAGTGCCGACTGTCTGGTCAATCATATCCTTGATGATCAGGAGGAGTGCCGACTGTCTGGTCAGTCATATCCTTGATGATCAGGAGGAGTGCCGACTGTCTGGTCAGTCATATCCTTGATGATCAGGAGGAGTGCCGACTATCTGGCTAGTCATATCCTTGATGAATGCCTTGAAATTTCTAAAAAAAACCATTTTTAAGTAATACTAAATTTCATGGTCTGAATCAAACACTGAAATCAGTTACTGTTAGAAAACTAACATATATAGATATATGAAATATATATATATATATATATATATATATATATATGTGTGTGTGTGTGTGTGTGTGTGTGTGTGTGTGTGTGTGTGTGTGTGTGTGTGTGTGTGTGTGTGTGTGTGTTTGTTTAAAGGTATATTAGCCACATCATAGATATTGTGGATTATGGTACGTTATAAATTTCCCTGAGAGCTATATATGTGCACACGTTATCCTTTTGCAAGATTTCTACTATTGTTGGAGATAAACGGCTTTCATTACATCAACATTATGAGCCTTAATCATATCCGGCGATAAATCTACATGTCACAACAAAATAATACCTTATTGATCGCACGTGGGCTGAAATACGTGTTTATTTAATGTAATTTATCATTGAACAATACACGTTTCATTTTTATTCTGTAATGCAATTTTAACGAGATTTCATTTTTATATGATTGAATATCAGCGATTACGGTATAATGGGCAAACGCCTTTGAGTACATATAACCGCAATAGTGCGCAGAGTAAGCTTCCTATCAATTCCTTGATAGACTTACTAGCTCTCCATTAAAATGCGTTCATACATACATACATATATATATATATATATATATATATATATATATATATATATATATATATATATATATATATTCACTATTCAAAAGTATCGGATCAACCTCAATGAAGGTTGATGCAAATCGCTCGAGAAAAAAGGGTCAATATAAAAGTACAGGTACGCGATAACGATCCTAAAACAATTAAAAAAAATTGCCAAATTTTCGAAGCAATCTGCTTCTTCTTCAGGACACACACATACAAACACTTACATAAATATAAAAACACGAAAAGAAAGATAGAAAATATATACAAAGCACTAGTCTGATAAAAACTGGTTTCTTGAATTGGCTACATTTTGAGCGTGTTTCTCTATGCGCTATCTCAATATATATATATATATAAGATAGCACATAAAAGAAAAAGAGGAGTTACCGGCTCAGTTATGTGGCAGAAGTCACCATGGAGCTATACAATACATGGATATAAATAATATAATAGATTATTTAACACATTACAAAAATATTTGATTGTAGTGCAATTACGATACCGACTTAGGACGGTCATTTAATTTGACAAAAGCCAAACAAACGGTGTGGTTAACCGGTTTACGGGCCCACCTTCCCACTCACCGTAACAGCAGAACAATCAAAAGACGTACATTTAAAAATTTATAAATAATCCTCCATGTAAAGAACAAGGGTCAACAGGTGTCGCATATTGAGAGGTCATAAAAATATAAACACGTAAGGTATTGTAAAACACATAATGGTATAAAAATATATGCGACATCAACATGATAAACCGTGCTCTGCCAGTCTGAAAGCGATCTAAGACCCTAGATCTGTAGGAGTCCCGACTAACAGTCAGAGGGGACGAGGTTCAGGACCATGTCTCCTCTGAAAGAGGTTTGGACAAGGCCCGTCATATAGTCCCCACCGCCCTGTTAGTCAGCGTGCAACGTTCAAGTAAAAGTCTGCATAAGGCTGTAGAGGGGCCAAATACAAGACCTATAGTCTTTTTGATGATCTCAATATCATATTGTCTATTTAGGAGACGTTTGACTATTTTATTACATGATAAAATAACGTTATCGGAGCCTTTTACTTTCCTTAGTTTATATACGAGATCACCGTAAAAATTAGGATGGGAAATTCCATTGGATACATACTGTTGAAAAGACATATTTCCAAATTTAGACAGAAGTTCTGAATAAGATCTGAAGAATTTGCCGAATGTTTTTCTTAGCTTGTGATATCTGTAACCCTGAGTTAAAAGTTTAGTAGTAATTTGTAAATTTCGTTTATGAAAGTCCAAAACTTCGGTGCAGCCTCTGACAAATCGAACTAATTGAGATATATAGATACCATATGATGGGAGTCGAGGGACATCGCCATCCAAGTAAGGGAAATTTACAATAGGAAATCCAAAATCCTCACGTTTATCATAAATATTAGTATATATTAGGTTGTTGATAATTTTGATGTTTAAATTTAAGAAAGGTGTAGATTTATCTCAAGTATTAGCTTTATTCAATGTGAGCTCTGGTGGATATATTTCTGATATAAATTGTTCGAATTCAGGGTTGTCGATCACCAAAATGTCATCCAGATATCTGCAAGTATTATTAAATTTGTCAATGAGGTCAAAACGTTTTGATTTTTGAATAGAAACCATAAAATCCCCCTCATAACAATAAAGAAATAAATCTGCTATCAGAGGCGCGCAGTTAGTACCCATAGGAATCCCAACTATTTGTTGATATATCTTGCCATCAAATTGCACAAAAATATTATTCATGAGAAAATCTAGTGCTTTACATAATTCCTTGCAAGTCCAGTATTTATATGAAATATATTGTTTGTTGGAAAAGAATCCAGAGTTATTGGAAGTACATATGTACGTTTTATATTCTCTGTGAAAACACCATTGTATAAGAGACAGCAACTTGCTTTTAATCAGATCATGAGGCAGAGATGTATAAAGTGTGGAAAAATCAAATGTAGAAATTTGAGTCGCTTTGAAATTTAGCGAAAGAAGTTTGTCTATAACTTCATGAGAATTTTTAATCGACCAAAAGTAATTGATGTTACTATTATGAAATGCGACATCACAATATTTGATAATATGATCTTTTATAGCAGTTAGAGCAGACGTAATATGTTTCGATAGTACCGTAGTTGAGCAGTGGCTAGAATTAGATATGAAACGTGATTTATATGGACTTTTATGTAGTTTTGGGAGCCAATACATGGTTGGTAGATCAGATTTATCAGTTTTAATTTTGAAGTCGGACATGGACATGAGGTGATCGTGCAAGGTGCTCTCTTTTGAGGTAGGGCTTTCCACATATGTATGAGTGGAGTTTAATTCGTTTTTAAGTACTTCAATATAATATAGTTTTCAAACAACTATTATGTTATTACCTGCTTTATCAGCGGGAACAAAGACATATTTAGCATGTAAGTCAGCTATCTTCTTTTTAATAGAATTTGTCGTCAATGTATTAGGCTGTTGAAATAAATGCGGATTTTCCGTAAAGTTCTTAATACGGATATCGACAATTCTTAAAATCTCGAATTTCCAATCATTAAGAGCATGAACCTTTACCTGTTCTTTTTTACACCAACGTTCACAATATGTAGTTAAAGCGTCTTCTATAACGTCACGGCATTTATTGAAATCTATCCTGGACGGTAACCTATATTTAGGTCCTTTTCCAAAAAGGGTGCGCAATTTCTTGTCCGAAATACAGTTTAGGTCACCAGTAATAACATGACCTGTGGGTTAATAAACATATTTAGAATTTTCACAAGAACACGACGAAGGAATGGAGTCTGAAACATCAGGGTTAGATGTAACTTTATTATAATTTAAAATAAGATTTCCTAATAGGCTTTTTGTACTGGTAACAAATAAGTGGAGGTTCTAAATTCTCAAAATATTGGGGGATTTTAGATGTGACTCTATGATCACGGAAAATATTAGAAATGTTAAGTAGATCGAAGCCTTTATTAATAAATTTAATTTTGAGAAATCGATGCTTGGGTGGAAGAGACGGAATACGAGGAAAGAGTTTATTATATGAAAATAAGATAATCAAATTGAGTTTATATCAATCAGAATTGCGTAAACTTCGAAGATCAGCTTCGTCCAGGATAGGTTTCAATTTATTTACTGGAATAGAGGATAGTGCATGCAAAAGTTCATGACGGCCATTATTTTTTGCGATAAATAGAAATAAAGAAACATGCTCAATATGTAGCCAATTCAAGAAACCAGCCTCCACTAGACCAGAGGGCCGTTTAACAAAGAATCATACGTACGATATTTTACGTACGTACAAAAAAATCACATAAGACTTAAGGAGTTTTTGTACGTACGTAAAATATCGTACGTATGATTCTTTGTGAAACGACCCACAGTGCCCTGTATACACTTCCCATCCCTACCCTCGTGCTCCCACATTTATGCAAGTGCCCGCACGTGCGTGTCCCGAAGAAGAAGCAGATTGCCTCGAAAATCCGGCAACTCTTCAATTGTTCTAGCATCGCTATCGCTAACCTGTGCTTATATAAGCACAGGCAAGCGATAACGATACTAAAACAATTAAAAGTATAAAAGCACAGGTAAGCGATAACGAAACTAAAACAATAAAAAAACTGCCAAACCTTCGAAGCAATCCGCCTCATCCTCAGGACACACACACACAAACACCTACATAAATACAAAAACACGAAGAGAAAGATAGAAAATATATACAAAGCACCAGTCCAACAAAAACTGGTTTCTCGAACCGGCCACATATTGAGCGTGCCTCTAAATGCGCTATCTAATAGGAAATAAGCCAACCACAAGATAACAGCTTGCTTACAGGTCAAGTGGCGCCCCCTAAATGTATTTGCATTGACCTACTGGAGGAGGTAATTAGACTAGGTGATAAGAAGTTATAGATACTGTAGAAGGACAAAGAAAATAAATAACAGAAATAAATGAGAGTGAAAAACAAATGTGATAAAATAAGTAAGTACCAATCAATAGAAAAAAAAAATACTATTAAGACAAGTGGTAATATTGGATGGCGAATTACATGACAAGTATAAAGACACGGATTCCTATCGTCTGTCCGTACCAAACCCTACCCAAAAATGTGCATCTCCACCAAAGATACGGTGTTTGGAACAAGCAGACGCAGACTGCTCTATCTCATAATATGGGATGCTGGTGTCAATACTTCTTGTTCATCAAAAGGACACCTGATACTTTGTTTAGACCACTTGGTTTTATAGTGTGAAGCATATGTTGCCAAAAGCCCTCTTTCGCCACTTGATCATCTACTGTCCACATCGCACTATGGTCAATGTCCTCCCAAGAATGGTTGTCCATGTTAAAATGCCTGGCTACTGGCAGATGCATTTTCTTGGTTTTGATGGACAACCTATGGTTGTTCACTTGCATGTTTAAAGCATCTTCTGTTTCCCCAACATACTGTTTTTTACATATTCGCATGTGATAAAGTAAACCACATTTTTGGATTTACAGGAGAGTTTATCCAAAAGCTTGTACTCCTTACCGGTTACAGAACTTTTGAAGGTAAATGTAGTGTCTGAGTGGGGGCACAACTTGCAGCGTTTGTCATTGCATGTTGTGAACGAACCAATTGGTCGTGGATTGTCAAGCCTTGATCTGACTACATGATCTTTAATACTTTTAGGCTTTCTGTAGGCAACCATAGGAGGTGATGGGATGGCCTTCGCCATACGTTTGGAATTGTGGAGGGTAGGCAGGTGCTTGCGTAGGATTGTAGATAGGCCTTGAAAAGCTGGGTGGAAGGTGAGGACTAAAAGTATTCTGGGGGCAGTGTCCTTAGTTTTGTATTTCAGCAAATCTGCTCTACTGGTTGACATGGCATTGGAGATAGCTTTGTCAACGGAGTTCTTATTATACCCTCTGTGGCATAGTCTCTGTTTGAGTTCTGAACTCCTCGTCTTATACAAGTCATCAGTAGAGCATATTCGTCGTAATCTGGTGGACAAACTTTTAGGAATACCTTTGAAGACATGGGGCGGATGACAACTGTCCGGTCTAAGGTAGAGGTGTGCATCTGTAGGTTTGGTGAACAAGTCAAAATTGATGTTTCCGTTGCACAGAGTGGAACTGGTGTCCAGGAAGACATTGGTGGTTTCTGAGATATCGGCAGTGAACTTTATGGAGGGATGAAAGTTGTTGGCAAAATTAATAAATTCATCCAGTTTGTCTCTACCTGCTGTCCATTTCATTTCAATATCCTCAATAAAATGGAGCCAGCTCATGGGTTTGGTTGGAGCTTGGCTGAGGAGTCTTTTTTCTAACTCGCCCATGAAAATGTTAGCATAGGAGGGCGCCTCTTTGTTCCCATGGATGTACTATTGACTTGCAGGTAATGCTCTCCGTTAAACATAAAGTTGTTAAGTTTGAGTGTATGTTCCAGGAGCTTTACCAGGGATTCAGTGGAGGGCGTTTTGGTTTTCCTGAAATCCCATACCTTTCTGCAAGCCTCTATTCCTTCGTCGTGAGGGATATTGGTATATAGAGAGGTGACATCCAATTCAAGAAACCAGTTTTTATCAGACTAGTGCTTTGTATATATATATATATATATATATATATATATATATATATATATATATATATATATATTTGGAAGTAACAATATCTGATTTTGTTACATATAACAAATATGATGCATTCTTAACCTACTTCTTCTATGTAATATGTTATCACCTAAACATTCTGTATTGCTTTTGATCAATGTCAGTAATTTTGTCTTAGAAACAACGTACACTGTATGCATTTTATAAGACAGTCGCACTAGTAATATACGGTATACAACCTCATTTTTATATTGCAAAACGGCCTGTGATTTTATTAGATTTAAAGTGCCTTTAATCCTACTATTTACTTTTTGTATAACTTGTATAATTCAATTAATAATCTTTTAATTTCTGTACACTGCTAAATTGGCCGTATAAATTACGGTAGAATGAGATACGGTCCTGTGCAGGCTTGATCTGTCAGTAGAATGAGATACGGTCCTGTGCATGCTTGATCTGTCAGTAGAATGAGATACGGTCCTGTGCATGCTTGATCTGTCAGTAGAATGAGATACGGTCCTGTGCATGCTTGATCTGTCAGTAGAATGAGATACGGTCCTGTGCATGCTTGATCTGTCAGTAGAATGAGATACGGTCCTGTGCATGCTTGATCTGTCAGTAGAGTGAGATACGGTCCTGTACATGCTTGATCTGTCTGTAAAATGAGATACGGTCCTGTGCATGCTTGATCTGTCAGTAGAATGAGATACGGTCCTGTGCATGCTTGATCTGTCAGTAGAGTGAGATACGGTCCTGTACATGCTTGATCTGTCAGTAGAATGAGATACGGTCCTGTGCATGCTTGATCTGTCAGTAGAATGAGATACGGTCCTGTGCATGCTTGATCTGTCAGTAGAGTGAGATACGGTCCTGTGCAGGCTTGATCTGTCAGTAGAATGAGATACGGTCCTGTACATGCTTGATCTGTCAGTAGAATGAGATACGGTCCTGTGCATGCTTGATCTGTCAGTAGAATGAGATACGGTCCTGTGCATGCTTGATCTGTCAGTAGAGTGAGATACGGTCCTGTGCATGCTTGATCTGTCAGTAGAATGAGATACGGTCCTGTGCATGCTTGATCTGTCAGTAGAATGAAATACGGTCCTGAATAGTATCCCTTAGTAGTGCTATCCCTTATACATGTACCTTTAGATATATAAACGTTGCAGTACTTTCACCTATCCCACGCACTTGTCACAAGTCGGGTTTTGATAAGATTGGTGTAGAAATTCTTAATCATTGGTGATCTCAGAGTGAATGTATTTGTATTTGATACATACGTATGATCTATTTGACACACAAAAAATGTAGTTTTCATATATATTTTATTTTATCTTTGCCTTAATTAGTGTTTCTGAACACCATACCAAGATTAAAATGTATTAAAATTGAACTGACATTTTGTGTATAAAGTATTAAAGAAGAAAAGATGTAAGATTTGGCGTGCACTTCCTGTATCTACTTCTAGTGGGTACCGCATTCGTTTAAAAGGCAACATAACAAATACCATCACGAATGCTTATCATATAATAATGCAACATAACGCTTATCGTATAATAAGGCAACATAACAAATATCATTACGAATGCTTATTATATAATGAGGCAACATAACAGATACCATTACGGAACACCATCGCCATTTTTTACAAAAATAGACTCGGAAGCCCCACGGCGCAGCGATATATACCCAATCACTTCAATTCTTGGGCTTTCTTCTTGGGAGTAAATTGCGAAATGAGGCGAAAAAAAGTTTACAGAATTGTTTTTATACGCCCGTCATTAGACGGGACGTATTATGTTATGGCGCTGTTCGTGCGTCCGGGGTCATGTTTTCCAGACTTTTTTTGTCGTCTTTCAAGATACTGAGATGAAATTTGGTATATAGCTTATTTTAAGCGGCGTCAGTACCAGTTCGAGTTTTATTACGATTGACCTACTTTTGACGGATTTTTGGCCCTTGGACTTATAGATTTCAAGATTTTTTCAGAAATTCATTAAAAATCTATTTTTTGTCAAAACATTATGAAATTTATCATGAAACAAGTAAAATGTACCAACTATCACATATATTACGGGTCGCCCGGCGTGAGAAGACTAACACCCGAGTTAAGCTAACCTCATTGTCATCTATGTTTCTTACTCTAAGCACCACGTTACAATCTGGATTTTGATTTTTGAGCTCTTTTTCGGTGTTTGTCCTGTCATCATGAACATACAGGTTACCATCACTTTTTACTTATTCTTAACATCATTGCCTCTAACTTCGGGGCTCATAGTAATCTAAGAGAAGAAATACCTTATTTCAAGTATGTCACACAAGTGAGAGTAGTCACACCCCAGTCAACAATCAGACTGGCATCTAGTAACACCTTCAATGTAAACTTGACTACACAAACTCTACACATCATCAAGGATATAAACAACAAGTACTGGAAACATGACAAACAGGTTTTGCTATACCTATGTGTAATCTTGTTGTTAAACTCATATGCACCAGAACCAAATCCTGGACCCAGGGCCCGAAGTACCCCTGTGGTTCCTGCAACAAAGCAGTGACATGGAAAACAGCTGGAGTATGTTGTGATTCGTGCAACATATTGTATCACAAAAACTGTTTAGGTATGAACACCATAGTCTACAATGGGTTACACAATGTATCTTGGGAGTGTGATCTCTGTGGTCGTCCCAATTTCTCAACTTGTTTATTTGATACATCTACATTTTTGAGCACAACCATTTTTGATCATCTGTATGATTCTTCCTTCAATGAGAACAATATTGGGAGCCCATCTGCTACATCATCTCCCGTACATAAAACAAGACCACACTCAAACACCACAAAAGGTCAAAGATCAGACATACCTCTAAGGATAATAGTCATTAATTGCCAGTCTATAAAAAACAAAAAGGCTGACTTTGAGAATCTAATTGAATCAACTAAGCCAGATATTGTAATAGGTACTGAGTCATGGTTACACAAAGACATACATTCAACAGAGGTTTTCCCAGGTGGTTTTTCATGTTATAGAAAGGACCGCAAAACTGATGCACATGGTGGTGTATTCATTCTAGTTTCTGATAAATACTTAAGCTCAGAGCCCTATGACCTGAAATCAGATGATACAAGTGAACAATTGTGGGTCAGATTGCATGTAAAGGGGTCACCTGACTTATACGTACAAATTAAAGATAACATCAAGAAAATGAATTTAACAAACAATGACGGCATACAAGAGCAAAACAGACCACCTCTGGGAGACATTCAGAAACAATGTGATACATATCATGAATGAAAACATACCAACAAAAATGATTAACAAATCAAAGAAAGACTGCCATGGATAGATAAAAACATAAAATCACTCATAAGAAAAAGAAATGAATGAAAAAAAAGAATGAAACAACATACAAACAGCAAAACCACCAAGCTTTACAAGGACATCAACTTCAAAAAGAAACCAGGAAATCATATTGGAATTATCTTGAAAACATCATCTGTTATGACGAAAAAGTAGAAACAACACAAAAACAGAAAAAAAATTTTGGAACTACATAAGTAATTTTAAAAAGGACAGCTCAGGTGTAGCGCCTTTGAGATATGAAGGGGTCCTTGTTGATGATTCTAAACAAAAAGCAGACATCTTAAACAAGCAATATCACTCTGTATTCACACCTGAAAATGAAAATGAACAAATACCACATTTACATGATAACTACCCGTCTATGCAGGAAATCCACATCACTGTTCATGGTACACAGAAACTATTAAAAAATTTAGACCCAACAAAATCAACAGGCCCAGATGAAATACCCTCACGTATCCTCAAACAATATGCATCAGAATTCGCTCCACACCTGGCAAATCTCTTCAATAATTCTTTATCTAGGGGGGAAGTATCTACAGATTGGCGGCAAGCAAATGTTTTACCAATTTTCAAAAAAGGGGATAAATATTCGGCAAGTAATTACAGACCGGTCTCACTTACATGCATCTGTTGCAAGCCGTTGGAGCATATTGTTAGTAACATTTTAAAGCATTTAGACCATTTTGATATCTTAGTGGATTGCCAACACGGTTTTAGAGCCAACAGAGGCTGTGAAACACAATTACTTTCACTCTGTCACGAATTACTTGAAAGTCTCCATTCTGGAATACAAAAAGACCTCATTATCTTAGATTTTTCCAAGGCATTTGACAAAGTACCTCACCACAAACTATTGAGTAAGCTAGACAACTACGGCAGAAGGGGCAACACCTGGAAGTGGGTCTCTTCTTTTCTTAGCAATAGGGTGCAACAGGTGGTGCTTGATGGTGAAGTGTCCAGTCAAATGCCTGTGGTCAGTGGGGTACCCCAGTGGTCATTGCTGGGGCCCCTTCTATTTCTTATTCATTCATATTCATTAATGACCTTCAAGCATCTGTTTCTTCTAAAACACGCCTTTTTGCTGATGACTACATACTGTATAAGCAAATCACAAATGAAACTGACTGTAAAATACTACAAAACGACCTCAATTGTTTGGCACATTGGGAAACTACTTGGGATATGCAGTTTCACCCACAAAAAAGGAACTCACTCAGTATCACCAAATCCCGTTTACCCTTTCAAACATACATACTCACTAAAAGGCCATACTCTGGAATCAGTAGAAACAGCAAAATACTTGGGCATTACTCTATCTAATAACATGTCTTGGGAACACCATATAAATAATGTTACGACAAAAGCTAATAAAATTTTGGGATTTTTGAAGAGGAACCTACAAATTAAGCAGGAAACCACTAAATCTTTGGCATATAAATCAATGGTCAGGTCAAATTTGGAATACTGTTCTACTGTTTGGGCACCACATACAAAAAAAAATTCAAAAACAAATTAGAAAACGTACAGCGCAGGGCCGCACGCTATGAAACTCACAGATTTCACAATACCAGTAGTGTTTCAGACATGTTGCATCATTTAAACTGACCATCCCTAGAACAACGTCGAAATTTAGGCAGACTTTCAATGTTTTATAAAGTCACACACAATCTTGTAGCCATAAACCCAAATCTATACTTTGTTCCACAAACTTCTGTTCACACCCGTCATACAAGCCCACTACACTTCCAAGCCTTCAGTACACGCACAGATTATTACAAATATAGCTTCTTTTCACATACAGTTACTTTTTGGAACGCCCTCCCCTATTCAGTTGTAGCAGCTACCACTTTGGACCAGTTCAAAATTCTGGTCCAAAGCACCAGTTCTCATCAGGTTGTAGATCTAAATAATCATTTTTATCAGCACTTTTTTATTTCATTTATTAGCACTTGATTTTTCAAAGCGATCGGTTCACACTGCGCCGACGTGTAATCATCAATTGTAATGAAACGATGTAGATGTAGATGTTTTAATATTTTTTTCTACATAGTTGAGAAATTTATAATTTTAGGGGGGGGGTGACCATCTGTCCAAGGTCATGTTTTCTTGACTTTTTTTACCGTCTTTCAAGATATTGAATTGAAATTTGGTATATTGCTTAATATCAAGCGGCGTCAGTACCAGTTCGAGTTTTGTTACGATTGATCACTTTTGACGAATTTATGGCCCTTGGACTTCAATTTTCAAGAATTTCAAGGGGTTTTTTGTGAAAATTCATTAAAAATCTAATTTTTGTAAAACATGAAATTTAGCATGAAACAAGTAAAATGTACCAACTATCACATATCTTACAGGTATTGATATCTTTTTCTTCATTTTTGAGAAATTTATAATTTTAGGAAGGGGGTATTAGGGGGGGGGGGCTGGGACTAAAAAATTTCAAGATTTGTTTTAAAAATATTGCATATCTGTTCACTATCGGTTCGTTGTCCATTTTTTCCGGTTCTTTAAAGTTTGTTGTCCGGTTTATCTGTTACTTGTCCGGTAGATGTCCGTTGATTTTTGTCAGGTCCTCTACCGTTCGCCCTCCGTAATATCTTTTACTTATCCGGTAGATCTCGGTTCATTATTTTAAAAAATTTTTCGAGATTATTTTTTTTATTTCTTTCATCATTATCTAATTGATATCAAGCAGCATCTTTTTTTACTGCCTATGATCTCTAGAGAGTTTTTTCCACATCAAATATTCAAGAGGGTGAGTAGCGAAACAGTTTTATTTTAGAGTGAATGTTTTATGATTCTAATGCACTTTGTTTGTAATCTCATCATTACGAATGCTGATTACATAATAAGGCAATATAACGGATGTTATTACGAATGCTTGTCATATAATAAGGCAATATAACGGATACCATTATGAATGCTTATTATATAATAAGGCAATATAACGGATGTCATTACAAATGCTTGTCATATAATAAGGCAACATAACGGATACCATTATAAATGCTTATTATATAACAAGGCAATATAAATGATGTCTTTAGGAATGTTTATCATATAATAGGGCAACGTAACGGATGCTATTACAATTGCTTTTTATATAATAAGGCAATATAACAGATTCCATTTCGAATGTTTATTATAGAACAAGGCAGTAGAAAGGATGTCCTTACGAATGCTTATCATATAATAAGGCAACATAACGAATACCATTTCGAATGCTTATTATATAGTAAGGCAATATAACGGATGTCATTACGAATGCTTATCATAGAGATATAAAAAGGCAAAATAACGAATACCATTTCGAATGCTTATTATATAATAAGGCAATATAACGAATGTCATTACGAATGCTTATCATATAATAAGCAAGCATAACGGATATTTACGAAAGCTTTATATATAATTGAATCTGATTGGAGTCATTTAGCGTTTTGGCTACCTTAAGTCATGCTCGGAATGAAAAATCCTAGGCTTCTGAGTGGATATATTTGTCAGGTGCATCTTTTTGATTGAAATGCAGTTTATGGATGGATAATCTGTTGACTAGGAACAATATCTAAATTTATGTAATGGATCAGTATTTTTCCTTATCAAGGGTTAAAGTGTTTTAAGCAAGCATATTTTATGCCGATTGAGGGTAAATTCAAACAAGGCAAATTTAGAAAATGAAGACACGGATTAGTTTGTTTTTGGTCAATGGTTTTGTTTTGTTTTGTTTTTGTTTGTTTAATTTGGGGGGGGGGGGGGTTGTTTGTTTTTTATTTCATTTTATTTGTTTATTTTTATTATTATTATCTTTTTGTTTATTTGTTTTGTTTTTTATTTTAATGGGAGACCTCTCTTTTATTGAAAAGTTTAAGGAAGCTTCGCAAATCATTAACATGAAGTCCTATGAAAAACTATTATGCTCCTTTGATACCATCAGACGCGTGTACGTGAGTTGTTTGAAAGTAAGAAATTACTGTCAAGATTTAGAAATTTCATTGAACTTTTTTTGCATCAGGATCACTTAATGATTTCCAAATCCTTATAAGCTGTGGCGAAACCTTGTCACTCATCCTATACATATATATTCTGAGTATGTCTCAAGAATTTGTTTCGACACAATTAGTTTACATGGTGGTTTATTGGAATTTATTTTAGAATGCTGGGACATACATCCAAGAAGCTTTTGAGATTTAATGGTATTTTCATTTTAGAGGTTTCGGTGGCTTCCGCAAACAGCTTAATGGTTTTCCTTATTCTAATGAAAGACATAAGATACCTTTCCGATTGTATGCTGAGCATTGCTCATCAAAATTCTTGTCACCAATTAATTTGATTACAGTGTCTTGGCAACAGACGGTGGTATTTACTATCAGAACAAAAAGTTGAAAATAGAACATTCCTTTTGATATGTATTTAATAAGAATTTAAAAACCTCAATCAAGTAAATAATTTGATGAACAAAATCACTAAAGATAAAGATGATCAATATTGCATCATGTATAAGGTCACAGGTCCTTCTGCCCTATAACGTAACGATTTCCTCATAATCATGGGCATCCTATTTTGTTGGGCATTCAAGCTACACTAACATAATGAAGCTAAATATGTATGTTTATCAAAGATATACAAGATGTATTTGTTTCTAGCACGAATATCCACACACTTTACCAGGATAATGACAAAATGCATTGTTTTATAAAATCAGTAGCGGATCCAGGATTTCCGAAAAGGAGGGGCCCACGTGTGTATTAGCCGAACCGCTCAGCCATTTAGTACCAAGTCTGGATTTTTACTTGTAAATATGTGGCGAAAAGGTGGGGGGCTCTAAGGGAGACCATTTGATTTTATGGGGGAGGGGGCAGGAAGACTTTGCAGAAAAAAAGTCCGGCTCAAATTTTGGGAAAAAAAATAATCCGGCTCTGAAATTGGGCAAAAAAAATTTCAGGCCGGTGAAAGTCTTCCTCCCCCCCCCCTAAAAATCAAATGGTTGCTCCTTAAATCCACAACTGGAGATCATATATTTTTGGTCTATATCGTTTTGTTTATATACATTACATATTAACGCCGCTGTCAGTTCATATTATTACTTGAATACAAGTTTGTCTAAGCAGATTGAAGGATTTAAGACAAAAATATATAAAAAGATATTACTCTGTAAAATCCCCTTCTATAAATTAATACAATTACTCTCAAATCAAAATGTAAAAGAGCTTTGTGCCTTTGGTAAATATATTAAGTATACTTCTAATATAAGAAAACAAACTCTATAGAATCATTTATGTACAACCATATTTAATTAACAGACTATCTTTTTCCTGACCGTGTATTATAATATTAACGTTGTAATATTTCATTATTGAAATGTCTGATCACTGTATTGCTTTAGACCAATAAACTAAGCTTAAAAAACTACCATGCTATTACAGCATGGCAACAAAGTTTCGACATGAAATACACGTGTAAAAAATTTCAGAGTAAAATGCGCTACACATCTGCCATGCTCCGACACAATTTCAAGTGAATTCAAGGTAATAATTTCAGATTTGTTTCAGTGATGAATTTCAAGTAATGATTAATTCCAAATTGAACAGGAATTTTAGTAAATATTAGACATTAACGTAATTAATATACAAATTAACATAATCAAGTGAATAACAAGAATTAAGAGCACATTGTACTTTAGGATTTTCCCTAATAATTGTTAATCTCACACCAAGTGATCCCTCCAGAACATTGGTATAAACGTTAGCTGATAATTATTAGGAGATCTGGATTTCATAATAACTCTTTAGCGCATGTAACTACATCATGTAGTGGAGGGAGGCAATGTGATCATGTTATTAAAATCTAGAGCCTCCATTCATTAAAACGTCCACCGTTCTGCAAAAGATTCTCACCATTCTGGGTATTCAATTATCTAGTCTGTTATCTTCGTTACGATGAACTCTCTGGTGAGAAATTGCACAAGTCTGTCAAAATGATGAAACAATAAAGATGTGAATAATGTTCATTTTTACAGCATCTATGACCCGGAAATAACGCACCTTTCTGCATTACAGGATTGTTCCCGACCTGGTCACGTGCTGGATAGCAGATATAACTAGGAGAGACACATAAGTTATTCTTTAACATGTATGTATTAATATATCTATTTGTTGTTATTCGAAAATTTTAATGTGTTTAACATAATGTATTTATTTTGACAACGTGTCTAAACATTACATATTAAAGTTTCCCAATTATGGGTTATATTTCTTCAAGTTGCTCCGTTCTTATTGATCAATAATAAGTTCATTATTTTTAACTTTAATTTCCTTTTGTATTTTATATAGTTTGAAACATTGCTTTCCGTGTATTTATTTTAACGCATTGATGATAGAGAATGTATAAAGCATATGTGCATTTCATAGAGCAGTGACATTTGACCATCTAATTTAATTATACTTTATGAATTACGTGTGTAGAAACCTCTTCATTGATGTATTATTCCATGTTCACTATACTCAGCATAGTTTCACTTTATGATGATATGTAAACATGACTTCCAGTTGAGTAGCATTTATGACTGTTACACATGCTCATATGTACCGCAACAAACAGAAACAGCTCTAACTTTTTAAACTAAAATGTACTCTCAGTTTCCAACAACAGAAGGGAACTACAACACTATAGTTAAAGCATGTACTTTTCCCCTTTGCAGAAACTCAACCCGAATATTGATTTTTAGTCCTTTTTTAGATTCTCAGCCACTTAACATGAAGAAGAAATGGCATTTTTGAGAAAACAATTCAATGTAAATGAAGATCATTTGAAATTTTAACAATGAAATGAGCAATGAAATATATAAAGATTTGAAGTTTTTAAGTACAATGCTCCCTTTCCACCACAATGCATAGGAATTTGAGGGTTTTTTATTTTCTGTTTCCCACTGAGTGTTGGGGGGGGGGGGGGGGGGGGTATGTATGTCATTTGTAGTTGCATGATTAGAGAGAGCATTTTAGTCATTTATAGTACCGACTCAGTCATTTGACCGAATCATGGCATGGGACCGTCTCACCATTGATACGACTGATTTGTTTCTTACATTTTTGTTTTCCATTTGATCTTTATGGATTACGGGGGTAGCCATGAAATTCACGTTAAGATGTAGACAAACATGAAAATATAACAAAACATCGTCAAGAATCTGACTTGAAAATTTTTTTTCTTAAATTTCACCGATATGAATGTAGATGGTGTTGATGTATTGTAAATAGTTTAAATAGCTTCATTTTATTAATTTTGTATTTTAAATTGATTAAATACGTTTGTTTGATGTCATTTGAATGCAGCTATATTACTATCATCTGGCTCAAATAACGTTACCTTTGTGGTGTATTTTAAAGAATAAAAGGACACAGAAAATTGGAGCAGCATACCGCCTTATTGTATCTGTATATAAAATGTAAGCTTACAGGCTAAATGAAACTACACGATGTGGCTTTTTTTTTCATATAGATCTCACAGTAGGATTTGATGTAAGGGAGTCAAGAAAAATTATTACATTCAATAATTTAAGCTTTTATTATACTAAATATTCATATTCATCAGATTTATAGACAAGAGCCGTCGACAAGACATAAGCAAATATAATTTCCACATACTTGATGCATTTATTTTGTCTACGTTTCTGATTAGAATTTAAAGACTATGAAATGTAGATCAATAAAGGTGCGTTGTCATTAATTCCTAAAGCTTGTTACGCTTCACGGATATGATTGATGACATGCGAATCATATGCATATTGTAAAATGCTTTACAATCGCTACGGGAATTACGCAAAATACTGGGGATTTTATTTGGTTTGGAAAGCAAAAATATATCAGAAAAGGGGGCAAGGAATTTACCTAGTAACTCTTGGTACTTATGACTCATGACTTTCGATCAATTTGTTCCCTCGAGTTAATCAACCAATCAAATTGTTTGTAGTATTTGTCATTTATTATTGTGATAGACAGAAATAAATATATTTTGAGTTGTTTTGGAGAAAGGCTATCTTACAATCAAATTAGAATATTATGCTGGATGCACATGGCGTTTTAATTTTTTGCGTCATTTACACAGAATTTTGCTATCCAATGGTCAGAAAAGAAGAAGCTATAGTGATATAAAGAAAGTAATTGATTTTATATTACCCAAAATCTGATTGGGTAACTATGTAGTTCCCTCGAGATAAAAAAAGTCGTCCCCTCAAGACAAAAAGGTCGTTTTCTAGAGATAAAGAGTCGTTCCCTCCAGACAAAAAAAGGCCGTTTCTTCGAGATAAAAAGACGTTCCATCGAGATAAAACGTCATTCTCTCGAGATAAAAAAGAGTTAGTGTATGTCGACTCTGTGCCACCGTAGAGTATAGTGTGCAAAATAAGATATCTTACAAAAAAAAAATAGAATGACATTATGTGTTATAATAAATATCAGTGACAAAATTCGAAAGACTTCGAAGTAATTATGGCAATCTCTCTTGACTCCAATCATATGTCATTTCATATTTAGTTTATAAAAAGAGGCTTTCAAACTGTTTAAAAGTAACGGCTTAACTTTAGATGCAGGATTTCGATACCAATAACTTGGTAACATCATTTGATAAAATAAATTCATTAGCACATACTGACCTTTCCAACGGGCAGATAACTATTGATACTTTACCAATAAGTGTCGCGATCGTCATTTGTCATTACGGTACTGAAAAAAGTGCTGTATATTCAAATAGTAATAATGGCATATGGGCGTAGTGGGGATACACAATTTTTGTGTTTTTATTGACTTTTTATTGAATCTTATGATAAAGGAACATCTTTCTTATTCATAATTTCACACATAACATATATACAAAAGGACAAAAATATTCAGTAAGCTCTTTTCACTTACAGACTCATTCGATGTAATATATATATATATATATATATCATTCAGCATGTTCATTTTAAATTAATTCATCTACAACAAGCCACAAATGACAAAATAAGACATCAACAAAAATAATTTTTGTTATGGTTATTTCTTAAAGCAAAATGTATGTCACCTTAGATGATCTAGATGTTTGTGACTGTAAAGTTTGGAATTGTATAATATGAATTCCCTCAAAGGAGTTAACTCCCCTAGTTATAGATATAAAAAAAACCCCGTAAAGTGCAGAACTACTACACGGTAAACTTCATTTTTTGTTTATGAATATTGATAAATTACAATATTAAGGAATCGTGAGTTTTATTCACATTTTGTCTTTTGTGAAAAAATATTAACAAAATGTAGTAATTTTCAATAAGATTCGATACAAATTTTAATTATCCCTACTGGACCGGATAACATTATTTTCAAATAATCCTTTCGGTAAAAGGTCTTTTTTGTAAGATGCTTCAAAATGATATATTCATTTTAAAGATAATTGTTGTATCTACTGAGATTTAATTAGTGCATGTTATGGATTGATTACCTTAAGGAAAAAGAGTTATAGTTTTGATAAATGACTATGCTTTAAAGTTGTATACCCTACAATTCGGTATAATTTCAAAAATTAGGGCATGTAAAACAAAAACCTGTATTTTTGTCGTACAGCTGAAGTTAATAACTTTGCGTTAATAACATTTTTTGTTGTTTCAAACCCTCGGAGATATCAAAATAACAAGAGAATACTTCGTAAATAAAGTGGGTATTCCATAAATACAACCATAACCTGACTTCGCGCATGCGCAGTTTAATCCAAACAGATACGATGAAGGGAGACCCCAAAAGAAAACGATTTCAGTAAATAGTAAAAATACAGACTTGAATGCAGATTTTTAAAGTTACTCGTCAAGTTTATTTACCTCGCCCTCCATCAGTGTCCATGATGCAGCGGATTCTGAATTAGATCACGTGATAAGTTGGTTGTTAACATTCTGTTTACAAACATCGCGTTTTAGACAGCCGTATCTCACTTAATACGACGAATTTGATCACAACATCTTTTTAATATGTTTTTGGCTTATATATATAATCAAAACAATTTAGAATAAATTAACCTATAATATGCACTGTACTAGCAAACATAGGGTATACAGCTTTAAAATTAATAATAGTGTTTATTTTGATGTTTTAAAATGAATTTCAGTTCTAGATTTGAATCTGAAAGATCAGTAAAAAGTTGATCTTGTGAAGAATTTCTTATGAAGGAACCTTCTCCGAAGCTTCCTTCCATGCAATTACAAAAATAATTGGTCAACCAAGCTAAGTTATGAATTGAGTAATAAAGGATGTATCAACATATCAGACTTCAAAAAGCAGTCTGTGTCTTTGAAAATATCAGTATTTACATTCCAACTGTGTTTCTCTTAAATGAAGGTACTAACAAAACTGCACCACAATTTTCAGTTATGGCAAACAGTAATAGCAATTGCTTATCACGTGACTTAAAAGTACGTCGCGGATTAATATCGCATTCCAGGGAAGCGTGTTCTGCATCACTTGACCTATTTGTTCGTGAATAAACATTACAATTAATATAATTTTTGCTTTTTATTCATAAAAAAAATCTCAGTGATTTTCAGTAGTAATAAAAAAGTCGGACAGAAAGGTAACTAAAAACTCTTTCGCTCTCTCCTTAATCTCTTATCATCATTACTAATCAGGAACTCAGAAGAATATTTGAGATGTCTGTGTAAATTTGAGAAAATAGATTTATAAAACACCCCAGAATATAAAATAGGCATAACCATTCCCTCTAAAAGAGAAATCTTTGTGTTCAGACGTTAAATAAGTTTCATTTATCGTTGCGAGGTCCGAGATTTATTGTTTATTGTTTTGCGTTACTCCATGACTACTTCACGTATGGTGACATCTACCAGATGCATTGCAAACAAATTTATACCTTTGCAACGGACTCACCTGAAGCAATGAGGGGTCTTTTACGTGCCACGCCTACCGTGACACGGGACCTCGGTTTTCATATCCGAAAGACAAGATACCGGTGTTCCCATTGCGGGAGTCGAACCCGGTACCTCTCAGCGACGAGTCGAGTACCTCTTTCTCTGAGTCACACCAGTTTCGCGATCCAAGTTGTCTTATGAAGGAAAAACATGTTCTTTTTCATTTGTAAACTGTCATCTATACATTTTTATACAACACTACAAAAACGATACTCTGTAAGTAACATAAAAGTAACATTGAAATTAGCTGTAAGATTGAACATCATTTTTCTCTGCATTACTTCCCTCATGTTAGTGTTAATTAAGTTTTTCCCAATTCACACAAAAATAACAAATAATACTGCCATTACAGATGATGAGGAAAAACTTAAATCTAGTAACTTATTGCGTTAAACGATAGTTTAAGGTAATGCAGCATGTCATTTTCGCCAAGGAAAATCTGGGAAGAAATCGCAAAGTCGGATTGCTGATATGATCCAATTTGCGCCATATTTGTTGTGAGATAAGTCTTGAGATTTATTATCGTTTTCTGTGAAGATTCTGTTACTTTGAAATTTTGCAAAATGCGGTCATATACAATTTAAAGAAGATAGGGGGTCAATCTTCCTCAATGACCCCACAATGATTCCTCAATGGATTTCAGAAAAAAGCTCTTGTGTTCAAAATATAATTCAGCAAATTTGCATTACGGTCTATGATAAACACTGAGTTAATCCCACAGGTCATCCTTGGAATGTTTCGGGGATTAACTTCTTTTAGAGCTTAGCATGATATCATGCTAACCTAAACACTGAAACAGGTGACAAACAGGTTTTACACTTGTCACAATATCATATAGGTGATTTGAACAATTTTCTTTAAGATTAGTTCAAGCAAAAAGATTACAAATGAACAAGCCAAAGGAACACAGTGATATCTACTCAATACTTAATAAACAAATTTGTACTTCGATTTGTCATAATTGAATTTCTATATTGAAACGTCAATACTTGTCCGTAGTCACGTGCCTTTTATGTTATTTTTTTTAAGAATTAGAAAGCATAATCGAAAATGCGGAATTAGTCTATTCGCTCTGTCCATTTTTTTTTTTTTAATCAAGATCCATCGTCTCCGCTATTCGTATTCTGAAAATCGACTGGCTCTGCATTCCGCGTCCACAATCAACATCAAAGTACTGAGAATACTGACGTAAGGTGATTAATGAAGCACACTGTATAGTCAACAATAGCAACGCACAGCGTGGCATAATACGCCCGTCGCTTAGTTTAAAGGGATGACCTCTAAAGTATAGAAATATTTACCCAGTGAAAACAATCCTGTATAACAATATTCAATTCTGTGCAATGGGTAACAAGTTACGGACCATGCAGACAAAGATTTACCCACAATATGCATTGTGACCTTGAACTTGCAGATATAACTTTGGTTCAATGTCAAATCACACACTTAGCTCCTAGGCAACAATTCTGTGAAATGTTACTCAAATCTATGCAAGGGGTAAAAAGTTACGGCACAGACAATGATTACCCATCATATACACTGTAACTTTGACCTTGCAGATACATGTATGACCTCTGAGTCAAGATCATGACACACCCTTGGGTCCAGGACAACGATTCTGTGAAATATTATTCAAATCCAAGCTTGGTGTAAAATTTTATGGCCTTGGACAAGAATTTAAATGACATAAGCTCGCTCTGTGACCTTTACCTTGTTGATATGACCTTGAAACTCAATAGAGTTTATCCTCTAGTCATAAAAAATAAGTGTGCAAAGTTTAAAAGTTCTAGCATTAACAGTTTATTCTGTATCATGTTTAAAGCCGGTGTGGCCTAGTGGAAGAGGTGCTCGGCTCGGGATCGAGAGGTCCTGGGTCGACTCCGCCCTGAACACACCGGTGTTCTCTCTTTCGAATGAGACAGTAAAAACCGAGGTCCCGTGTCAAGGTAGGCGTGGCACGTAAAAGACCCCTCGCTACTTCGGGTGGATCCGTTGCGGGGGTCTAAATTTGTATGCAGTGCATCAGGCAGATGCCGTCACCATATACGTTAAATAATCGTGGAGTGACGTAAAACAATATTCAATCAATCAGTCAATTAATTTGTACCTTGTTTACAAGTTGCATTCTCAAAAATTTGATGTTTTTGCCCCAAAATGACCTTGATATTGAAAATCAATAAAGTTCGTCCTCATAAGGAATAAGTATACCCAGTTTGAAAGTCTAAACGGTATGGTGTGTACGGTAGTAACAATGTGTCGACAGACCCAAAGACCCAAGGAACCACAACACTGTACCATAATACGTCCGTCTACGATAAAAATATAAAACGTTGACATGAATGAAAGAAATGCTTTATTATGCAGTCATGATATATAGGTCTTTATTGCGTTGATAAGTAATTATTGCATGTGTTGGATTCTTTGTAATATAATCAATGATGACTAATTAGTGAAGTGGCTTCATTGAAAATATCATCGTACTTTAGATGTTACAGAGGGTGGTTTCTAAAAGTGGAAGACCTTTCTTGAAAAAAAAATATATTAACACATCACTGTGTAATTTGTTCATAAACATATTGCCTTTAAAACAAGATGCGTTTATGAAACACTATGCTTCTTGTGGCAAAAATGTTAAAACTGCTATTTTAACAAATTGTAGAACTGTCAACTGAGAAAGCTTTGATAGTGGAATCGGCGTTTTAAATAGAAATTTCTATCTGCCATTGATCTTAGGATATGAGTGCTGTTGTGTTATTTCTCCACAATC
This sequence comes from Pteria penguin, assembly GCA_035048485.1. Lineage (NCBI taxonomy): Eukaryota > Metazoa > Mollusca > Bivalvia > Pterioida > Pteriidae > Pteria > Pteria penguin. The sequence continues at coordinate 21,646,769 of CM068581.1, forward strand.
AAACAAACAGACGGACCCCCCCCCCCCCCCGAAAAAACCCCAACAGATGTCCTGAATCCATTCCATGGTCAAAATGATTCTAAGTGTGCTATATAATGTTCAAGCCTCATCAATGTAGCACTTCCATTAATTTGCATCAAAACTCTTTCGAAATATTTATCACACGAGTGTTTCAGTTATTTATAAGACTGACATACATGGTCAAACTACCAACCATAAAATACAGCTATAAGTTGTAAGTAAGCTAGGTAATATTTTAAAGGTTTCTGTCATACCATAAGTGATTGTATATTATATGTCTGAAGTATATCAATAGCAAAGTTCCTTTACACATTTCAAATTTCAGTGATTTCTTGTTGTATATTTGTAGCAATTTGCTGTCATGGAGTTTTACTAAACGAGAGACACATCACAGCAGGAGTTTTTCGTTAAATAAAAATTCATGATAATTGGTAACTAGTTGTGCCGATACGCCGTGAATGTCCCAACGGCGGCAAAATATCTTTGAACAGCAAAATAAGGTCAAGGTTTATAACCCCTGCAGATATTTTGAAAAACATACTGCTTGCAAAATGTACATTAATTTTATATATTGTGATCTTCAGTTGTACTAACAGGGTGCCCACTCACTTTTGACGTCAGAAATATAGGATTCAGACACCAATATAGGATGTTTTGAAAGAAAATATAGGAAAAATATAGGAATAATTGCAGAAAATATAGGAAATATATAGGAATATTCTGCTCTATTTAAGGTGTTTAAAGTAATTCAATAATATTTTTCATTAATATTTTGTCATTTCGAGGACAATGTGGCCTCCTCCACCCCTTACAGTTTGTAACCCTGAATGACTTTGCTATGTGGATGGGTGTCACAGAACTAGCCGATAGAAAACAAGTCGTGTGTCGGGTTGTGGACCACAACCAACTAAAAATGTGTATATTTTGTACAACAGTTTGTAAAAACTCTTTACTTTTTTCTGAGGGAGATCTCTGCATCAAAATAGCATAAATAACATTAGCATAAATATCAATCTAGCTTCCATGGTGTATACTAATCAAACAATATTGTGTTCCAGTTTGTTCCACAGAAGCATTACAAGTCATACATTTCACTTTATCATAAACCTAAAATATGTTGATGTATCACGCAAGAGAAAAAACAACCTGTATACAGTATGACACACACTGAGAAAACATTGATTTATAGAAATTTAAATGCATTTAAGTGTTAGAAACTAAATCTACATACAGATGATACCAATAGTTCTTGAAATTTGGTACATATTCACATAACTGACCTGAAAATTTACAAAAATATAGGAATTTATAGGAATTTTGGAGATATATAGGAAATATATAGGAAATGTCAGATTTAAAGGAATTTATAGGAATTTATAGGAAGTGGGCACCCTGTACTAAGTTTCGTTGTACATAGTAAAAGTGAATTTACTATATATATGCATAGACATCAAATCACAGGAAGCATATTAAAATCTGGCCTTGCGAAACAGTATATTCCAGAAGTGGAATTAATCAAATGTGGATCCTTAAAAATTCAAGAGTTGTTAGAACATCTAAAATCAAAAAGTTTTACTAAAATTCACTCCATCAAGTCTTTTGACTTTTCGACTCTTTACGCAACGATCCCTCATCAGAAATTAAAAGACAGATTAGCGGAAATTATTCAAAATGCATTTACTAGTAAAAGCGGAAGCCGCAAATTCAAATATATAGTTATAGGCCATAATAAAACTTACTTTGTTAGGGAAAGTTCTGATTCCGAAAATAAATACACTGAAACAGCTGTCATCCAGATGTTGAACTTTCTTATCGATAACATTTTTGTGGTGTTTGGTAGAAAGGTTTTTCAACAAATTGTGGGCATTCCAATGGGCACTAACTGGGCTCCGCTTATGGCTGACATATTGCTTTACTCATACGAAGCAGAATTCATTCAGTCTTTGCTTTTGCAAGGAAAAAACAATTGGCTCTTGGCTTCAGTTTCACTTACAGATATATAGATGACTTGCTTTCAATTAAAAATCCTTCATTCGCGGATATTACCTTAGCATCCTCTATTCAGTTGAACTGGAGGTCAAAGAAACAACAGAAAGTAGTAATTCTACTTCGTATTTAGATATTATGTTGTCAATTGAACACCTCATTCTATGACAAACGTGACGATTTCAATTTCGCTATCACAAACGTTCCTTTCATAAGTAGCAACATTCCATCATCGCAGTTAATACGTTATTCCAGAGCATGTTCAAATTACAGTGACTTTGTTCTGAGGGCTAGGCGACTTTCATTTAAGCTGCTCAACCAGGGTTATATATGTGCTAGACTAGAAACGTCACTGAGGAAGTTCTACGGTCGTTACGAGACTCTTATTACTCCATATATTATCTCGTTATCTAGACTTTTAAATGATATTCTGGAGACCGATTCCGATCATTTTACACAGATTTGACACCTTCTATACTAGAAGGTTACCTATTTTGACTTCTCCATATATAAATACATATGGAATTTACACGGTTTGACTCTTTCTACTGGGTGTATGTGACGGGTGTTGATAGCAAGCAGGAGATACTCACTCTCCCCGGGCACCTGATCTCACTCCATCATAGGGGTTCACATATGCTCTTCAAGTAGACATATTTTGTTATTTTCCACTTGGTTTTCATTTTCACTTATTTTACTTATCGTTTGGATTTATCCATCATCTTTACATAACTCTGTCAAAACTTTTTCAATACTCACCAAATTATAAGTTGATCTAGATAGTACCATGATGTGTCTATATACCAAATTTCAAGTCAAAATATACCTTCATTGCAAAGATAGAGGACAGAAACTGTAATTAATTGCAAATATTCTAGGTCCAATGGACGTACTAATGATAACTTTTAAATCATTTGACCATAACCAGATCAGATTATCTCGTGGTGTGTCAGTACATCAAATTTCATTTCAATATGTTCAATATGCAGAAATACAGCTCGGAAACGAAATGATGACGGAATATTGAAAGGATGGAGCGGGGTTACGCTCTAATCCCCGACTATTTATAATGGTTGATGTATAAAATATGTGAAAGGGGAGACGATATAACCATGGGAACCCTCGGAACATACTATACAACTTGTCTTTTCATGAGGATTGCGAAAATATATAGTTTATGGATAGAGATATGAACTATTTTTGAGATAATTAAAGATTTCTAAACCGAGGTTTGGGTGGTATATGACCCTAGATTAATATCAAGATAAATAAATAAGATATAAGCGATTATTTCATCTTTGATGCATTTATGTTAGTTTTTCATTTATATCGGAGTAAGAAGCATGATTACATAAAATAATAATTAAAAAATATAACAAGAGCAACGCCTAGCATGGCATAATACGCCCGTCGCTTAATTCGGACAGGATCAATTCGCATTTGGCATGATTTTCATGAAAAACATCTGACGTTTACTGAAGTTAATTGCGTTTCATAGCATTTTATCATAGGATAAGTCCAAGGGCAATAACTCCTGCAAAAATGGCCCTATCCGACCCATCTTGGAACTTGACCTGCAAAAGAACCTTGAAATCTTTTAGGAAGAAGCCCCCCCCCCTCCCCCTCCTAAAATTATAAGTTTCTCAAACATGAAGAAAAAGATATCGATACCTGTAAAATATGTGGAAGTTCGTACATTTTATTTGTTTCATGGTAAATTTCATAATGTTTTTACAAAAATTAGATTTTTAATGAATTTTCAAAACAAAATCTTGAAATTTACAAGTCCAAGGGCCATAAATCCGTCAAAAGTAGGTCAATCGTAACAAAACACGAACTGATACTGACGCTGCTTGATATAAAGCTATATACTAAATTTCAACTCAATATCTTGAAAGACGGCAAAAAAATGTCCGGAAAACATGACCTAGGATATATGGTCACCCACCCACCCCCTTCTAAAATTATAAATTTCTCAAAAACGAAGAAAAAGATATTAAAAACCGTAACATATGTGATAGTTGATACACTTTACTTGTTTCATGATAAATTTCATAATGTTTTGACCAAAAAATGGATTTTTAATGAATTTTTTTTTTTAATTTTGAAATTCATAAGTCCAAGGGCCATAAATCCGTCAAAAGTAGGTCAATCGTAACAAAACTCGAACTGGTACTGACGCTGCTTGATATAAAGCTATATACTAAATTTCAACTCAATATCTTGAAAGACGGCAAAAAAATGTCTGGAAAACATGACCTAGGACATATGGTCAACCCCCCCCCCCCTAAAATTATAAATTTCTCAAAAACGAAGAAAAAGATATTAAAAACTGTAACATATGTGATAGTTGGTACATTTTACCTGTTTCATGATAAATTTCATAATGTTTTGACAAAATATAGATTTTTAATGAATTTTTTTGAAAATTCCAAGGGCCGTAAATTCGTCAAAAGTAAGTCAATCGTAACAAAACTCGAACTGGTACTGACGCCGCTTGAAATAAAGCTATATACAAAATTTTAACTCAATATCTTGAAAGACGGCAAAAAAAGTCCGGAAAACATGACCCCGGACGGACGCACGCACGGAAGGACGGACGGCGCCATAACATAATACGTCCCGTCTAATGACGGGCGTATAAAAACTAGAACAGAGTTCTCTGCAAAGAAATTAGTAGGACTCTCGTCGATATAGTCCGAGATTCTCTGCCCTTCCACTTTTGATATCGGCGGTTTGTGGGAGAGGGTCAGAGAGACTTTGTTCATCAAAAGTTGGAATTTCAGCTATACCAGCCGGTATAATCCCTGAAGTATAAAATAAGTTTAACCTCTCCCAACTTTCTCTTTTTGACTTAAGCGTTGATTAAAGATGGGTATAGATATATTAATCCAACATGGAATCGAAAGTTCGAATGTTCACAAGATGATCTAAGCAATTTGTACAATACGTTTATACCGTCCAGATTGTGTTTGAAATGTGAAATTTAAGTGAACAATATTAAAGCATTACCTTGTGCCAATTATGGTAGAAGGGAAGGTGAACAGTCGTCTATAATTCAGAAATTAGTTCTTAAGAATTTATTACAAAACAAAATCTAGTTTTAAATAAAAAATACGAAAAAGCGCAAATATTAACACCTCTCTCTCTCTCTCTCTCTCTCTCTCTCTCTCTCTCTCTGTGTGTGTGTGTGTGTGTGTGTGTGTGTGTGTGTGTGTGTGTGACTTTCATAAGAATTTGAAAGTCACATGCACATTAGATCTACAATATTTGAATTTCCAATCGTGCCTGATTTTACGATTATGCCAGTTGCCGTCAGAGATCTTTTGTTTGGACAAACACGTTCATTAAGATTTAACTAAAGGAGAATAATACAATACCCCGTGTAGATTTTTACCATTTTTACAACATCTTGTGAAAAGCTATAGATCTAAACCCTAGAAATTAAAACAAAAACATTGACGTATAAACTAGTGAAATATATTACGGATTAAAATCTAAAAAAAAAAGGACTTAGGAAGGATTTTCAGAGTAATAAAGGAATAGTAAGGTCTTCCGTGACATCACGAAAGATCTTGAAAAACAACAGTAAAAGAAATCAGAACTAACTAAATAGACGAAACTTGCATATTTCTTTTACGTATATTATTGCAATATAGCAATGTATATATGTGTGATTAAACATCAAAACACGATATTTTAGTCTTTTCAGAAATTTCGGTCACCCCATAATAATTTCCAAAGTTGTTTTTATATACACATATTTATAACTCAAACGCAACGACTTACAAACAAAAGAAATACTGTTAAATCATTCACTAGAAACGACAGTTCGTTATGAATATTATTTATACGAAATGCATTTGATCTTCTCTACATATTTACTTTGAAAGTGTGTGAAAAATCCCTTATGTTGATATACGACATGCACGAACAAGGTTTCATTACGATGTTTTAGATTATATGTAAATCAATATTGTGTTGGTACCAATAATTGTTCATTTCGATGCACATGAGGTTTTAGTATATTTCGATACAAATGTATAAATTAGAATGGTTTAAACAACCACATCGACAATTCCGAGGTTCAAAATTTATTCTACTTGTACCAAAACGTCTTATTTCTGTACCAAAAACGACCTTGTACCGAAATATCCTTGTATCGAAACATAATAATCCCTTAATTATTATTAGTCCGAACGACTTGGAATCTCTGACTAACTATATAAGTAAACATTGCAACAGACTACAATACAGAATATATGTTTAGTCGAATAAACAAACAAGATCATGCACACAAGTGAAGATGTACATGTATATCAAAAACATTAAAAACAAAACAAAACGATCAGTCTATCATGAAGCGAAAGATAGCCATGGTTAAGGCATATATTTGTCCGTTTTGACCGATATAGCGTAGGAATATTTTTCATGTAACTTTATCTCATGAACAAGAGTACACTAGGCCAATCTATATTAGCAAATATCAATATGTTAAGCACAAATACTTCAACTTCAGTTGCTACAATTGAACTTTATGTAAGTGTCTTTTCCTAACATTAAATTCTTATGATTTAAAGTGAGCACATTAGTCATGTGCTCACTTTAAATCATAAAAATTTAAAGTTAGAAAAAGACATAAGTATCACATGTATTGCTTGGGAACTATATTTTTGTTACTGTTCAGGGTGGAAGAACACTTGAATTACATCGGTTTTGCAATTGGGACGGACGACGGCTTAGGGAAGCTGATTATATCACCTTCCAAAAATAGGACAATTCCGGAATCACGACCATAAAATAGAAATTACTACACGCTGCTCGATGAATTTCATTGGTCAATGCGACATTATTTTTATTACATAACTATACGGAACCTGCAAGTCGCTTTTGCGGGTACCAGCGAGTTTGTAATGTTCTAAAAATTTCCCAAGCACATTTCCTTGCAGGATGCACCAGTGATGCTCCTTGATTCTGGTTCTGCCACTAGAACGTTTGGAACATTTAGGTACTATATCAAAGTATCCGAAAGAAACTTCTACTCGGAATTCCTCTAGATAGAGAAGCGCTTATATGACCCATTACGTCACTGCAGCATGTACCACGGGGTCTCTACCGTCCATACCCCCTTGTGCATGTTGCACCAGATATCGGAGGATCGTTGAGCTGCACAGTATGGTTCGGAATATAACAAAGTGCACTTTTTTCAAAGTGCGACCCCGACGTACGACATATTAGGAGTCTGTGTTGTCTTCGCTTTTCAACTCTCAACATTTTTTCTTAATGCTTAGTTCAAAAGATGGTTAATTCATGTGTTATCCATAGTTACAGTTTCATTTAGACGCCTTTCGTCATATATGTATTTTCTTCGTATTCTATTCTGTGTTTCTTGTAAGAGTGTGGGAAGAACCACCTGGCATATCATTTTCAACATTTATTCAGTCTTAAGATGTCGAAGACAATAATGTCAGTAAATGATGAAATAATATCCACAGTATTTTGGGTGTTAATTTCAACAATTTACTTCAAAGTGGTTTTGTTTATAGTTTATTCATCAGAAGCTGTACAGCTTATAGACATATAAATACATTACAGAATTAATTATAAGTATGTAACACACTTGAGGTCAAGTATATAAGAAGACGATGGAATAATTATGTAAAGTACATGGTCATACACTTACGATTCAATGTATATGAAAATATATAAATTGATCGTTAAGCTAAGTTAAAACATGAACATATATAAGTATAAAATCAGATTTCATATGTAAATATGATAAATAGTATATGACGTAGAATGTATATCAGACATATACACGCAAGATACAAATAAACAATGAAGTTATAGATGTTTATACTCATGAATCAGTTCTTAATTTGGTGGCATGAAAAATAAATTTACCTAAGCCACATAGTTCTTTGGTATTTTAATTTTGTGTGCTTAGAAACTGAATTAACTTAAAGACTGATGGTTTGTTGTAATAGTATTTCTTTAAAAACTTTTGTCTTATTTGCTGATAAAAGGGACATTTAAAGATGAAGTGGAATTCGTCTTCAATTTCTGACTGGCATTTACAGAAAAGGCATACACGCTATACCAAAGGGATGTTCTTAAAGCGACCGGTTTCAACAGTAAGATTGTGGGCAGATAAACGAATTTCACAAAAATTTTTTTTTATAAAATAATTTTTTTATTGAATTGATATTGGTTTTTTCAAATATGATTGTAGTGTATGCCCGTCGATGAGATGTTTATAAATTATTGATTTTGAAAACGAGTTTATGTCGGATAGCAGAGATTGTCTACAAGTGTCAAAAATACGTTGCTTTACTAAACAGAGAATGTAATCTTGTGTATAAGAGGTATGGTTGCTCCAAAGTTCATCAATTCCCATTTGTTCTAATATGTTATGTGCATTAAAAATCCAATTTTACATTTACTATTGTTTACAAAATCTTCGTATAAACAATCATAACATGCTTTTAAAATACAGTTGTTAGTATTAATTAATCTAAGCCAATATTTGACTATTCTAAAACGACGTATACATGACAAAGGAAATCTACAAAGTTCACAACAAATCATTGAATTTGAAGTGGATCTTTTAACTCCTAAAATGTTCTTGCAGAAATCTAAATGGACTTTTTCTATGTCAAGGGCTGAATGGGATCCCCACACTTCTGATCCGTAAAATGCTATACTTGCAATATATGTATCAAACAATGAGAGAAGAGTTATATAATTAAGATGAAAGCTATTACATTTCCTTTTCAAGGCAAACACTGCTTTTCTACACTGGAGAGCGAGTTGTTTTTGAGTTTGATTGAATTTGCAATTATAATTTAATAAAATTCCAAATTTATTTTATTTTATTTTACATTCGCTGATTTCGGTCTTCGCTATGCAAACCGTTTTAAAAGATTCCTGATTGACTGTCCGTAAAACGAAGAAGGCACTTTAAAATGTAAAAACATGACAGTGCGTAGATTCCATCTTAAAACACTCTTCACTCAGTAGCGCCCCTGTGTTTGTTGTTTCTGACGCGGTATATGTGTATTTAGTCATATGTAGTGAACCTTATGTTCATCGTTTTATAGGAATGGCATAGTAGGCGAAAGTTATAGAAAAAATATTTAATTTTCTTATATAAGGGCCTTCTCTAGAGCGATAAACAGTAACTTAGTTGTGAGGCTTCCTAGAAGTGTTCAGTCAAACCTTAGTCAATCATGACAAGTGCTTGATGCCTGTTACTGTTAGTAGATTCAAATTTTCCAAGTCAAAAAAGGTGAAAGGGACTGACAGTTATTGATGACATCAGATAAAACTACAAAATGACTCAACCACACACACAGACACACACCTACATACACACTGAGGCACACTTACATTGACAGACACGCACACACACAACCACATACATACACCTACCCATATTTACATACAAACACACATACACACATAGTTAATCCAGTAGATTCTGCAAGTGGAACAGACCGATTCCGAGATCTGGTTCTGCTGATGCAGCATGTACAGACAATATAATTTATAACTTGATCAAAGATGGCGGACTTATAGTGAAATTGTGGCTTTTGTGTAAAAACAAAGTTGTGATATCATCTGAGTTATATTTTTTCTTTTTTATCCAGCATTGGAAAATACGCTAAGATTCACTCCAAAATTGGATTATCATTGTCATGTAAATCTGCAATAAGAACTTCCGAAACAATTTAGTATAAATACGTTTATAAATCGATTTAAAGCGATTAGGGTTATGACGCTCATTGTCTTGCTTCCGATTTTCAAAGTTTTTTTTTCCAAGTATTTACATTGTTATATAATACTTCTTCAAATATTTTAAAAGTATTTTCATTTTACGATTAAGTCGTATATATAGTTTATTTGAAATCTTACAATAATGAAATTATTGAGATCAGGGAATGATAAGCCACAGATAAGATATGGATAGTATTACAGAGAACATTTTACAATTTGAAATAGACATATTTTTTAACAATGATATATTGCTTATTTTGATACCAAACTTCGACAAGGAATAGCGTAACCTACAACATTCGAAACTCATTGTAACTTATCATCCCTGTCAAATCTGAGTTCCAACACAAGTCCAGAAAGGTATGAACCTGTTGAACACTGATGTTAAACTCTGGTTTCATTAGGTAAGACCGCCAATGCGTTTTGAAACTAGCCTGTTGGCGTAAACATACAAAACCAGGAAATATACATACAATAATCAAAGCTGACGTGTCATTATCTATTTTAGCAGCTTTTGATAAATCGTGAAATGAACATACAACAAACAGAATTACTAATTGTAAAACCAAATTAAGGCTGGACATATTAGTTATACTATTTGTCAAAATTTTTTTCCCCATATAAGCCAAATGCTCTTAATACACTTTGAACTGACGAAGAATGAAGATTTTTGGGTAATAATCTATGAAACATTTCGGTGCTAACAAGTTTAAACAGTTATCGTGAGAATTTTCTACTTAGTTTTAGTCCACATTCGTCTCATGCATAGTCTTATGACACATATTATATATTCATCATATGCATATATTTTTGTTACACATTCGTCGACTCATGCATACAGATTTATTACACATTCGGCTCATGCATACAGATTTATTACACATTTGTCGGCTCATGCATACAGATTTATTACACATTCGGCTCATGCATACAGCTTTATTACACATTCGACTCATGCATACAGCTTTATTACACATTTGTCTCATGCATACAGATTTATTACACATTCGGCTCATGCATACAGATTTATTACACATTCGGCTCATGCATACAGCTTTATTACACATTCGGCTCATGCATACAGCTTTATTACACATTCGGCTCATGCATACAGATTTATTACACATTCGTCTCATGCATACAGATTTATTACACATTTGTCTCATGCATACAGATTTATTACACATTCGGCTCATGCATACAGATTTATTACACATTCAGTTTATGCATACAGTTTTATTACACATTTGGCTCATGCATACAGATTTATTACACATTCGGCTCATGCATACAGATTTATTACACATTCGGCTCATGCATACAGCTTTATTACACATTCGGCTCATGCATACAGCTTTATTACACATTCGTCGGCTCATGCATACAGCTTTATTACACATTCAGTTTATGCATACAGTTTTATTACACATTTGGCTCATGCATACAGATTTATTACACATTCGGCTCATGCATACAGCTTTATTACACAATCGGATCATGCATACAGCTTTATTACACATTCGTCTCATGCATACAGATTTATTACGTATTCGGCTCATGCATACAGATTTATTACACATTCGGCTCATGCATACAGCTTTATTACACAATCGGATCATGCATACAGCTTTATTACACATTCGTCTCATGCATACAGATTTATTACGCATTCGGCTCATGCATACAGCTTTATTACACATTCGTCTCATACATACTGTTTCATTACACAATCGTCTCATACATACAGCTTTATTACACAATCGGCTCATGCATACAGCTTTATCACACAATCGGCTCATGCAAACAGCTTTATTACACATTCGGCTCATGCATACAGATTTATTACACATTCTGCTCATGCATACAGATTTATTACGCATTCGGCTCATGCATACAGATTTATTACACATTCGTCTCATGCATACAGATTTATTACACATTCGGCTCATGCATACAGCTTTATTACACATTTGTTTCATTCTGAATAAATATGTTTTGGCTGTATGTTCGGCAATCACGGCCAGTTTGACTTAAAAAAAAAACAAGATAAGATTGTTCTTCCCGAGCACTTATTCTCACCTCTGATCGTCAGAGGTCCACGCAGGCATGTCCAACGTTATAAATTATGTATTATAGTCACAGTGATTTATCATCAGTTTCCTCCATATTCTACATTCTGCGTTCTACGTTCCGTATTGCTGTTTATATGGTACAGATCGCCCTTGCACAATACTTGTAAACGGTAGATTTGGACCTGTAAACAAACCTAGTGATTGACAATGGTTACTACAGTTGACCGCCGTTTATTCGTACCGCAGCTGCTGTACGAGGCAAAATGATTGTGATGTCTATCAATAACTGCTAGTATTTGACTTGTTACACTTGTCTGTGAAGAGTTCTGCCAAACCGCTACGTCAGTTTTTCCTTTCTCGTAAAGCATGGAGTTTCTTACACTGGATATAATGTTGTAAAAGGAATACAAGATAAGATCTCATATGTTTCATAGATATTATGTGTATGTCCTCTTTGAATATTTCCGGAAGATGTCTGTTTCTTTTATAATCTGCTACACATGGACATGTCAGATTAATTTTGGCATTTACAAAAAACAAAATTATGTAATAACATACACTTCCCAAATTAGAGTAACCTTCGTGTTCTAGAGGAATTGTGGTTATGCATATTTTTCATATATCTATATTAATTATAATTTCAAAATCTGTGTGTAAAACAATTTTCCATATTTTTTACATAAGATGCATGTAAAGTAAGCATACCGACAGATGAAGTAATGCACTGCTTGTCTCTTGTTTACATGCTCGGTTGTTCATAGACATTGTCTCATTATTCAATGTTCACTTACATATCATCAACAGATGCAAATCTCTTAATTTATTTACCAGACACACTGTCACGTGACGGTAAAATGAACGATGTATTTACCAATTTCACCCCATTTTTATCACAATATACGCACTGTAAAACGTTGCTGCTAGTATACGTCAGATATGTTTTGTTGCCTTAACTCCAAGTATGATGAGAATTAGGAGTACTGCCCCCTCGCTACATTTCTCTACGCTCCGTTAGACTGAGGAGTACTGCCCCCTAGCTCGCTACGCTCAGTAAGACTTAGGAGTACTTTCCTCTAACTACATTACGCTACGCTCAGTTAGACTGAGGAGTACTGCCCCCTCGCTACATTACGCTACGCTCAGTTACACTGAGGAGTACTGCCCCCTCGCTACATTACGCTACGCTCAGTTACACTGAGGAGTACTGCCCCCTCGCTACATTACGCTACGCTCAGTTACACTGAGGAGTACTGCCCCCTCGCTACATTACGCTACGCTCAGTTAGACTGAGGAGTACTGCCCCCTCGCTACATTACGCTACGCTCAGTTAGACTGAGAAGTACTGCCCCCTTGCTACATTACGCTACGCTCAGTTAGACTGAGGAGTGCTGCCACTAGCTCGCTACATTACGCTACGCTCAGTTAGACTGAGGAGTACTGCCCCAGCTACATTACGCTGCGCTCAGTTAGACTGAGGAGCACTGCCCCCCCCCCCCCCCTTAGCTCGCTACATTACGCTACGCTCAGTTAGACTGAGGAGTACTGCCCATAGCTACATTACGCTGCGCTCAGTTAGACTGAGGTGCACTGGTCCCTCCCCCCCCCCCCCCCCCCCTTGCTCGCTACATTACGCTTCGCTCAGTTAAACTAAGGAGCACTGCCCTTAGCTACATTACGCTATGCTCAGTTAGACTGAGGAGTACTGCCCCTAGCTACATTACGCTGCGCTCAGTTAGACTGAGGAGCACTGCTCCCTCCCCCCCCCCCTTGCTCGCTACATTACGCTTCGCTCAGTTAGACTAAGGAGCACTGCCCCTAGCTACATTACGCTATGCTCAGTTAGACTGAGGAGTACTGCCCGCTCCCCTCCCTAATTCTTTACATTACGCGTTAGAATGAGGGTACTGCCCCTATGTCGCTACTGCCCCTCCCCCCGCCCCTCCCTAGCTCGCAACACTACGCTACGCTCTATTAGACTGAGGAGTACTGGGTCTATATGTACTAAACTTCGTAAACCTTAAGATTACTCGTAAGCGACTCGTAACGTCATTCTTATTTAAAATAATGGCGTATGAGTACAGTTGTGATTTAGTGATTCGTACTTTCCTGTAATGACAGACCACTCTTTTTGCTCCCTCTCTACTTTCAGTGTGTTTGAAAAGTGCTGATAATGATTTAGTTTATTGTTGATGTTTTGAATCAGAATTTCAACTTCATCGGAAGAGAAATTTAGCTTTATTAGATGGATTAATTATAAAGAATATTTTCAAAAGAAAAATTCGTCCTAGGTTATACATACATGTAACAAATAAAAAAATCAAATAGCCCACTGGAAATGTAACACGTATATCTAATTTGATTTTTTTATTCCTTTTCAATGTATTTTTATATTTTAGGTGGAGGGGGCTTGCTATATGATACCTGCCCCTAGCTCGCTACTTTATCCTCCGTTACGCTCATTTAGGCTAAGAAGTACTGCCTCCCAGGCTCTCTACATTACGCTACGTTCATTTAGAATGAGGAGCACTGCCCCCTAGCTCGCTACATCACACTACGCTCATTTAGACTGAGGAATACTGCCCCTAGCTCGCTAAATTACGCTACGCTCAGTTAGACCGAGGAGCACTGCCCCCTAGCTCGCTGCATAACGCTACGCTACGCTCATTTATACTGAGGAGTACTGCCCTAGCTCGCTACGTTACCCTACGTTACGCTCATTTAAGATGGTAAGTACTGCTTCCCTGGCTCTCTACATTACGGTGCGTTCAGTTAGAGTGATTATTATTGGTCGCAGCTTGCTATACTACGCTCAATTAGACTGAGGGGCACTGCCCTACCATACGCTCGTATAGGCTGAGAAGTACTGCCTACCCGGCTCTCTACATAATGCTACGTTCAGTTAGAAGAGTAATGCACCAAAGCTCGCTACGCTACGCTCAGATTCCTGACTACTGTCTCCTGGCTCGTAAGATTTGTGAGTCGACTAAGCTTATACAACACTGACGTGAGTAAGAATAGATCGGCTGCTTATAAAATTACAAAATCAAATGTGTATACAATAGTTTCTAGTACTCTTGCGACAAGTAAAACACAACTATAAATGTGATAGATACACTTCCCTTATACATTCACTAAAACTTTGACGTTTTGACAGTTTTACGAATGATGCTCTCGAGACCACGTGATCATACAAAGACAAGGTACTATGAAATTTCATAGATGAAAATATGTAAATTATTTTCTTGACAGAATACGAATTTTTTTATAAGTTAATTTTACAGTAATTTTTCTATACTGGTAAATGATAATGACAAAGTTGTGCAGTTTTCCGATTTCATAACGTCGATGACGTATCCAAAAATTCCCGTGTGTTGGTTTCTTACATGGAAGTTAATTTCCAGATAAGGAGAAACAAACTTATGTTTTCGTATTTGTCTATTATCCCCTCCCCCTTCTTTCATTATATTTGTAAAGACGTTTTATAAAAGTATTTTCGAAAATAAGAAGAGGATTTCCCGAGGCGGATGTAGTCATGAGTGTTTAGAAGTAGTGTCTTTATTGGTGCACAATAAGGAACCACACATGCACATGATTTTCGAATTTTAAAAGATGTATTTTATACATCTTTTATTTTATACGGCTCGTGGCCGTTTAATACAACAGCATTACGCAATAAATCAAGTTCTATGTATGCTATCATCGTTCGCTGATTGTCGGAAAAGTTGAGGAGATTCTTTGGTCATCTAAGTATATAAAACGAAATTACTTTTCTGGTGGCGTCGACCACTTTTTTCCGTGAATAACACCAGCACTCTGCATAATCCTAATCACACATTTATCTTTACTACTCTGTTAATGTAAATGTACAATCCATTTTGCCCCGATTCGTCGTTCTCATCATTGCCATTACTGGAATGCACAACCTGACTTATTATATTTGTTGTATTATTGCGCGACAAAGTTACAGAAGTTATCTAAGGTAATGTTTATAGACATAATCCTTGAATTATATTCTGAATAAAATTTGTTTTCTTGTAACATTTCATTTTTGGAGAAAACGAAATGGAATGATAATAAATTAATTATATTTTTTTCCGGCGATGCTGGTATCAACCGCAAATTTGGAAGATAAACATATGCATCAATGCGCTTCACAGTTTTCCGTTCAAATTTTCTGTAGATACCTGTATCATCTGCAAAAGTATACGATACTCTTCTTAAGTCAATCAATAAATAATGAAATACTACAATAGGATTTATATTCGGGATAGATATATCCAAGTCGTCTCTTCAGATTCAGTTTCGAGTTGTAAACAACTTTGTAATGCCATCTAGTTGGGCCATTTTCGAAGTGCTTGTATTATATAAGTGGGATGCCCGATATCCTTTTGGATTGGCACGGGAAACTCTGTCAAAGTTTGGAATTTCGTTCTCAGTATACATTATTGTGTTTAAGTCAACATCGCTTCGTCTGCAACTGAGTGAACTACTTCGCCCTTTTGCTACACAAAAAAGACTCGAACGTCATTAGATTCCGACATGGTGAAAATATTACCTTGCTGATATGGTAACCAGTTACGTACTTCAATCATGCATATGCCTGTTGCGTGTGGTTATAAAGAGAAACAATTATCCAATGTTAGTGGTCACGAATATTCTCCTTGATCAAACCTGAACAACAAACCCCTATAACCAAATCTTAAACGTGATACTGCCTTTGAATTTCCTCTGTTTTCAGATTAACGTGTGCCTTCCGGGCAAAGTTGCATTTTTGCAAACCCCGTCGGGGGTTTGCATATTACGTTGATGTCTAATCTGGAAATGCGCATGTGCGACATGATTATGTTGCATGCTGGGAAAAATTAGCCTCCAAAAAGTAGTTGCTTTACTTTACGAGGTCAGACAGTATAAGTTTTGTATTGTCCGTGACATCGATATTTCTAATGCGCTTAAAAGGAAAAGGAATGAAGAAGAATACCCTTGCTTTCAAAGGCAATGCTCATTACTAAATCAATGTTACAGTTAAGCGTTCCAAACGAATAGTATTTACCGTACTTTCAAACGCAGAGAGGAGTATATGAGGATAGAGATTTAATAGGATAGACATTATGACTTGGGGGTGAATTTCTTTAGTGAATGCATATAAATGATGAATAAATCTTACATGCAATGTATTCTAAAAATAAAAAAAAATACTTTAAAATACTTATTTCTAGATAAATTAGTGGATGCCACATAAACATGTATAAATATGAAGGATATTCATATATTGGAAATCAACATTCGTGTAACCTTTCCCACGGCAGCAGTGGAGTAATCCAACAGAATTTTCCCGCGTAATACTAATTAGATGTTCGTACCTTTTAGCGTATGTACATTATCTGGCTATAGAAAATCTCGAAAAGTTCCGAGTAAATGAAGGAGGAGTA
This sequence comes from Pteria penguin, assembly GCA_035048485.1. Classification (NCBI taxonomy): domain Eukaryota; kingdom Metazoa; phylum Mollusca; class Bivalvia; order Pterioida; family Pteriidae; genus Pteria; species Pteria penguin. Next base: position 21,664,053 of record CM068581.1, read on the forward strand.
TCAAGGATTATTTGGGCACAAGAGGCCTCGACGGGGAGTTCGTGTTCTTTAGGTGTAGAAGTTGGTGGAGCAAGTACTGCGTAGTTTGTATGATTTCTTCCATGTCTAACTGTACGAAATGTCTAAACGGTGACATCCCGACGAATATGGTCAGCTTTCCCAACCCAAGTCTAAACATAAATAAACATTAGAAAGGAGGTATTAACTATTATTTAGACAACAACCTAGCTAACATCATACAAAAGGGTCTTCATTTTAAACTGACTCACAAGTACCATTTTCCTCGCAATTAAAAATGCTACAGGGTTTGCATTCTAAGCTTTTTTTTAAAGCTAAGCTTGTTAGAGATATTACATTAATTTATGTGTATCCATTTTCCAGAACTATATGTCATGAAATGAAGTGGTTTCGTTGAGAATTATAAGTATCGTTTTCACGACTGTCAATTAGTCGGCGAACTTCTACGTAGTGATAATCATGTTACTATGTAATTCTGTCACATCAATTTTCAGATAGTAAATAATTCTAACACCTCAAATTTTGTAAACCCAATCGCTGATGTTGTATCAAATAAAATGAATCAGAATGGTAATTGTAATAACCGCTCATTAATTGTTGCGCAATAGTGAAAATTTCTGGGAACATTCATTTTGAGGAGAACTGTTGTGTAGAATATGTCATCCTGAAGGCATCTGAATAAAACATTAAAACTGCAAACGCAATGCCTTTCTGTCAATTCACAAGGAAAGGGGGATCTAAATTAGAAGATTAAATAAAGTTGATTTTAGGGGTGATGAGAACTGAAAAGAGAAAGAGGTGAAATATTTCAAAGATAATATTTGAAATTGGCATACTGCCCTGTATATGCACACTAATGACCTATGTATAAGACAAGTATGGCATCGATTGATTGATCCATCAGTACGTAGTTAGGTAGGTGGGTGGCCAGACTGATCATATACCTCGCAAAAGAACAAAGTCTAACCATGTAAATTGAGTATGATAATGTATATATCAGTGTTTATCATCCTTAATTATATCTAGGCTATCTAAAATGACTGATAATAGTGGTGGAGACAATATCCTTCTATGTTACGCACACTGCCTCTAGTGCCATTCAGAGCTGATTTCATTAAAAAAAAACAACCTAAGGAAATCAATGTATGTTATTAAGGGTGATAAAATATCAAAGAGATCAAGAATAACAAGTATTTGATGTGATACAGATTTAATTTTCTACACGAACCACGTTAACTATACGGGTTAAATCTAAAGCAATATAACTTGTGTATATAGATATATTTCAATAACAATCTAATTAAAACCATATCTTTTTTTCCGCTTCTCTATTTGTTCCATTGCGTATAAAGATTTGGTGAAACCTCGTAAGGGGTCGCGTTCTGGTGAACTCTGATTTTCAGCCAATCAGTGGATCGGCTACAAAACCATAGGGATGAAATTAACATCCACAGCGTGCGTGACCCACAAGGTAGTTTTTGAACGGTGTTTGTTACATATTGCGTCACTATTACGTGCCTAGCCGAGTCACTGATTGGCCATCAGTCAATTCGATTTATTCAAATGCCGTGCAACGTATAGAAAGAACATATATGCATGAATATATGGAGAGAAAAAAGACAGTGATTGACATATATACAAGGTACAAGATACACACAGGATGTAATACACTTATAATGCTGTATAAAGATATATGGAGGATGAATTTAGCAATATATTTCTTGTATAACACAGAAATTGGCTTTAACAAGTGTCATGTTCTAATTTTTTAAGATTTTTGTATTTACCACCCCCAAGTAAATTCAAAAATTAGAACATGACACAAGTAATATTGTAAAGTGAAATTATCAATATAGTGTTGATAAAGATGTACTTTGGTGGATCTTGAGATTTGAATTAAAATTGAAATATTCTGATGGTACAAATCTTTGACTCCTTTCCCTATTCTGCATGTGTATTTAGAATAAAACGGTGGTTCTGTGAATCATTGAATAGATAAGCTAGATCCAGATGGTTTAATCCATTGCGTATGTTTTGAATCCACTCGTCCATTCTTTACACCATAACAGGCCCTAAGTTTTCAGTTTGAAGTTTTTTAACTTTAACCAGAATTTGAATATTTTTATTTTGCCAGAAATGTGGGGCGGGTATCTTCCTAGTTCACAATACAGTAAATTACTTGAAGTACTAAAAGGACATACTCTTGCATTAGACCCTTATATATAGCCGATACTATTCCTTTCTGTGCTTTGTGCTTTTCTCTGGGTACATGATCACCATCAGCGGCGATCATACATATCATGGAGATACCGTGATCACCATCATCGGCGATCATACATATCATGGAGATATCATGATCACCATCATCGGCGATCATACATATCATGGAGATATCATAATCACCATCATCGGCGATCATACATATCATGGAGATATCATAATCACCATCAGCGGCGATCATACATATCATGGAGATATCATGATCACCATCAGAGGCGATCATACATATCATGGAGATATCATGATCACCATAAGCGGCGATCATACATATCATGGAGATATCATAATCACCATCAGCGGCGATCATACCTATGATGGAGATATCATAATCACCATCAGCGGCGATCATACATATCATGGAGATATCATGATCACCATAAACGGCGATCATACCTATCATGGAGATATCATGATCACCATCAGCGGCGATCATACATATCATGGAGATATCATGATCACCATCATCGGCGATCATACATATCATGGAGATATCATGATCACCATAAGCGGCGATCATACATATCATGGAGATATCATGATCACCATCAGCGGCGATCATACATATTATGGAGATATCATGATCACCATAAGCGGCGATCATACATACCATGGAGATATCATAATCACCATCAGCGGCGATCATACATATCATGGAGATACCATGATCACCATCACCGGCGATCATACATATCATGGAGATATCATAATCACCATCAGCGGCGATCATACATATCATAGAGGTATCATGTGTGGGGATTTGAGTATAGTTGTAGATAATATCAAAATACATGCGTGATTAGAATTCAGGTGAAACTGAGAATTATGTATTCTGTCCAGCTCAGCTGAAACCGGCACAATTAACTTTATGGATGTCCTCGGACAGATTTGTCTCATCAGAAAAGATCTTGACCTTGTTGGTTTAAACATTATTTATTCATCAAAGTTTCAAATTTTGTAATGGCAAAATTCAATTCTAGGATTGAGCAACAAGTTATTAACTTATGTAAAGCTCTCTCCCATTATTTAAACTAGAAATTGTATAATTGTTAAGGTGGACGCTACAAGCAAAGCATATCTAAACCATATACATTATATTATTGACAATCACACATTTATGAAATTATACTTGCATGCATTTGTATACACATTCGCATGCACACATGCAGGTAATTTACTCGATCATTATTTCCACACATCATACATGTACATTCATATATATATCTACACATACAAACTCATTCTTGTATATATGGATTTGTTTACACATTCGCATTCACATACCACATAATGCAAACATAATTCACATAATGCATTCATATGTGAATTGAGAATACAAATAGCTTGACCTTGTTGAAATAGTGAATGACTGATGGACATGTCTTAAATATTTCAGTATGACATATCGAGGAATTTTGACAACAATCATTACAACACAATATTTATGAACCCTTACTGTAGAGTGCCAGATTTACCACAAACGACAGTTGGTGACGTCGGGTATGACCTCAATCAGTACAAACTTACTCTTAGGTCGCGCTACTTTTAGACAGGACCATCGCCATCTATTGTCACTCTGTTGAAAGGGAATGTGGACCTCATGATATCTAACTTAAAATCTACGAAGAGATATAGTACAGAAATCTCTCGCAAGTAAGGTCGTACAAAGGGGATGAAAAAAGAGACGTACGGTCGTACAAAAGGTGATTATGAAAAGAGACCTAAGGTCGTACAAAGGGGATGAAAAAAGAGACGTACGGTCGTACAAAAGGTGATGATGAAAAGAGACCTAAGGTCGTACAAAGGGGATGATGAAAAGAGACGTAAGGTCGTACAAAGGTGATGAAAAAAGAGACGTACGGTCGTACAAAAGGTGATGATGAAAAGAGACCTAAGGTCGTACAAAGGGGGTGAAAAAAGAGACGTACGGTCGTACAAAAGGTGATGATGAAAAGAGACCTAAGGTCGTACAAAGGGGATGATGAAAAGAGACGTAAGGTCGTACAAAGGTGATGAAAAAAGAGACGTACGGTCGTACAAAAGGTGATGATGAAAAGAGACCTAAGGTCGTACAAAGGGGATGAAAAAAGAGGCGTACGGTCGTACAAAAGGTGATGATGAAAAGAGACCTAAGGTCGTACAAAGGGGACGATAAAGAGAGACGTAAGGTCGTACAAAGGGGACGATAAAGAGAGACATAAGGTCGTACAAAGGGGATGATAAAGAAAGACGTAAGATCGTACAAAAGGTGATGATGAAAAGAGACCTAAGATCGTACAAAGGGGATGATAAAGAGAGACAAAATGTCATACAAAGGGGATGATGATAAAGAGAGACGTAAGGTCGTACAAAGGGGATGCAAAAAAAGAGACGTAAGGTGGTATAAAAAGGACGATAATTAGAGATGTAAGGTCGTACAAAAGGACAATCGGAACACCGTCGCATTAGACTCGGAAGCCCCACGGCGCAGCGATATATACCAAATCGCTTCAATTCTTCGGCTTTTGTCGTAGGAGCACTTTGAGAAATGAGGCAAAAAAGTTCATAGGATTGTTTTTGTAATTTAGGATATGAGAAGTTCAGTATGAAATGTAATATCCGTTTTGATGAATATTATACAATCGTAACGGTAATTCAGTAATCGTAGCAAATTTCACATTTTTATTTTAAATGTTAGAGCATTGGAAACGAATCAGAGGAAATTCGAAGTGACATTTAACCAATGCACGTGTGTAGACTCCGACATGAAAAATTCATACTAGTTCACCCATTCAGAGAGAAACAAATATAGACAAAAGCAGGCAATAAGCATAATTGCCTATTTTAGTGCAAGCATGACAGGCATGTTGATCATGGCCATGTGTGTTTACATAACAACTGGAAGTAGTCCCAATGGCTGACTACGTAGTACGTACGAGTCGTATTTGCGTACGGAAATGGACGAGTTGTTACGATTGACAAAAGGAATGATGAAAAGAGACGTAAGGTCGTACAAAGGGGATGATAAAGAGAGACGTAAGGTCGTACAGAGGGGATGATAAAGAGAGACATAAGGTCGTACAAAGGGGATGATAAAGAGAGACGTAAGGTCGTACAGAGGGGATGATAAAGACAGACGTAAGGTCGTACATACGGGACGATAAAAAGAGACGTAAGGTCGTACAAATTGAATGATAAAGAAAGACGTAAGGTCATACAAAGGTGATGTTGAAAAGTGACCTAAGGTCGTACAAAGGGGATGATAAAGAGAAACATAAGGTCGTACACAGGAGATGATAATAAGAGGTGTAAAGTCGTACAAAGAGGAGGATGAAAAGAGACGTAAGGTCGTACAAAGATTACGATAAAAAGAGACGTAAGGTCGTACAAAGGGGATTATGAAAAGAGACCTAAGTTCATACAAAGCGGATGATGAAAACAGACGTAAGGTCGTACAAACGGGATGATGAAAAAAGACGTAAGGTCATTAAGAAAGGTACGGTCGTACAAGAGGACGGTAAATAGAGACGTAAGGTCGTACAAAAATGGATGATGAAAAGAGACTATGCATATATATAAAGAAAGAAAGAAAGAAAGATAGATAGATAGATAGATAGATAGATAGATAGATAGATAGATAGATAGATAGATAGATAGATAGATAGATAGATAGATAGACAGACAGACAGACAGACAGACAGCAGACAGACAGACAGACAGACAGACAGACAGATAGATAGATAGATAGATAGATAGATAGATAGATAGAAAAATTGAGTTGATTGGGTTGATCAAATATGTGTCGGAAAGCAAAACGTGCAAAAAAAAAATTGCAAGACATTACCCAAAAGACGTCGAGAGGAATACAATGACAATACATGGACACAGCACAAGGTCACGATAATTTCTCTGAATAGGGGGAAACGGTTTTACAGTTTTACTCTGGTTGCTTAAAACTTTTCCTGCAAGTGTCAAATTTTACAACGAGTGTCTAAAATGAAAATACCCAATACATTACATTTAATACGTGAAAATAAGATAATTTAGGTTAAAACAAGTAAGATTTAGGGAAAAGCCCATGCGTGGAGTGTGTGTGTGTTGGTTTTGTTTTAAGATGTTTTTGTTTTGTTTTTGACGAGTAGGTCAAACTCCAAGATTAAGGTCACATGATTTAAGACCATCGTACCAAATAAAATTTCTTGTCACAAGGAATATATGTGCTAAGTATTTAAGCCTTAGCTTTATTTGTTTAAAAGATATAGCCAAGGTTAAAGGTTTTGGAAATGAGGTCCCAGATCAAAGGTTATGGTATCAAATGAAATTTCTTGTCACAAGGAATCCATGTGTGAAGTTTTAAAGCCCTACCCCTTTTGGTTCAAATGTTGTAGTCAACGTTAGTGTTGGAACCATTTTCCTTAGTTATCATGAAAATCAAAATCAAAACCAATCGTAAGGATCGCAAAACGGAACAAGCCTTCTTTTTCTTTTTTTTTGTTTTGTTTTTTCTTTTTACTTTGGACTTTGGAACTTGAAAAGTCTCTTTCTCACATTCTAAACAATAAATACATAAATAAATGATTGGCTTGTAAAAACTGATGTTCCCATACCTCGGCTAAATGAGCTCGTCTGATTAGTTCGTTAAAACAGTTGCCTAAGTTGGGCAGTTCAATTCAATTGACATACGTTTGTTCTTTAAAGCGATTTTCTACTACATAGTTTGCATATTTGCCTATACATATTCAAAAAAGTACCAATCAAATCGCGCGATGATGAATACATACAGACTTCAATGCACATTTGTTTACAAACAATTATTACGATGAATTTGAATTACCTTTTTATATATATATATGTAATTTTTATATATATGTTAATATTGTTAGATATCACCCGATATGAATGCATTACAATAAACATCGCACCACATCTACCCAAATTCACTCAAACAACTGTATCAGGTATACTTAAGATGATAATGATTTCCAAACTACAATTACGTTATGGTGACGTTATTGCAATGCTTACGTCTATGAGATTCATTTAAATAAAAGCAATGAAGGTCAAAGTATGAGTCAGTAGTGATATTAATTATAGATCGACGCAACTGGCCTGCTTGCATACAACACTTGTGACAATTGGCCAGATTAGCCTGTTGTCACTCTAAGGATCAAATTTGAGATTCTTTGATTTTTATAGAGCAATACCACGTTACTTGATTTTTACGTTGTTCTTTACAGTCTAACACTATCAATTCTTTCACACTATAAACACTTCAATTTGTCATCAAGAATTAATTGCACTTTTGTTGACTATCTGATTCGGATTAGATAGCTTTAGTCTGAGAGAAAATGAAGGAAAGTGTCAGAAAATCAATTTCAAGTCAAAATACTGCCGGTGGTAAGGAATATGAATCGAACTTGAACGCGTGCAATAGCTTACTTCCTATCGCTAGTATCATATTTATAAAATGTTGATGTGTATTCAATAAAAGGCCAGAGGATACGTCGCCTGGCCATGGGAACTATTTATTATTGCCACATTTCCATTGATAATCTGAGAAAATCGTCAGATATTTACTGGATAATATCTCAAATGATTTATGTGAAAGATATAATTTGAATTATCAGAGAACCTCTCAAAACCATAATGTTATCAACAGTGCGCGTGCTCGAATTTATAACTAATTAAACTGTAAATCATGTAGAAGTTACCCTTATTGATGAAGTACGATTCATTTATTTTAATTAAGCAATCTTTTGATTCTATCATAGTATTAACGTCACTTTTACGTCCGATAATGATGGCACTTCCTATAAAGTTTTTTTAAAGGAATGTGTTTTCTTTACGTTTTTGTTTCATACAGGAGTGGTTCTTTAAACGTTACAGAAATGGCACATTCGCCTGTAGAACATTTCTTATCACAGGAAACTGCACTGAATATGAAATTTCCTCAGTATATAATATACAATTAGAAGAAATTATTTCTGTTATGGCATTGAACGGCGGTGCACTTTGTAACAACAAACGTGGGTGTTCGATATATTGCCCTCTGTACCTTAGATTTTACTAGCTATTTACATAACATTACATTAATTTGCTAATGTCATTAATTACATAACTACCTCTTAAGGAAGGATGAGTATGCTTTATGTGTTCCTGACCTAAAGCACAGTTGTGGGACAGGTTTTTCTATTAATTATTTTACTTCACAGATATTTTGAACTTTCACAATTTCCGCCCTAAAAGTCATCACAGAGACAATATTTGTCGAAATGTGCACCTGCATGAAAATTAGGTTATATATATGTATGCTTTTTTCTACTCATAAACAATGTACAAACCAGAATGAAACTTACATGAAATGAAATCATGAAATTTCTTTGCATGTTTTTGCGGGGAAAACCCCTTAAGACTAATTAGATTATCAAAATCCTTGATTATTGAAACCAGCATGTAATGTAGATTGTCCTCCACAATACCCATGTATCAATATGTTAATAAGACACGATTTTAATTTTTTTTTTTTTTTTCAAATAAATGTCTTGGACACTCTAAACCATATGAATATAATTTTATTGTAATAAATATGACATATTGTGTTAATGGGTGTGAAAGGGTGACATCAGAAACCCGGAAGGAGCGAAAATTCATTTAATCGAAATTTTTATATAGTATCAGAAAATGAAAATCAAATCATTGAAAATTAGTCAAAGGTCTTGAACGCCACAGTAGACCTCGTTGCGGTCTCAAATTTGTGACTTATCCTGGTGATACAAATGGAAGAGTGACCAGTAAATCCCCCCGGAATTCCCGGCAATTTTGTTTTTTTAACCACTGTACATTGGCAACTATCATGTGTAAGTGAAAATCTTTGTGCTATGTTAACCATAAGAAATAAATCAAATGTATCGATAGTGTGTGTGTGTGTGTGTGTGTGTGTGTGTGTGTGTGTGTGTGTGTAGGTGTATGTGTATGTGTGTGTGTTGAGGGTGTGTGCGTGTAGGTGTGTGTGAAATGTTTGTTTCCCTAACAAAAAAATGAATAACAATGCTCTATGTTGTTAAACAATATGCAGTGGTGAAGATTAACGGACACTGGTGGAGATTAACGGACACCCGAGAGAAAGATATAGGATCATTAGGAAAAAGCGTGACCTTTTTGGACATAAACTTCTTTCATGATGACCCAAAGCATACAGTTGACAAAGAATTACAACAGAGCAGGTATAAGGTGAATGTTAACCAACACTGTATAGAAAGTGTCACAATCACGCAGCATCAGGCTAACGCTTAAGCAAAACCCTCAGCAAGAAAGGTTTTACCAGATCGACATTACATAAGATCCGAAAGAAACTTGTCATTATCAGTATCAACACAGTATGAATGTTTCCTGCTTGGCTTGCATCGCCTGCCTCTAATATCACTTTTCACAGTAAAGTTGATTTAAGAAATGAATACTATATCGCGAAGCGCATTGATGCAAAAGTTTTCCGTCCAAATACTTCAATCAACCAAAAAATATAGGATTCATTTCTTATCATATTATTTAGCTTATATATGGAAACAGAAATTTGATAAGTGTCCAATGAACATAATTTATTATGGCACTACATTACTTTGTTATCTCTGATACATGTGTCTTGATCGCGTAGTAATACAATGAGAAGGTAAACAACATTTTGAAGTCAATAATGGCGGCTAACACGAAATTCGAAAATTTGATCCTAGTGTCCATTGAAAAGATTTGAAGTGAAATAGAATGAACAATTATTAAAAACACGAATTAATGAATCATGCATATGAGGATGATAATCTGTTACCTAAGGTATTTATATTTTAAATGCTATTAGTATTATTAGAAATACAATGCATATTGACTGGTGCATGTGCGTGTCACAACTTGACACAAGGTAGAAAATGTAGGCTCAGGGACTTGGATCGGAGGCAGCACCTGCTCTGGTGCCCGTTCTGTTTGCCTAGTCGGGTATGATACCGTAGAAATTACAGTTATCAACGTCCATTGTCAAACGATCGGCTAGTAGCAGACGAGTACTGTTTGTGTTTTGTACTTGACTGCATGCATTTCTAGACAGCACTGTACTGTAGACTAAATGATGGACCTAGTTATATTTTACTTTTTTATTGAATAAGAGTAAGAAATTATATTTTATGTTTAATAGTTTCTGAAGTGAAGTGTGATTTCTTTTGTACTTTGAATTCGTTATATGTAACGAAACAATTTTATGTAATTGATTAACAACACGGGAATCACTGTTCCATAAATATAACGGGGTTTCGCATTCCAGAGGAAAGTAGCTCCGGCAATTGTGACATATCTGCACTCAAAATTTTGTAGGTGCAGAAATGAGCTCAACTTTTTAACCAATCAGATTCGCTTCAAAACCATCAACACAAAGAAAATTTAATGATAATGATAGACGTGCATTGTTTGGCAAACATTTCAACCATGGAAAATATGCTTGTGAAAATAAGGTACTAGAAAGATTTAAATAAAAAACTGTTACTTGTAGAGGAAACAGGATTCGGAAGAGTAGATCCTAATAAATTAACTTGGCATGTCTTGGTCGAGTACTAATAAGTTCAATATTTCAAAACAAACGACGAAATAACATTTCAACGGAACTAAATCAGAGTTTATCCATCTTTTCTTGCTTAAATTTTGAGCTATTAATACATTTTTACACATTACTTTCACATTTGTGTGAATCCTTGTATTCGCAGCATGACACTGACACAATGACTGAGTATTCCTATTAAGAAGTCAGTTCTCAGTGTAACGTCTTTAAAGCTTCTTGTGTTTGATATTTACGTATACATACTGAATATTCTTCGAGAGATTTCCTTTTAATTAAAAGACAAAGATACACTTGGAAAAGTTACGGCTTCTCATGGACATGTATAATCTTTGTCGTTTTGTTATTGCTTGTGGTTTCCTCTTTATATATTAAAAAAGTTAAAAATGTATTTAGTTAAAATTGTTTAAAGAGTTTCAAAACACAAACATGACCCTACATTCATGGTGAATACTATGCCTTTTTGTGGAAGCTTCTTCAAAACAGATCGGGTCTTGATAATTGGTACTCTTTGGGTATAAGTCGGGACTGCTTTAGCCACGGGTCAATAGATACTAGTCGGAACTACTTTAGACACGGATCATTGGATGTTAGTCTGGATTTTCCTAGGCAAGGATCATTGGATATTAATCGGACTCCTAAAGATAGGAATCATTGGATATAAGACTGGACTCCTATAGACGCGGACCTTTGGATATTAGTCGGGACTCCTATAGACGCGGATCAATGGATATTAGTCCGGACGCCTGTAGACAGACACTGATCATTGGATATAAGACTGGACTTCTTTAGACACGGGTCATTGGATATGTCTGGACTCCTTTAGACACGGGTCATTGGATTTTTAGTCGGCACTCCTTTAGAACCCGATCTTTAAGCCGACTTAAAGAACACAAGAATAGTTAGGATCATTGTTGTAGATACGGGTCATTAGATTTTTAGTCTTAGTCAGGACTTCTTTAGCCACGGGTCACTGGATATAAGTCAGGATTCATTTAGACACCAAATATCTTTTTTAATACCCATATTTACATATTTGTTTATTGGGTTGGGTTTTGGGGTTTTGGGGGGGGTTTAGTTTTTTTTTTTTTTTTGTTTTTGTTTTTGTTTTTGTTTGTTTGTTTGTTTTTTTTTTTTTTCGTAAAACCGTATCATACATTTGTTTCGCAAGTAAATTATTCCAGATGTTGCGCCCCTACCTACAAGCGTCTTGGTTTACACATGTTTTATTAATTCTTTAACGAGCGATCGCTGTCTAGGAGTTTCATGTTCTACCATTAATGTTCATGAATTTTGAAGACCTTTCAGCTTAAATTATAATGATAGTTCCTGAGCTTGAATATTCTGAATTAAGACATATTCCAAACATTGCTTGACACTTTCTATGCTTAGTATTTACCGGAATTGACAATTTATACCCAACGTGACAGGTGATTAGCAAGCAGGAGATGCTTACTGTTTTCTCCCGGGAGATCTTATCTTACCCCCTTGTATATCTTCGTTGGTGCTCCAAAGCAGATGCTTTTTGGTTTGATTTCGTTTGGTTTTTCCTTTTTTTCCTTTGACTATTGTATACCCATCAGTTTAATAATTTTTAGACTCCGGAACTGGTTTTATCCACCCAATTTCTACTAAATCATGCATATATCATAGCAACACATAGATGAAATAGGACAGACGATCTGAATTATCTGATGATATAGTTAGAATAAAAATAATACGTCATTCAACCACAATTTTTTTTATCAGTGCTATACAAAGTCTGACTTTTATCGCGCTCGGAATGGAATTATTTGCAAATAAGTACTGACACAAGTAGCAACCGTAAACACTTAAATCCGTCTATCAAGTACTCTTAAAAATTTTTTATCAGATTATTTTCTCTCGAAACCCCGATTTACCCTTAGTAGTAGAATATAGGTTTCAATATCCGAAAATTAATGTAAATTGAATATCCTAATGAAATGATCGCGTAGGCCTTAAGCTATCGTGAGAAACACGTAAGACTGATATTTAATCAGTCTTTAGGCTTTCTGTACTTCATAATGTTCTATTATTTTACGAGCAACTAGCAGATATGAAAATAAATTATATATATATATGATTTTTGAATAGCCATATAAGTATGGTGTTATATTTAAAAACTTAAATAGATTAGGGAACATGGATTGTCGAATATACAGCCATACAAACACGCTATTGTTTATAAGATATGATGTTCCAGCACTTCTTGTCCTGGTTTTATGCATTCGTATTATACATGGCGTCATCGATAACAAACTCGCTCGCTTTTATTACACGTTGTTGCCTCTGGTTTTCAATACCGAATCGTAAAAATGTCAACTTGCATCATTTTCATAATAATGAATGACACTTTTATTGTATATAAGCTAACTTACCTAGCCAGTACGCTGTATATTTGAGACAGAAACAAATATATGCAAAGTAACATGTTCAAATAATGGTGATTTATTATATGTACATATTTACGAACATATATCAGTCCTCAATATCAATACCAAGTTTCTAGTTTCTTAAATGGTGTATGGTGAAAGTAGGAATACATGTATTTAAAACGAATTAAACACTAATAGATATTTTAAGAAAGATACATACTTGTATTGAAATACACAATAGAGTTAATAGATTCAATAAATCATAGATAAAAACTAATGCAAGAATTCTACTGAACATAAGAGAGGGTAACTCAGGGTATTGCTAACAGGCAAGCAAGAGATGCAGACTCTTTCCTGCTGACGCACCTACTCTCGCACTCTTCGTAGGGTACTCATATTCTCCCTAATTAGATGCTCTTTGGTTCGTTTTCTGTTTTTAATTCCATTTTACTTTCTTTTATTTTATTATGTATGCCTTGCAGTTTCATGACTTTTGAATTTCTCTATTGGACTTTTTCTTCATCTTTTCATAATACGGAATTAATTATATCATTTATTTTATTTGTAATTTCATTTAATATCACAATTTACTCTGAATTCTCGTTTTATTTACATTTATTTTACTTCTCTCGAGAGCTGTAAAAATTATCATACCTTATTTACATCAAACACTAAATATATTACAGAGGGTAATGACGTTGCCGTACATAAGCCGACCTCTATTCATTATAATCAGAAATGAAAACCTGTTTAATCTGAACAACCAGATATTCTACAAGATAATGAGAGCCTACCATACTACATGTATAAGTAATAAACATGAAACAAGCATTTACAGAATATAGATAACACAAAACACTTATGTTTTCTTGGATAAAATTAAAACAACATTCTGATGTGTGCTATGAACTCTCTGGTTAGGTATACAGAATTCAAGAATGAGCGAAGATTGCAGATTTCTTTCTGTTACCGTCCACCACTACACGCCAACATATTGGGTGGTAATCAATGAGCTGTTTACCATTGGCAGCAGCAGATGTCAATTTCAGAAATTCAATGCACTATTGAAAATGAGTTAAAGAAGTGCATTGTTTGTATACTTTACACAAACACTATCCATAAAGTCTTTCGCTTGATCGTCATGATGTGTTTTTATAACTTTTAATTAGAAAGTTTGTGTATGCGTGTTGTTTGTTTGGTTTATATATAAATATAAATATATATATATATATATATATATATATATATATATATATATATATATATATATATATATATATATATATAACGCACAAATAGAAACAGTGAAACATACGGGAGTACAATGGACCTTGGATCTCCGAAGAATTACCTGTAGAAATAAAGAAAACTTAGACAAACATATAAAGCACAAAGACACTACAGCTAACAAGACATCCTATATTTCACTTATATTCGTTCCCCGACGGGGACTAGAACCCACGACCTTTGGTACCGAATCACCTAGCCGTCATGCATCCGACCCTCTAACCGACTGAGCTACCCGAGCTCCACAAAAATAGAGCTTTAATAGCCAATCATTAGCTAATCGTATGCATGACAACACGGCCGCGGAAAGTGAAGGAATTTATCCGACGTAAACGCAGGCGGATCCTCTTAAAGAATATATATATATATATATATATTATTTAATTTATTATTATCAATTTTGGTTGTTACTTGTTTTTTATTGTTACTTTTTCCATTGACAGTTTCCAGTTCGTAAGTTCTCGGAGTTTCTTGCGCAAAGTTTTGACTTGCATGTTATCATTCCACGTATTTATGTTGTGTAGCTGTGGTGACATCTATACAGTGTCAGTCCTCATTCATTTCAGTATTCCATGCTGCACTTCTTTTGGGTCGGCTGTGTGTTTTGAGAATTTATATCGGTCGTGCCTTGCCATCAGTATACGCTTATACAAATTGTCTAACTCACCCGAGGTCCATGTAAGTCCACTGTGAGTGCCACAGTCACACTGCATTCATTACAATAGTATTTCCGTTTTTAAACCATGATTACCTACCAAACACACTCTTTCCGTCTTCTTTACAAATGACCCCATATGAAATAACGATTGGTCGACAAGATGCTTTCTCCTCCGTGATACCTCTGGTTCCGTGATTCCCCCTTTTCCAATGCCGTCTTCTACCAGATCCATGTTCCATAGTTGTTGATATTCTGAGCATACCACTTTTAGAAAATAATATGTAAAATGCCGAAGCATTTCAATCAGTGTATTAGTAAATAAAATAGTCAGACTTTGTGCTATACACGTGTTTCTATTTAGCTCATGATAGTAATATTATAATATGTCATTTCAAAACCAGTTTGTATCTTTTAGTATCATGAATCAGTCTTGTAATATCCTTGTTTATGTTTGGCGTCGGCAATCAATATCCAAGCTGTGCCTGAATGTAACTGATCACACAACATGTAGGTCTAGAGAGCTGTATGATTTATATTATAGATGAAAAATACCAAACGGGTTGCATCACTTTGCTAAGAGGATAATATTTATTTATCAATATTCAGCATGTGTTTCTGATATTTAAAATCTCATTTACATTGCTAATTATCTGATATATGAAAATGTACCCACCTTGATTGAAAGTTAAATACACACATCTGTGAAACACCACGTAAAATTTTTTGTTATATTAGACTAGTTGTTAGCTCATACTCTATTTCTTCAAATTTAAGACACTATATTCATGGTTTTTTTCTATTTCACAATTTAAATGCCATAATTGAAAGTTTTATAGTTTTGATTTTCTTATGTACAACAAACATTCTTACAAAATAAGCAATTAAATATAGTGATTTTTTAATTCCTTCTTTCGTGTACGTGGAAAAAAATGCCGATTATGAAAATTTGATCAGTGTTAAGGATATTCATGCGGATTTACACATTTTCATATCCAGAAAGTAGATTAAAATCTTCCAAAAAGGGAAGTCTGTCAAATCAGTAACAAGAAGAACTCAGCTTTCACAAATTTCCACCTGGCTTTTTTCAAGTGATTTAATGGTAAACTAAATCTAAGTACAATCCATGTTAGGTAGTAGAAACAGTCTAATTACTAATTCTAACATTACTAATTCTAACATTACTAATGCTTCTACTTACTAACATGGATTGCACATCGAGAAAATTAGTTTACCATTAAAGCCCTTGAAAATGGCCAGGTGGCCGAAAATTTGTGGAAATAGTGTGCTTCATGTTATTAATATTTTCGTATCGCTTGCATGTTTTGACGTTTATGGCGTGGTAGTTGGCCAAACCCCTCCTGGGCTATAACTTTTATAGGGGTCTGTCTATGTCCAGTATGACATAATGCTAGGAGTGTCACAATGACATGGATTCAGTGGCCTCAGTAGTCTACGGTATTAGGATTCAACTCTTTCTCTACCTAAAATATGAAATATTTCAAATTTTGTTACAGTCAAATAAATTTTGGTATCTATATGTGATATCTATTTTACGGTGTATAAAGAAAGGGACTTAATATGTAATATCAAAATATAACAGTGTTTCTGATTTATGTGAGAACGCAGTCTGTGGTTTTTTAACAATCGTTTTGTTAACTCAATCGCAATTTTCAAATTCCACTTAATTTCGATCCCTGTCCTTCTCACTCCCTATGTCTTGTTTGTGTTCAATGTCTCCGTGGTTTGTGCTGTCTCTTCATTGTGCACAATCTCCTCAATCCCTGTCTCCTCCCTGTCCCCTTTGTGGGAGGCCCTCTTTTCTGGCCCGGTTTAGCCTCCAACACGAATTCTTTTTTTGCAATTCTAATACTAATTCATATAATGACCTTGACCTTTACCTTTTGCTTTCGAAACCAATAGGGTACATTCACGACTCATAGGGTGTATGTGTGTGAAGTTTCATAACAATAGATGTAATGTAACTACAGTTTAAGCCCGCAAACCCTTTTCATTCATCAAGGCCAAATGAACTTGACCTTTGACCTTGTGATTCTGAAATCAATAGGGCACATTCTCTGCTCATGGGAAGTCTGTGTGTGAAATTTTATTGCTATACCTAAATAGTTGTAGGAATTAGAGTCCGGAAACAAATTGTTGACGCCCACTCCACATCAATTTAAGATGTGTTTGGAGACTCGACTAAAAACTGTTGTGCGAAGTCACACAAACACACACATACACACTCACGCACATCTACATACTCACACAAATACATACATACATACATACATACATACATACATACATACATACATACATACATACATACATACATGTGTGTGTGTGTGTTTATGCGTGCGTGTGTATGCATTTATCTATGAATCTATCAAAGTTTATAACTTTTTCATAACTATAATATCCTTACTATCCCCGTTATCACTCATTTTGAATGCAAACGTTGAATTTTTATCTGATACGAGGTTTGTTGAGTATTTATCTGATACGAGGTTTGCTGACTATTTATCTGATACGAGGTTTGTTGAGTATTTATCTCATACGAGGTTTGCTTGATGTATATCTGATACGACGTTCGATGAGTATTTACCTGATCTGATGCGAGGTTTTTTGAGCATTTATCTGATACGAGGTTGCTAAGGATTTATCTGATACGAGTTTTGCTGAGTATTTTTTTTATATGCGGTTTGCTTCGTATATATCTGATACGAGGTTTGTTGAGTATTTATCTGATACGAGATTTGCTTCGGATATATCTGATACGAGGTTTGCTTCGAATATATCTGATACGAGATTCGCTGAGTATTTATCTGATACGAGGTTTGCTTTGGTATTATCTGATGCGAGGTTTGCTAAGTATTTATCTGGTACGAGGATTGCTAAGTATTTATCTGAAACGAGGTTTGCTGAGTATTTATCTGATTTGAGGGGGGGGGGGGATGGGTGGGTGAGTATTCATCTGATACGAGGTTTGCTGAGTATTTATCTGATATAAGGTTTGCTGAGCAATTATCTGATACGAGGTTTGCTGGGTATTTTTCTGTTACGATGTTGCTTCGGATATATCTGATACGAGGTTTGCTTCAGAAATATCTGATACGAGGTTTGCTTCGGATATATCTGATACAAGGTTTGCTGAGTATTTATCTGATACGAGGTTTGCTGAGTATTTATCTGATGCAAGGTTTGCTTCGGACATTTCTGATACGAGATTTGCTAATAATTTATCTGATACGAGGTAAGCTTCAGATATATCTGATACGAGGTAAGCTTCAGATATATCTGATACGAGGTTCGTTGAGTATTTATCTGATAAGAGGTTTACTTGGAATATATCTGATACGAGGTTTGCTGAGTATTTTTCTGATAAGAGGTTTACTTGGAATATATCTGATACAAGGTTTGTTGAGTATGTATCTGATAAGAGGTTTACTTGGAATATATCTGATACGAGGTTTGCTAAGTATTTTTCTGATAAGAGGTTTACTTGGAATATATCTGATACAAGGTTTGTTGAGTATTTATCTGATAAGAGGTTTATTTGGAATATTGAGTCTTTTCGTTATACAGAATTATTTCCCATTCGAGCAGGTATCTGACGTCAAACCATTGTGACGTCAACCAATTCTAGGACAACTGTTGTAAAATTACGGGGAGTGATATAGAAATTATATGACGTCACAATGATTTGACGTCAGATACCTGCTCAAATGGGAAATAACTCTGCATAACGAAAAGACCCAATACCTGATACAAGGTTTATTGAGTATCTATCTATACGGTGTTGTTCAGTATTTGTCAGTGCCAAATGATTCCAACTATCAGTTAATTTTTGTGATGTTAATAAAAAAAACCCTTCACTTCAATTTTAATGTATGTTTTGCCTTTTCTATAAAAATATTACTTGTCCTTTAATATACATTTTGCAACATCATCATTTATGACTTCATATAAGAGTTGTATTTCTTTTTATTGTGAAGATTAATTTCTATTTTTTCACCACTTTATCACTTTAATAGCAGAGTATTCTGATTTAAAACCTACGCAAGAATCATAATAACGTAAAATTATGATAATTCCTAATGTTTTATGTATTCGCTTTGCATGACAACCAAGATCGATATATTAATAAAACTCAACTTATGAACCAGCGAAACTAATTCTATATCCTCCAATTTAGGAATCATGAAAATCACTCACTGTGTTTTTGGCATGACTACATTGCAGAGATCAGAAGCTATGATGGACAATTTATCATTATGCTTTTGATTAAGTGTTTTGAATGACGATATCTTATTGTTCATCAATATTTATACCGTCAAAAATCCAGCAGGCAAACTCTTCATTAGATCACATGATCTTATAAATAGTATTCTTGCGATTTCAGGACGTTGATTTTATTGAAAATCGAGATCTTGCCACCGCCATGTTCTTTACATCTAACATTAAATTAAACTGTGATAATCAGTCATACTGATGTGGTGATTTGAGTAAATGAGCTTCATGTATCCATATATCCATTAATCTCTGATATATCTTGATTCCTAGATACGACCATTGTTCTATGCTGGGTATCTTCGCCTTGGTATGTTGCTGTACATCATTGTTATCTGATATCTACGGGAGTGGTGCAGGCGCAAGACGGTAAAATAGCTCTCTGATTGACAACTGATACCAACTGATTTTACATTAGAAGTGTTTAAGGTTGGAGAAAGTCGTGGTGTGAAATCGTGAAGGATGTGACAAATTTGGAAGTTTACATAAGTCAATGGATGATGGGAACCATGTTGAATATATACAGATGTAATATAATTTTCTATGTAATAATTCTACTGGTGGATCGATCTATAACCGGTAAGTAATTCAGTTGCATTTACACATTTTCGTTTGCACAAAAAATTACGTTTTGCATGAATATATGTTAGTACGAAAATATATAAGTAAAAATTATTACTTATATCTTATCTTTCTCACGTGTGTGATTCACTTTATTTCTCATGTGAAATCAGTTACCGCTGAAGAAAACACTTTTGATAGCAATCTTTTCATCTTGCCAAATTTTTGGGATAGATATTGAATCAATTAAAGCAAGCATCATTTACGTTTGATTTTAAAACACATTACAGAGATAGCGTTCGACACAAGATTGAATAAATACTTACATTCAATCTTCATATTTGAAAAACGACATTCTAATATGTATTTATAGGATCTATTTATAGGTGTGTTCTCGTAACCCTTCAAACGAAATACACATAATCATTAACGCATTTGTTATAAACGTACATTTAGTTCGTAATCAAGTTTACATAACATTACCCAAATGAATTTTATTTATTATGTACATGTATAACATGACTGATATTTATAAAAGTAAACCTTGAACAAACTTAGAAACCGTAGATGAATTAAGATATTCCAGATTTTTAAATCTATTATGTCAGACTTTCAAATGATCCTTAATTTATTCGCATATAAGTTGTTGTGTTTTTCATGTTGACTTTAATATAAAAGAAAGAAAACTATTGTGAGTGTTAATCTAGAGGTTAAGGACATGTTGATGACCGTTAATTATTACGTGTCGGAAGAATGTTTGGCACTATATCACCACTTGTTCTATTGTCCGGTAGCGAGCTCACATAGAGCCTCTGATTTAATGTTCCCAACAGTGACAATATTCAATAACATTCATTGTAATACATAAAATCTGCCCAAATTTCTTAAACATCTCTGAATCATCTGTAAATAAAGTGGACAACGAATATGTGAGATTGTTCTGCCTTATTTTCAGTATTCCGTCCACACTTCGTTGTTACACAGTGTATCTACGGATATTGAATCACCTCCCTTCTGCTATTATCATGTTGGATATCTTAAAATCGTCCAATACAAGATGTCATATCATTTCATTTCCTTCTATGCTTCTCTAGGGATTGATAATTTTAAGAGTCTTTCTTTTAATTAATATATCTATATTGTATATTTCACTCTATGTAAACGCCTTTACATAATCTTTTTGATAGAAGATATCGGCAGTGGACAAAATGAAATAGATATCCAGCTTAAATGAATGACAGTGTCCGCTTAAGGCATAGAATAACAAAATACACAGAAATCATACTGCAAAAGTAGGACAGATAATTGAAGTGGAACAATTATGCCATTAGTGCTGTTGGTTAACCGGTGTTCGGAACAAACCCTACTTGTTTCGAATGAAATGTAATGGAAGGCGCACACATTCATTTAACAATTGATGCATAATTATCTATATACGGGCAAACCTACTACTGCCCCGTCCATGTAAAATAATGAATATACATGTGTATTTATCATACAGTATTATTATTAAAGGGACATAGTCCGAGACTGGAAAATTTTAGCATGAAAAGGATAAATTACGACAATATCTTATTTTTCCTATATTACATAAATTATAAACTGTGTGTTAATTGCAAAGTTTAAAACTAAAATCCTTCAATGTTTTCGTAGAATAAAAGTAATTGAGTCGAATTAAATTCGGTTGCTATCAATTCCCCAAATAAGGTGATGTTCCGCCCATAATCATGTGCGTGCGCGCACTGTAGAAAACGACAAAAATGGTTCACATGGAGGAATACGAGCACGAGAAAAGTAAAAGTGTGGTAGTAAATAACTATACACAGACTAAAAGGCCAACAAAAAAAAAAAAAGAAAAGTGGAACAAATGTTAGAATCGGGTAAAGCTCGAGTTTCATTGTCACGTGATTTCCTCTGACCGACCTCATCAATATTCAAGGCGTTGGGCTGGTTGATATTTATATATTTGTTGGTTTATAATTTATTCATTTATCTTTAATATAGGTTAATTATTATATTTTTAATTCAATAATTCGACTTATTAAACAATATCACGATGACATTTCTAGTGTTTTTTTTCATACTGTCCACCTCATTTGAAAAAATATGCCAGAAAAATCTTACATTTCAAAACAATTGAAGAGAACAAAACACGGTACATATTTAAGAATTATATGATAAAAGTAAAGGAATGTCAATTACCAATAAGTAAGTCTGCGTGATCTAACAACCGTAAATCTCTAATAACACCGGGCGTGACTAGCACGTCGGAGATACTTATTTATCATAAATGGATATTTACATCGTTTGATGGTTTGTGCTTCCACTAACAAGTATGCCGTAAACTATTTCTGGTTCTCAGATACATCTCTGATTTCCAGGTGTACCCGAATGTCATTCGTGATTTGTTATGTGTGTCAGTGTGTCATCAAACGTGGGTGTAGTTTATTCATGATTTGTGGTTGTGAGACGTTCTGAACATGATAAGCTCTTGATAAGCTCCTGATAATTCCCTTAATTAAGCTCCTGATAATTCCTTTCGATAAGCTCCTGATAATGCCTGATGATAAGCTCCCGATAATCTCTCTTGATAAAGTCCTGATAATTTCTGATATATTCCTCTTGAAAAGTTCCTGATAATGCTTCTTGATAAGATCCTGATATTTCCTCTTGATATGCTCCTATTATTTTTTTTTTCTTGATAAGCCCCCGATTATCGCTCTTGATAAGCTCCTGATACTTCCTCTTGATATGCTCCTGATAATTCCTCCTGATATGCTCCTGATAAACTCCTGATAATTCCTCTCGATAAACTCCAGATAATACCTGTTGGTAAGCTCCTGATAATTCCTCTTGATAATCTCCTGATAATTCCTCTAGATAAGCTCCTGATGATTACTCTTGATAAGCTCTTGATAATCCCTCTTAATAATCTCCTGATAACTATTTTTGATAAGCTTTTGATAACGCCTATTGATAAGCTGCATTTAATTCCTCTTGATAAGCTCTTAATAATTCCTATTGATAAGCTCCTGATAATTCCTCTTCATAAGCTCCTGAAATTGCCTCTTGATAAGCTCCTGATAATTAGTCTTCGCAAGTTCCTGATTATGCATCTTGAGAAGCTCCTGAAAATGCCTCTTGAGAAGCTCCTAATAATTCCTCTTTATAAACTACTGATAATTCCTCTTGATAAGCACCCGATAATGTCTGTTAATAAGCTCCGGATAATTCCTCATGATAAACTCCTGATAATCCCTCTTGATAAGCTCCTGATAATTTCTCTTGATATGCTCCTCATAATGCCTGTTGATAAGCTCCTGATAATCCTCTTGATAAGTTCCTGATAACACCTCTTGATAGGCTCCTGAAAATGCCTCCTAAAAAGCTCCTCATAATTTATCTTGATAATCTCCTGATAATTGCTTTTGATAAGCTCCTGATAATCCCTCTTGATAAGGATGATAATCCCTCTTGAAAAGCTCCTGATAATGCCTCTTGATAGGTTCCTGATTATTCCTATTGATAAGTTTGTGATCATTCCTCTTGATAAGCTCCCGATAATCCCTCTTGTTAAGCTCCTGACAATTCCTCCTAATAAGCTCCTAATAATGCCTCTTGATAGGCTCCTAAAAATTCCTTTTCATAAGATCCTGATAATGCCTCTTGATAAGCCCCTGATAATTCCTTTTGATAAGCTCCCGATAATTCCTCTTGTTAAGCTCCTGATAATGCCTCTTGATAAGCTCCTGATAATTCCTCTTGATAAGCTTCTGATAATTCCTCTTCATAAGCTCCCGAAGAATGCCTCTTGATAAGCTCCCGATAATTCCTCTTGATAAGCTCCGATAATTCCTTTTAATAAGCTCTTATAATGTCTATTGATAAGATCCTGATAATTCTTCTCGATAAGCTCCTGATAATCCTCTTGATAAGCTCCTGATAAATCCTCTTGATAAGCTCACGATAATCTATCTTGATAAGCTACCGATAATCTCTCTTGATAAGCTCCTGATAATGCCTCTTGATAAGCTCCTGATAATGCCCCTTGATAAGCTCCTGATAATTCCTCTAGATAACCTCCTGATAATTCCTCTTAATAAGCTCCCGATTATCCCTCTTGAAAACTCCTGATAATTCCTCTTGATAAAATCCTGATAATGCCTCTTGATAAACTCCTGATAATTCCTCTTGATAAGCTCCCGATTATTCCTCTTGATAAACTCCCAATAATGTCTTTTAATAAGCTCCCGATAGTTCCTCTTGATAAGCTCCTGATAATGTCTGTTGATAAGCTCCTGATAATGCCTCTTGATACGCTCATGTTTATCCCTCTTGATAAGCTCCTGATGATGCCTCTTGATAAGCTCCTAATAATTCCTCTTGATAAGCTCCTGATAATTTCTCTTGATAAGCTCCCGATAATCTCTCTTGATAAGTTCCTGATAATCCCTTTTAATATACTCCTGATAACTCTTTTTGATAAGCTACCGATAACGTCTATTGATAAGCTCCTGATAATTCCTCTTGATAAGATCTTAATAATTCCTCTTCATAAGCTCCTGATAATGCCTCTTGATAAGATCCTGATAATGCCTCTTGATAAGCTCCCGATAATGCCTCTTGATAAGCTCCTGATAATGCCTTTTGATAAACTTCTGATGCCTCTTCATAAGCTCCTGATAAATCCTCTTGATAAGCTCCTGATGATTCCTTTCGATAAGCTCCTGATAATCTCTCTTGATAAGCTCCTGATAATTCCTCTTGATAAGCTTCTGATATATTCCTCATGCTATGTTGCAATATTTTCTCTGTATACTTGAGCTTCTGGGGTGTATATGGTCACAATACCCATCTAGGTGACTTTCGGTTTCACTCTGATTTAGGATCCATGAACGTCCACCGTGATTGTTAGAAGTGAGAAAGTACTTGTCGCCAAATATTTTAAATTATTTTCCTATACATGAAATTCTCTATATTTTTTGTGAAGTATTACTTCAATTATAGGATTAGTAGTCGTTAAGCGCTGGCCTCCGATGAAGACGACTATGGTTGGATTCCCGGATTGCGCATCCATGTAAAAGAGTTAGATCATGTTTTTATGGGGCAGTTTGGCTGAAATTGTTTGTGTCAATCATTCAATCAACCAACCAATGAGCTTCGGCGTCCGTTATCATTCATACTTCTGTACTATGAGTTAGAAACGAAGTTGAACGTTTGCAACCTTATGACGTCATAAGAACGTTTCATTGTTCTTTACGTCATATTTGTGGGAATTAATACGTTTTATTTTATCCCTTAACATTAGGGCCGCAGTTAATGGGGGCGAAGTCCATTATTACATTTGTTTGATCTTATCTATTATTGAAGTGATATTATTTCCCGGTTTATGTTTTTTATTATAATTCATATTTTATTGGTCATTTGAGCATTATTAGTGATATGTACTTTAATTGATGAGTGTTTGTCTTGTTCATTATTACCATAAATATATGTTGTAAATCTGACGAACGATGTAATATCTTTTATCAAATATTATTCCGCGCTCTGTATCTTAAAGGAAAGCGTTTGAAGTCTTTTAGTAAAATTAATTACTTACTCTAAGTGCATCATTTTGGCATCTAGGACTACATAGATTTTATTACTGATAAAAGGTGTATCTTTGAAGAAAGAAAATTATTGAAATGGTAGTTACAGCCGTAGCTTGCTGTATCTTGAAATAAAGGAAATCTAATGTATGTACTCGTTTTACTAGGTTTACAAATACCACCACTGACTTTTCTTTGTAGACACCTGTACTAGTGTGCTGCAAATGTTTTCTTTTGATGATTTGACTAAAGGATATTAACGGAAAGAAGGCATCTGACTTAGCTGTACGAGAAAATTCGCCCTGAAAAAGCTAAACATACAAGAATAAGCACGTAAAAAGAAATCACAAAATATTGACTTGTAATGCACTTGTGGTACCAAGGCAACATACATATCTATCTATTCGTATTTAACATACATAGCTGTGTGTATGTTACTGTTTGTTCCTATTAAGTGTTGAGCCGTTTCAAGGAACTGCTACAGATATCTTTCCTACTGACCTCACGTTTTAGAGCGCATGTTCTTCTCTTTCACTATTATATACCTCAGGATTAGCATTAAAACAATTGTTTGAAATTATTTGTTCCTTTATTTGTACGATTTAATACGATATCTTCTGTGTCAACACAAAAAGCAATTGTCAGACACCTTTAATTTAATATATAATAAGATATATTGTTGATGTATTGTCTATAAATGAAAACATTTTTGATACATACGTGCACACAAAATATTCTAACGAACTCGAAATTTAAGATAAAACAAAATCCAATTTTTGCGCTTCGTATTTCTATCTTTTACTGAATATTGGCCAAGACAGTAAAGTTACTACTTCATTATATTTTAAACGTGACTATTTCAGATTTCCAATGGAAAACTTTCCATATACATGTGGTAATATTCCTTAAACACCTGCATAAGGTCTCCAATTGTTTTAACTGATCCGATATGCTTTCTACAGACTACGTTTTTCATTTACAAGGCAAGGTGCAGAGTGAAAAGTTAGTATGAAATGATATAGGAAAAAACAGTTTAAGTCTACATTCCGCAAATGTTACGGTCGCTATAAAGACCTTCTTTGCGCTTATCCCAAGTTAAAAACGAAGAAGTACCGAAGGGTAAACCATACCTCATAGTCCATGGAATAAAGGAGACAATATCGTGTTTAGTGTCATATTCAGACAAATGCGAACCCCAATAAAATCAAGGTGAGACCAGATGCCCGGGAGGAGTAAGCGTCCCCTGGTTGTATGGAACACCCGTCGCAATAGTCCTGCAATAACCTTTCAAATCGAGGAGGTAAATACATAAATATACACAAGACAGGAACACGAAGTCAAATTTGCCATTCAAGGCAAGAAATGCTGCCCACCTGAAATTCCGGTGTCGGGAACACAGGTGAACAAATATCTGTATATACATGTATACACGTATTATGTCAAATCAAGTATAGTCAAAAAGTTAAGATGGTTATTTAGTATGGTCAGGTCCCAAAATATCGGTTAACATTCTTGAAAGAGGAATCTAAAATTGCAATAGATCCCTATAACGACCTTAGAAATTCCTCAGTGAAATCATTGTCTGACATGTTGATTTTCTTATTTCATTGTTCTCCTTGTTAAAGCGCTTGTATTGTGATACCACATATTTTAACCTATCATAACTTTTTGCCAAATGTGACTACAAATATTCCGTTACCAACTTAATGACTACGAATTATATTAGCTCAAATAATCTTATGGCATCACGACAGTTGTGTCAGCATGGATGTTTGCTCCTTCATGACACCTGAACGCACCTCTGGTTCTGCCAGAAGTCCGTGATAGGCAATATCTGTATGTTGTCTGGTATAATGGATTTTCCGCATTGACCACCGTTCGGTATCTTGGTAGTTTGCTTTATATTGTTGCTGACATAAATCCTCAGCTGCAATTTTTAAATGTTTGTTGAAATTAATTTGTATGGCAACAAAACTTATTTGCAGTCTAACTGTTGAATGTTTGCGCACATACCACTAACATTGCAATCATACAGACACACTTAATACAAAATTGTTGATGGGTAGTTTGCTCTTCAGATACCTGTATTTTCGATTTCCACAATTCAGGCCTTGAGCGTCACTGAAGAGACAAAAGTTGTCGAAATGTACATATGGTGCACCAATATTTATACACGTACATTTGGTGCACCAATATCTATACACGTACATATGTGCACCAATATCTATACACGTACATATGGTGCACCAATATCTATACACGTACATATGGTGCACCAATATCTATACACGTATATATGGTGCACCAATATCTATACACCAATATCTATACACGTACATATAATGCACCAATATCTATACACGTACATATGGTGCACCAATATCTATACACGTACATATGGTGCACCAATATCTATACACGGACATATGGTACACCAATATCTATACACGTATATGTGGTGCACCAATATCTATACACGTACATATGTTCTGATAGTCATTAACATTAAATTGACATTGCAGACGACCCCTGAATGCAACAAGTAACTTGAACTACTAAATGAAGAAAAAACAATTGTGTCGTACAATGGTTAATTGTGGAAAAAATATTTGCATGACAAGGATACGTATTATCGTCGAGTTACCACTTTGATCAATGACTTAAAGCTAGCGAAGTTCTCTAACATGTATGTGCACATAGCACATTGATATGTTTTTATTATCTAATGTCATGTTATGTTGTTATATATAGATATGATTGACGGGTACAGATTGTATATTTAAGCACATTTTATGACATAAATTACCTATAAAGTAATGTAATGTCATGTTATGTTGTTATATATAGATATAATTGACGGGTACAGATTGTATATTTAAGCACATTTTATGACATAAATTACCTATAAAGTAATGTAATGTCATGTTATGTTGTTATATATAGATATAATTGACGGGTACAGATTGTATATTTAAGCACATTTTATGACATAAATTACCTATAAAGTAATGTAATGTCATGTTATGTTGTTATATATAGATATAATTGACGGGTACAGATTGTATATTTAAGCACATTTTATGACATAAATTACCTATAAAGTAATGTAATGTCATGTTATGTTGTTATATATAGATATAATTGACGGGTACAGATTGTATATTTAAGCACATTTTATGACATAAATTACCTATAAATTAATGTAATGTCATGTTATGTTGTTATATATAGATATAATTGACGGGTACAGATTGTATATTTAAGCACATTTTATGACATAAATTACCTATAAAGTAATGTAATGTCATGTTATGTTGTTATATATAGATATGATTGACGGGTACAGATTGTATATTTAAGCACATTTTATGACATAAATTACCTATAAAGTAATGTAATGTCATGTTATGTTGTTATATATAGATATAATTGACGGGTACAGATTGTATATTTAAGCACATTTTATGACATAAATTACCTATAAAGTAATGTAATGTCATGTTATGTTGTTATATATAGATATGATTGACGGGTACAGATTGTATATTTAAGCACATTTTATGACATAAATTACCTATAAAGTAATGTAATGTCATGTTATGTGGTTATATATAGATATGATTGACGGGTACAGATTGTATATTTAAGCACATTTTATGACATAAATTACCTATAAAGTAATGTAATGTCATGTTATGTTGTTATATATAGATATAATTGACGGGTACAGATTGTATATTTAAGCACATTTTATGACATAAATTACCTATAAAGTAATGTAATGTCATGTTATGTTGTTATATATAGATATGATTGACGGGTACAGATTGTATATTTAAGCACATTTTATGACATAAATTACCTATAAAGTAATGTAATGTCATGTTATGTTGTTATATATAGATATAATTGACGGGTACAGATTGTATATTTAAGCACATTTTATGACATAAATTACCTATAAAGTAATGTAATGTCATGTTATGTTGTTATATATAGATATGATTGACGGGTACACATTGTATATTTAAGCACATTTTATGACATAAATTACCTATAAAGTAATGTAATGTCATGTTATGTTGTTATATATAGATATGATTGACAGGTACAGATTGTATATTTAAGCACATTTTATGACATAAATTACCTATAAAGTAATGTAATGTCATGTTATGTTGTTATATATAGATATGATTGACAGGTACAGATTGTATATTTAAGCACATTTTATGACATAAATTACCTATAAAGTAATGTAATGTCATGTTATGTTGTTATATATAGATATGATTGACAGGTACAGATTGTATATTTAAGCACATTTTATGACATAAATTACCTATAACGTAATGTAATGTCATGTTATGTTGTTATATATAGATATAATTGACGGGTACAGATTGTATATTTAAGCACATTTTATGACATAAATTACCTATAAAGTAATGTAATGTCATGTTATGTTGTTATATATAGATATAATTGACGGGTACAGATTGTATATTTAAGCACATTTTATGACATAAATTACCTATAAAGTAATGTAATGTCATGTTATGTTGTTATATATAGATATGATTGACAGGTACAGATTGTATATTTAAGCACATTTTATGACATAAATTACCTATAAAGTAATGTAATGTCATGTTATGTTGTTATATATAGATATAATTGACGGGTACAGATTGTATATTTAAGCACATTTTATGACATAAATTACCTATAAAGTAATGTAATGTCATATTATGTTGTTATATATAGATATAATTGACGGGTACAGATTGTATATTTAAGCACATTTTATGACATAAATTACCTATAAAGTAATGTAATGTCATGTTATGTTGTTATATATAGATATGATTGACAGGTACAGATTGTATATTTAAGCACATTTTATGACATAAATTACCTATAAAGTAATGTAATGTCATGTTATGTTGTTATATATAGATATGATTGACAGGTACAGATTGTATATTTAAGCACATTTTATGACATAAATTACCTATAAAGTAATGTAATGTCATGTTATGTTGTTATATATAGATATGATTGACGGGTACAGATTGTATATTTAAGCACATTTTATGACATAAATTACCTATAAAGTAATGTAATGTCATGTTATGTTGTTATATATAGATATAATTGACGGGTACAGATTGTATATTTAAGCACATTTTATGACATAAATTACCTATAAAGTAATGTAATGTCATATTATGTTGTTATATATAGATATAATTGACGGGTACAGATTGTATATTTAAGCACATTTTATGACATAAATTACCTATAAAGTAATGTAATGTCATGTTATGTTGTTATATATAGATATGATTGACAGGTACAGATTGTATATTTAAGCACATTTTATGACATAAATTACCTATAAAGTAATGTAATGTCATGTTATGTTGTTATATATAGATATAATTGACGGGTACAGATTGTATATTTAAGCACATTTTATGACATAAATTACCTATAAAATTCATAAATTTCATAATAAGATTATCACAGTTACGGTCTTAAGCATCACTGAAGAAACAGAAATTGTCTAAATACTCTAACTATGGTCATTATACCACTGGGTCGATACTGGTGGATTGTCAGTTCCTAGGGGTTTCACCGGCCCAATTTTCAGTGTCATTTTTAGTGGCCTAGTGGTATCGCGTCGGACTCCTGATCGTGAGGCCGGGGTTCGAGTCCCGCTCTGGTCATGCCGGTGTCATGTCTTTCGGATGAGACAGTAAAAACCGAGGCCCCGTGTCGTGGTATGCATGGCACGTTAAAGATCCCTCACTGCTTCGGGTGGGTCCGTTGCAAAGGTCAAAATTTGTATGCTCCGCATCAGGCAGATGCCGTCACCATATACGTGAAATATTCGTGATGGGACGTAAAACAAAAATCAATCAATACATATATGTATGTATGTATGTTTGTATGTATATATGATGATTTTCTAAAATTAAGGATTATCTTCTCTATGCATAGCTCTGTCCTTAGATAGGTGTTTGGCTCTCAGTTGTTGTTTAAATCAGAAATTACTCTACCCCTCAAATATTTTGGATTTTAACAGATTCTGATTGTGATATTAAAACTTCAGAGAATATATTCCGACATTATTTTGTGCACCAGATGTAAAAGAGAAGACAGAATACATCCGACCATGGTGTATGACACAACTAACAATTACACTGAATATCATATTGGGAATAGATAGTTCCTACAGGAAAGCACTTACAAGAAAAATACCTGTTTTTGATTAAACTGATTTCATACGACTACAAACTGGTTATTTCTATTTACACGTACTTTCATAATATTTAGTGTTTTATTTATGATAGTTTCGTTACCTGCATTGCGCCATTTTCAGATCTAAACGTGATAATTGGTGCCTCTACGAGGTCAGTCTAATTATTTACTATGCCTTAAGAAATATTTAAGCATTAGATTTCTGTTTTAATGTTTTGATATGGCATCAAATTTGTCATCTTTAAAACACTGACATCTCAAATAGGAAATCTACAGAGTAATGATGCCGTGTGTTGCTGATAGGATTTATGAGGAAAAGTAGACTATCGCCCCAGTAAGTGCTGTGACATTAAATCCCACTGAATACAGGATGTTTCTATATAATGGCTCTCCTACGGCGGAATACGATGAACTCAATCGTCTTCCTTTATAAAGTAGCCAGGTTTAGTCATGATTGCGATGTTTGATGACACAGTTCGATGAACAATTAAATTTCCGTCCAAAGGGTTTTTACAGACATGCCAATATCATTTTCGTTGCCAATTAAGTATTCGTGGATTATACCGAATATTCGGTGGAACATTACATTGATGTTTGTATTTTAAGAATACGCATATACGTGTGAGGATGCTTTCTTCTTCTTCTTCTTCTTCTTCTTTTGTTTTTGTTTTGTTTTGTTCTGTTTAAATTTGTTTCAATAATACTTTTTCAACAAAGCCGTATGCAATATGTTTTAACGAAAACGATTAAATAGTCCTTCTATCCTGAAAATTTTATATCCCTACGCGACATCTAAACATGGCGGATCAAGAGATAGGAGTTACGGTTGATGACATTTTACATATTTAACACAGTACCTAAAACATACTGAGATTCTATATTATACAAAACCACCTATGAGTTTGACTACATTTATACTCGTTAATTGAAAAACAAATAAACGACCCTTCAAACTGCATAATATGATACTCACTAAGTTACTAACTAAAACAAATACACATATATCAAATGTACAAGAGCAATCTTTACTTGCAATACAGTTTCACTTACACTACAGAGCTGAGCATCTTAGCTTAAACATTGTACACAATGTAGGCCAGGTTGACTAATACATATCTAAGGGAGCAACCATTTCATTTTATTGGGATGGGGAGGGGCAGGAAGACATTGCAAAGGAAAAGGAAAGACATCTGACTTAGCTTCAGGGCAGAAGTCACCAAGGAGATGTACAATAAAACTTGGTAACAAGTTATGAAATACATGAATTGGCATAACAAAAATATTAATTGTAAAACAAATACGATACCGACTTAGGACGATCAATTGAGTAACAAACGGTACTCAATCGGTGTTATTAACCGGGAAGCTTGTTACATAAGAAAATGAAATAAAATAATCTGGAAGTGTTCAGTGAAAATGAAGGTGTAGTATGTATATATATTATATGCTGTATTTGGTTGCAGCCAACACCATCTCGTTCTGAATGTTGGCAAAAATATTTCCGGCATTGAAAATAGACCCAAAAAAGTTCTAACTCTAACCCAACCCAACCCCCCCCCTTAAAAACTTATGGTTTCTCCTTAATCTCATGTGTCGACTATTTGAATAAGCAAATTGCGAAAAAGCGCTGAAATATCACAATTTGTTTTAGGGCATTCAATCAAACAGGTAAGATGTATATTTTCCTTTTGTCAAAGGCGGTCAGTAACACATGGATGTGTTCTCACTATGACGGATATATATTGAAGTACCAGAGAACCAAATGTAATGTAAAAGTAATTCGTCATTAAAACAAGGAACAACTTCAGTATAGCTTTAACATCAATTATTCAAAACGCCTTCTTTAACAAAAAAAGAATTCGCAGGTATATGTCTCTCGTTTTAGGCCGCAACGACACATATTTTGTAAAGGAACAGTCTGATTCCTAAGGTGGCTGTAGGCGGACATGTGTGAAAAAAATATTAAATCGTGGTCACAGTATACTAAACTGTGCACACAGTTTATTAAATCGTGGCCACAGTTTAGCTAAATCGTGGCTAGTTTATTAAATCGTGGCCACAGTTTAGCTAAATCGTGGCTAGTTTATTAAATCGTGGCCACAGTTTAGCTAAATCGTGGCCACAGTTTAGCTAAATTGTGGCCACAGTTTACTAAACTGTGCGCACAGTTTATTAAATCGTTCCCACAGTTTAGCTAAATCGTGGCCACAGTTTATTAAATCGCGGCCACAGTTTAGGTAAATCGTTCCCACAGTTTAGCTAAATCGTGGCCAGTTTATTAAATCGTGGCCAAAGTTTAGGTAAATCGTGTCCACAGTTTATTTAATCGTGGCTTCAGTTTACTAAACTGTGCACACAGTTTATTAAATCGTGGCCACAGTTTAGCTAAATCGTGGCCACAGTTTATTTAATCGTGGCCTCAGTTTACTAAACTGTGCGCACAGTTTATTAAATCGTGGCCACAGTTTAGCTAAATCGTGGCCACAGTTTATTAAATCGTGGCCACAGTTTAGCTAAATCGTGGCCACAGCTTACTTAACTGTGGCCACGAATTAGATCTACTGTAGGGCTAGCTATCTTGCGCGCGGCGTCTCACGAGTGTACAGTTTGAATGAATGGATCTTGCGAATATTCCGGCTTCCTATGCCTATGGAATATTCTATTATGTTCCCCGAAAAAATTTCGGGGTAGCATATAGTCGATGCCGTGTCCGTCTGTCATTTCGTTTATCCGATCTCATATATCCTTAACCCTACATCAGAATTTGATCATATTTCACACAAATGTTCGTAATGATATGTCCTTGCAGACAAAGGTAAATTTAAATCAATAAGGTTTCTTGTCTACCCATGATAATCCCCATGGAAAATTTGAATATGCTAGGCTGAAAAGTTTGCTCTGTATCCTGCCCACAAGGTTGTTGGGATAAACAGGTCTACGGACGGGCAGCGTCATACCATAATGCGTATAATGTCATTAAACGTATGCAGTATACATGTTTATATGTATATATAAACACAGTGACCTTGACTTTTGATCTATGACCTTGGGTCAAGGTCGAGACACACCCTTGGTTCATGGGCTACACTCCTGTGAAATACTATCTAAATCCATACGCCCAATAAAAGATATGGCCCGGACACGAATTGGGACGGACAGACGGACATGGTGATTCATTCATATCCCCCAAACTTCGTTTGCAAGGGGTATAATAATTTTTTATATTGAAAGTAACTTGGTATATATCTGAAGAGACAGCCGTCCGGATCCATCAAAGACATAGCAACACGCACGTCTAATACGCAATCCGTTCATCAGACATTTCACAATCATCCATCTGTACCCATGCAGTTTTCCAGAGGATTGTAGTTGGTTTTGAATAAAAGTTATAACGGTTATACAGTCTGTAAAGTTTCCTCTCCTTCGCAGATTTAAGCTCTGCAATATAGGCCTTATGTGACGTTCAGATATGTCAATACCTATGCTTTCTAAAAACTGACAAATCTCAAATTGAAACCTACTTTTAATGAAAATATTTCTCTTTCATTAAGGTCGCACATGTTTGTTGGTTTGTTGTATTGATGATGATATAGCTAAACTGTGCGCACGATTTAGCAAACTGTGACCACAATTTAGTAAATTGTGGCCACGATTTAATAAACTGTGGGCACAGTTTAGTAAATTGTGACCACGATTTAGCTAAACTGTGGCCACGATTTAATAAACTGTGGGAACGATTTAGTAAACTGTGGCCACGATTTAATAAACTGTGGGCACAGTTTAGTAAGCTGTGGTCACGATTTAGCTAAACTGTGGCCACGATTTAGTAAACTGTGGCCACGATTTAATACACTGTGGGCACAGTTTAGTAAACTGTGGCCACGATTTAGCTAAACTGTGGCCACGATTCAATGAACTGTGGGAACGATTTAGTAAACTGTGGCCACATTTTAGCTAAAATGTGGGAAAATTTTTTTTCACACATGTCCGCTTACAGCCACCGTAGATTCCAGCAGTAAGTAGAGAACATTTTTAAGAAGAGATCATCTAATGTTCCTAGACTTGAAAAGTTGTTGCAGGACTTTGGCGACAGGTGTTATATGCAAACAGGAGGCGCTTACTCCTCCTGGGCATCAGGTCTCACCTCGATTTTATCGAAGTTCGCATTTGTCTGAATATGACACTATACACAATATTGTCCTTTTATTTCATGGACTATGAGATATGGTTTACCCTTCAGTACCTCTTCGTTTTTTACTTTTAAGCAAATTAATTGCGAGAAATATATTCAAGTTTCAGCTCGAAAAAATCAGTCGTGGGTGTTGCATTTATATTGAATTACCAAAACCAAAACAAAAACAACAATGGCGACTTTCTTAAATTAAAACCCGTTTCTAATAATTTCACACAACCATGAATGTTATATATATTATTATATCATACCCTTGTATGATAATCGATAAATTACATTTATAATTATTTTTATAAAGGTATATATCATATGTAGGCGTTCTATTTATACCATATCTTATCTTAATTATTAACATGATTCAAATATCTTTTATAACGTATTTATTTATAATAGAACTGTCATTACCACAAAATCGAATTTGATAATTTGATAAACTGCAGTGAATTTCGCCTGAACACTCCATCCGATTATCAATGTCTCAATATTTCTTTCGGTTTTGTTAATTGTATTTGTTTTATACTTAAAACGTATATTTATATTGTCAAACAACTTGACAAAAAATATCGAAAAATCGCCAGGAATATCACTGAAATACAAACTTCATCAGGAAGAAGAGTAATCATAGTTTTGATATATTTAGGCTTAGTTTACATCCGGAATCAAGGATGGAGGAATTGATTTAAATGTAAATACAAACTTTACTGAGATTTAATTTTAACTGGGTGTATATTTATCTATTGTATTGTCATGAACCTCGATATGATAAAGGGACTTATCTACTAGCTATTTTAGCTATGGCTACCATTTGTTATGTAGTGCATCAGATTGAAAAAACTTCAAACCCAGATGTTAATGGAAATCCACTCCGTTCTAATCTTCGTCACTAACTTGAACGTGGTAAATAGATAAGAATTTTATAAGATCATCCTCCTATTCTAAGATGACGTACACTACCCGGATATTTATCCGCATTTAACACATCAATAAATTACAAAATTATGATAGTAAATAGAAACGCAAAACACAAATGTGTGATAAGGAGATGAGGAATGACTAAAACATTAGTAAAATTGTTTTGATGAAGCCACAGATACATGACACGAGATAGGACATCAAACATTTTACCATATCAACTTATTATGTTACGTGAAATTAGTATATATATGATGTACATTACTTATACTGCAATAATGGTGATCATAAACAAAAACAAAATACTGCGGTGATATGAATAAGTCTGGTATAACTTAATGAAAAACGAAATGACTGGAAATGTTATACTCATATCGTAAAACTGTGGAATAACCTATTTGACCCACTAAAAGAATATACTTTTGTTTCAAGTTTCAGTTAGATTAAAATTATTCAGTGTCTCACTACCAAATGTAGCATGGTGACTTTCATTTTAACGCATTGTTTGTGATTTGGTATACAACATGTAACACATACTACCAAAACCTACAGAATAAGCCAAATCTTTAGTATCGAAAAATGTTTGTAGATATCTCATTGGGACTGCATGTAAACAATGTACTTTATGTAACTCGACTGAATTCTCGAACAAAATAACTACCTGAATATTATTGATAATTTTATATCACGGAATAACGATGAAATATATTTTTGTAACAACTGTTAAATATGTCGCTAGAACGTCACATAAAATTTTGAGTTCTTAGGATAACATTATTTAGATTTATATTCAATAACGTATGTCTTTCGGACGAGTTTTCGTCAATCGGAAGTCTAGCAAGTGTTGTAACAAAAGAATATATTATTATAAACTATTTGTATACAAATTATTCGTTTTGTAGAGTCAAGGATCTCAAATTAGAGAGAATGAATGGTCCTTAGTAATATAAAGATTCAACTTTCTTTTACCACACCTCACAGCTTTTAGTTGCTACATATGAAATCTCATCTCATTTTGTATGTTAGGATGGTTTCTTAGGGTTTCTCTTTTCAGTGATTGTGTATAATCAAACTGGATATTTGTGCTTTCAAGGCGCGTGAAGAACTGCTGTGATAATCACAGATACTCAGCCTAGCATCTAATATTGTGAAAAGATACAATAAATTTATTGCTGCAATAATATAGGTCTTAGACATAAATACGATAACCAGCTGCCCAGAATTAATGGCACCAGGGAGACGGGATCGAATTATCACTCATCATCCGTATATCAGCATAAATGAATTTCTGATTTATACAATCTACATTTCCAGTATCAGTTCCTTACAAACCATTTGAAATACCGTTCATTGTATAAATTTGTGTTTGAGTAAAGATATAACAGATATGTATGAAAAGAGTGAAATTAAACATGGCCTTAGATAATTTGTCATTAAATGATAGGTTGCGTTTTCCATACATTTGAACATACAGTATTTCTTGAGGAAGATTATTAGTGATGATTAAGCTATACTTTATATATATCATATGTGACGATATTTATAAATTTGTGAATTGTATATCATAAATTTTTTCCTCTCGCTTTTGAAATGACCGAATATATTAGCTAGTAAACCTTTTCCTTTCTTTTCGGTAATGGTTTTTTCATAACCCTACATATAATATGTTAGTGGATAAATGGTAAACCACTGGTTTTTCACCTTTTTCTTACTGCTTGGCTAATCAGAATATATCATTTGTCACATTAAATGGTAAGCATGTAAAACTGAACTGTTGAGAAATATAACTTGTGTTGTAATATTTTATTTAATTATCAAATCAAGCACGATGCATTATCTTCCGGTTAATCAAATGTCAAAGTTCTAAAACTAAAATTTTGGGTGATACCAAGTGGCGGATAAAAGTGAGCGTCTCCTGCTTGCCTTAAATAATACCCCGTATTTATATTGTCGAATTCGTTGTCAAAAAGGTGAAAGCAGTAAACTTATATGATCATGTTCCCAAATGTCGTTTATAATTTTGGAAAGATAGACCTCAAAGAGCATGAAATTCCTATATAATATCCGGAGGGACAACTTCAGACGTTCCCTTACACGTATATGTCCTTGTGTGAGTAACCTCTTGGCAAGTAACTTAGCTCTCAAAACGAAATCTTTGTATTTAGGACATCTCCTTACACAAGGTACAAGTTGTGTAATGAAAATACCACAGGCGAGGGGGGACAGTATGTTGCTACTCTCAGTTTTGTCATACAGAGAGGTTTATAAAGGATCATCATCAGTACTGGACAAGTATGACGAGGCACGAAACACGATGCCCCCAGTTATACCTTTTATCTTTAATTGTTTTGGATAATTAGTCAGACTTGATTGACAAAACGTCATCTTTGATATCTATACCTGAAGTTGAATCGAGATGCTTACTGTTTCTTTCCGTTGGAGAACAGAAAAAAGCAGAAACTGTGTGAATTCTGATTCGTATGGGTATAAAATATTAGTTAGAATTGGGTAAAATAAGTACTCATATGAATTTGTAAATTGATATCCAGACACATATCTTGTGAAAAATCACTCGGAAATCTAAATTCAAGTACTCTGAAGATGGCACAAAACATGCTAGACTTTCTGATTGACTATATATATATATATATATATATATATATATATATATATATATATATATATATATATATATATATATATATATAAATATATACGGTAACCAAGTCTTCCAGCAGGCCATCGAAATCCCTGAGGACATTAGCAGTGCTCCTTTATTAACGGATTTTATTCGTATGAAGCTGTCATCATACAAAATCTTGTTAGTCAGAATTAGAAGCAAATGAATGGGCATCGTCCTTTAGTTTTACATTCAGATATATTGATGATATACTGTCTATAAATGACAAGAAACATGATATATACGCACATACAATATATCACAATGAACTGGAAATTAAAGACACTACAATTCATGTGTTTCACATTTAGATTTTTTATTTGATATTGACCGAGATGGTGGGCTGACTACTTCACTTTATGACAAACGTGATGACTTTAAAATCCCAATTGTTAATTTTCCATATACAAGTATTAACATTCCTTTATCACCTGCATATGGTGTTTATATGTCTCAAATCATTCGGTATGCTCAAGCTTCTTCTGAGTATCGTTCCTTTGTTTATCGAGGTAAACTACTCAGAGGAAATTTTCTATCATAAGAATATGAGATATCATCAGTCCGCAAATTTTATGGTCGCCATAAACACCTTATTTGCTCATATGATAGGACGATGTGTCGATATGTTGACTTTATACTTTATTCTTTTAAAGTAGTTAGACCGTCAATATTACCAATACTGTATTATTTGTACTGATCATGATATATATCGCTTGTGACTACGGCTTCGCCGTTTCCCCTACTTCCCTACTGCTGTAAATGCGAATAATATTAATTCGCATACACTTATAGCATCACGGCATGTGTGACCGGTCGGTAAGTGATGCTTACCACTCCATGGCCCTTTTACTGTAAACGTTAACACAATATTATCATCTAGCAGAAATTCCGACATCTTGATGATTCCATCTAAGGTATATTTGCTATTGGAA
Organism: Pteria penguin; assembly: GCA_035048485.1. Taxonomy (NCBI): domain Eukaryota; kingdom Metazoa; phylum Mollusca; class Bivalvia; order Pterioida; family Pteriidae; genus Pteria; species Pteria penguin. The sequence goes on from CM068581.1 coordinate 21,704,683, forward strand.
GCAGAATGCTTCTTGATAAAATGTTTATTATAGTAACATTAAACAAGATATGTATATTTGTTCATATAATGTTTTTAGAGAATGGGTTTTTAATAATAGAGGTAATTCATGAGAAATGGTTGTAAAAGGAGAAAAAGAGATGCAAAAGACTTGATGCTCCTGAAGATCTTACTGCTCCTAGAGTAAAGGACACGATGTTTCCCCTGTTTCTTTATTGTTAAAATGTTTTCCATTAACTTGTCATATGTCTGATATTGATGATTACTCTTCTCTGTGTGCTTAACATATACTTCACTATAATAACATCTGTTCGCTAGAAAGAAGAAGATCTGCCTTTATTGAGACTCCTTCCGTAATATAATACGACTGTGTCACATGACAATTCCACTTTATAGACCACATCAGTCGCTGAAACGAATATGTCATCAATTTCTTTTCAAACAGAATGTATTGCGTTTTAAAATGTTATCCGAGTCTAAGCTGACACAAAATAATAGTTGTACTTTCTTTTACGATATTTTTTGTATGAACGTTATGTTTATACAACAGATTCGCAAATTAGATTTAGGTAATATTTCAACGGAAAATTTAAATAATTAAAATAATATTCCACTTTGGAGTACAATAACACAGTTACATCTTTCGATTAGTAACATCCATCATGAATGGCCAAACATACAGACAACATCAAATACAACAAAATTTTATTTCATCACTGCACAAATGAAATTACTGTAGACCAACACTGTGTAAAAAGGGTCAAAGCAATATATTGTCAGAACAGAGATAATACATTACTTTTGATTCTCCAGATATAAGTGATTGCCCATTATTCTTTTATTATATATTCATAGATTGGGATGCCGTTCATACTTCAAAATCTTATATTTTGCCAAAACGTCTAGAGGATTTTACAGACTTTCTAATGCAAGGGGAATAATAATAAATCAAATAGATAAAATATACAAGTAATTCACTTCATCTTATACTCTACTTATTAGAAATACACAAATTTAATTCATCAAGATTTTAATTTACCAGGATAAATATTAAGTTCTACGTTAATGTACTTCTGGTACATTTGATGAGCTATCGGTTACTTGTGAACTCAAAAGTAAAAATATAACGGTATTCTTTTCGGGTAGAATATATCAAAATCGGGCAGAAATATTAAGGAAAGTGGCGGGAGTATTTTAAAGGTGTCTGGTGGAGGGTGTAACAAGCGCAACGCGATAAGCCCTCCATCAGGCACCGACAGTCCCAACTACGATATGTCGAACACTGATACCTCAAATATACCGGATATCTCAAAGTCAGGCGCTAGGGATGTGTCGAACACTAATGTGTCGAATACCATGCTTATCTCGAATACATTATCAAGTCACGAGTTCTTATTTATCCGGTTTGTGTCGAAATTGGCTTCTTATTGACAATATTTCCCGTAGCGTCTATACATTGCTATGATGAGTCGAAGGCATAATTGTCGCAATGCATGTAAATATTACCGCTTTTTACCTAAGTACCGAAACTAACTCACCTTTGATGCAAATCAACATCATTTAACAAAATAACACTTAACACTACTAGATAATCAATGTTATATTATGTGAGTGTACAACAATACAACAATGTCTTAGAAAATTTTTTGATGACAGGAGATAAAATTAATTTTGTTGGAATAAGGTTGAAGACCTTTACCTCCTAGTATAACACTCGATGTTTTAAATTTCATTAATTGCTTTTCTGTAACTCAGTTCAATAATGATTATCGATTTCAATGAAAAAGTACTCTTTTCTGCCGTCATGAGAAAACGAAGATGAAAGGTTAATGTGATTGGTGTAAGTTGTGTGTTACACAGAAATATCACGGAAAGCATGTTATACCGCAATTTCGCAGTTGTACGATAACAAATAACACTATCAATTTTAATGATGATTCTTTTCATAACAAGTCATGCGCACTATCTGGTATTGGAATTTGTCAATGTAACACGTCATTAATGTTTTCCTAAATGTTGATCCCTATAAAACCGATCGAAAATACCGTTGAGCAATTGAACAACATTTTCTGTGCATTACTTCTAATCTACCATCCAATTATTTCACACAAATACTCTCAAGTTCCCATTGATGCCGGCATCTATGAATTGTCAACGATATAAAAGCATGCAATGAACGTCACTGGAACTGTGTTCGGTGACGTGCCAATCGCCATCATTTTAATTACACCACACCAACTAAGTGATTGGGTCATTAATTTCGTGGAGTTAATCGTTGTTCCCCTGATAATTTAGCATGTTTGGCGAGACACTTCTAGATGTAGTTTCTGATGTTGGAGATATTTTACAATACTGTGATCTTTAAAGAAAATGGCATGTAATCGAAGATTTGCCTCGCCATAGTGATGCGTTAAATTACTATGTGCCTATCCAAAACAATTACATCTCGCAGATACCCAACTATAAAATAAACCGATGTCAGAGAAAATTATTTGTATTTTGTTTTACAGACATTAGATTTTCCAATTTTTTAAATGTTTATTAAGCGAAGCAGGAATCTTGTTCATGTTTATCTCTGCCCTTAGATTGGTTTGCTCTCCCTCTTTCTATAAGAATTTTTAAATATATAATATACATAGATGTCGTTTTATTGTACTGGTTTCGCAAAATGTGGGAATGTAGGACCCTAAACCGTTTAACGACACCAAATGACCTTTTGTGGATTGACCGGCCTAAATCTGCACCGCTGTCTTAGTGTATACGAAAACTTCTGTGATGTCTTTTCAGTGTAATCGAATAATTTTGTGACTTCTTAGTGTTATTCAATACTTTTGTGACATCTTCTGTGATGTCTTCCCAGTGTAATCGAACACTTCAGTGACGTCTTCTCATTGTAATCGAACACTTCTCTAACGTCTTCAAATTGTAATCGAACACTTCTGTGACGTCTTCCCAGTGTATTCGAACACTTCTGTGATGTCTTCTCAGTGTAATCGAACACTTCTGTGACGTCTTCTCAGTGTAATCGAATACTTCTGTCACATCTTCTGTGACATCTTCCCAGTGTAACCAATTACTTCTTTGACGTCTTAATCGAAGACTTCTGTAACGTCTCCTCAGTGTAATCGAATACATGTTTTACGTCTTCCCAGTGTAATCGAACACTTCTGTGATGTCTTTCCATTGTAATCGAACACCTCTGTAACGTCTTTTTTGTATCTTTTTTGTTTTGTTTTCCGTTTTATTATCTAGTGATGGATTCTCCTCGAGGAATGGATTCTGTTATTGTCTTAGATCTATTACCTCTCAGTACGTGCGTATAGTTAACGATTCATATAACAGAACAGTCCGCTATCTTTCTGATAGTTGGATACATTTTGTTACAAGTATTTACAATCAGCTGAGCACTGTATTTGAAAATAAAAAAGAATTTCAAAAGGAAATTTCCTATTCTAACTGAATACTTTTGTGACATCCTCTGTGATGTCTTCCCAGTATAATCGAACACTTCTGTGACGCCTTCTCGGTGTAATCGAACACTTCTGTGACGTTTTCCCAGTGTAATCGAATACTTCTGTGATGTCTTCTCAGTGTATTTGAATACTTTTGTGACGTCTTCCCAGTGTAATCGACTAATTATGTGACGTCTTCTCAGTGTAATCGAACTCTGCTGTGACGTCTTCCCAGTGTAATCGAATACTTCTGTGATGTCTTCCCAGTGTAATTGAATACTTTTGTGACGTCTTCCCAGTGTAATCGAATACTTCTGTGATGTCTTCTCAGTATATTTGAATACTTTTGTGACGTCTTCCCAGTGTAATCGACTAATTATGTGACGTCTTCTCAGTGTAATCGAACTCTGCTGTGACGTCTTCCCATTGTAATCGAAGACCTCTGTGACGTCTTTTTTGTATCGTATTTTGTTTTGTTTTCCGTTTTATTATCTAGTGATGGATTCTCCTCTAGGAATGGATTCTGTTATTGTCTTAGATCTATTACCTCTCAGTACGTGCGTATAGTTAACGATTCATATAACAGAACAGTCCGCTATGTTTCTGATAGTTGGATACAGTTTTGTTACAAGAATTTACAACAAGCTTAGCTTTTGAAAAAGCTTAGAGTGCAAACCCTGTAGCATTTTTAATTGCGAGGAAAATGGTATTTGTGGGTCAATTTAAAATGAAGACCCTTTTGTATGATGTTAGCTAGGTTGCTGTCTAAATAATAGTTAATACCACCTTTCTAATTTCTACTTATGTTTAGACTTGGGTTGGGAAAGCTGACCATATTCGTCGGGATGTCACCGTTTAGACATTTCGAACACCCTAAGTACAGTTAGACATGGAAGAAATCATACAAACTACGCAGTACTTGCTCCACCAACTTCCATCACCTAAAGAACACAAACTCCCCGTCGAGGCCTCTTGTGCGCAAATAATCGCCGGGGAAGTTTGCATAAGTACAAAGAATATTACAAACTGCGCAGTAATAGCTTCACCAATTAAACTGCTAGAAATCCTTAATACTCCGCCTTCATTTACTCGGAACTTTCAAGATTTTCTATAGCCAAATAATGTACATACGCTAAAAGATACGAACATCTAATTAGTATTGCGCGGGAAAATTCTGTTGGATTATACCACTGCTGCCGTAGGAAAGGTTACATGAATGTTGATTTCCAAAATATGAATATCCTTCATATTTATACATGTTTATGTGACATCCACTAATTTATTTAAAAATAAGTATTTAAAGTATATTTTTATTTTTAGAATACATTGCATGTAAGATTTATTTATCATTTATATGAATTCACTTAAGAAAATCACCCCCAAGTCATAATGTGTATCCTATTAAAAGCTCTATCCTCATATACTCCTCTCTGTGTTTGAAAGTACGGTAAATAATATTCGTTTGGAACGCTCAACTGTAACATTGACTTAGTAATGAGCATTGCCTTTGAAAGCAAGGGTATTCTTCTTCATTCTTTTTCCTTTTAAGTGCATTAGTAATATCGATATCATAGACAATAAAAACTTATAACTTGACCTCGTAAAGTAAAGCAACTACTTTTTGGAGGCTATGTTTTCCCAGCATGCAGCATAATCATGTCGCACATGCGCATTTCCAGATTAGACAACAACGTAATATGCAAACCCCCGAGGGGGTTTGCAATCAGTTAAGCACTGTAATTGAAAATAAAAAAGAATTTTAAAGAGGAATTTCCCTATTTTTAGAAACAGGTTGTTCTGCCTTGCCCCTGGTGTCCGATTGAATATGATCTCGAATCAGTTTTAAGATTGTTTATAAAACGAAAATTGCGTATTTTATTTGTCCGAGCCTTTGGCATATCAAATTATTGGATGTTTTCCCCTGTGGTTTTCACTTCAGGCGTAATTTGCCTCATCAGTAAGGAAAGCTTATTTATTTATTTATTTATTTATTTATTTATTTATTTATTTATTTATTTATTTATTTATCTATCTATTTATTTATTTATTTATTTATTTATTCATTTATTTATTAAATATTTATTTGTTTGTTTGTTTTTGTGAATTCCATAACGTATAGTTTATGTCATCATTCCTAAAACACTGGTTTGTGATTTTGGAAGTTCATTGAATGATCAATAAATATTTTGCTTAAGTGAATTAAATAAAGACAGGGGATAAAATATTTTACCTAACTACATATCATCGCCCATTCAATGCAATACAAACCATGAAAATGATATGAAAACCTCGGGATAAATTTAAACAACGTACCTTCCTAATTTTGGCAGTCATATTGATTGATCTATTGTAATTAATTTAGTTTTATGCAGGTTGTAAAACGTGATATGTGAATTAATCTGTCCGATTGCATCCCTACTGGTAAAGCAACTCGCAATAAAATTGTCAAAACTATGAGTACATGACCATCAATACCCTTAATGTAACATCAAAGTGCAAAACCTCGACAAGACCCTCATGTCTTGTCTAACTCTATTGCCAACAAGGCGTGTTTTATGCGGTAAAAGTAATCTTGATGGAAATGATGTTACATCATAATTTTCAATTTATTTACTTTCTCAAATTGGAAATGTAATTAAGGTCGTGGCACCTGATGACACAGAAATTAACTCTGAATAGTGGGAACAAACTACATTTGTGTCTGTGATAATGACGCCTCGTTTTATGGTCGTCAACGATTGTGTAATATCTTAATCAGTCTCATGCAATCAGTAGCATGGTTCATACGGATAAGGAATCATCTTCATATTAATCAGACTGATGAAGTTGTACTCCATTGAATATGCTGTATTACATTTTGTCTTTGACAATGTCTATACTTTTCCGGTCGTATTCATATTAAACTCAATAATATTACCACCAAGAGAGTGATGTTTTTTTCCTTCACAGTTTTACAATTTTTTATTTATTCTTTCTTAATTATTAACAAATAACAAATATAATGTGTTCGCTTGATCTTCGGTTGAAAATATTTGCTTGCATTAGTATTTTAAAAAGTGATCAGGAACCAAATATAAGTACTGTTTCCGTACAATTGATGTGGATATTTTGTTATAATTACCAAGTCTGGTAAGAATATATAATTTAAAGCAACTTATCTTCCAAAGTCAACGTAATTCTCACAACGATATAACTAGAGTGACATTCATTGATCCCAAGGGTAAACACCTCATAATCACTTAAGTGAAATTCATGCAGCACAAGGGCAAGCATCTCAGAGCCTCTAGAGTGATATTCGTGGACCCCATGGACAGGTATTTCTTTGCAACTAGAGTGGCATTCATGGAGCCCAAGAGCAAGTATCCTATAGCCACTAGAGTGACATTCATGGACCCTACTGACAAGTATCTCAGCCACTAGAATGACATTCTTGAAGCCCAAGGGCAAGCATCTCATAGACATTAAAGTGATTCATGGAGTCCACTGGCAAATCTATCCACATTCGTGAACCACTAGAGTGACATTCATGAAGCCCGAGGGCAAGCATCTCACAGCCACTAGAGTGACATTCATGGAACCCAAGGGCAAGCATCTCCGCCATTAGAATGACATTCCTGAAGCCTGAGGGCAAGCATCTCATAGCCACTAGAGTGTCATTCATGGATCTCAAAGGCAAGCGTCCCATAGCCACTAGAGTGAACCCATGGAGGCCATGGGCAAGTATTTCATAAGCACGTCCGCTATCCTTGCTTTATTACTGTGTAAAATCAATTCTTGGAGACGCCAACCCACTCCTTTCCGTACAAAAGGATACAAAGTAATGTTATAACACTGGTTTCATTTTTTAACGCTAAAAGTTAGGTACTTGTTTGTCGGGTATATGAAGAAATATAAATGCTAACACTTTTGTATTTTTAACAAAGTATTTTATTCCTTATTTACATAGCTTTAGAATTCAAGTTTTACTAATATCTGAATTAGTACTAAGAGTGTTGTATAGTTTATTTGCAAAGAACCATATGGTTTATATGCATACATGAAGTACAAAATTCACAAATAACATACAGAGTGATATATATTACTTAACCAAGGGGATCAGAACTAGATAGTGAACACATAATAGAAAACAACAATAGGCAAATCACACTCTCAGATCTCTTATTTGAGAAGCTTGTTTCAGAAATCTCCCAAAGTTACATAACTGTTTTTGGGGGTTTTTTTCAATCGAGAAAAGACGTACAAGATTGAACATTGAGGGTCGAATCCAGTAATATGATTTAATATATACCCTTGGGATATCGGAGTACGCAGGACAAATAAGAATAAAGTGATACTCGTCTTCGACCGTGTCTAAGCAAAAAGGACATACACAATTATCTCTATCTACCCTGTTATATCTACGAGTACTAATACCTATAATTCGGAACTGTCCTACTGACCTCAACTCTAACATAAACATTATATTCTTACTGTCTACCAATAAAACAAACGTTCAACATTACCGCACTATTGAATCTGAAATTTTTTATAATTGGAAATAGGAAAGTGAATAAAGTCACTGATTATATTACTTCTGGAATACTACTTAGTATGCTGTATATTTCCTTTCATCTTTACGATTCAATGATTATCAATTTTATACTTGTATATTGAAGCACATGGTTGATAGATTATCATTGAAAGAAATTCCATTGAATTGGTAATATACCAGAAGCGATGCTACTTCTGATACTAGCCGAACATTTTGTGCATGGAGGAAGAATTGATGCAAAAAGAAAAAAAATGATATGTAACAGGTGTACGGGAAATAAGTCTTCCTTAATAAAAGCGCCACGGTGGTGTATTAATTGTCTGACACCGCGTGTAATGACCTGCCACACTGACTACACAACCTGCATGGAATTAGGAATTACAGAGCGATAATCATACACTGTATGTTGGATGATACGAGATAGGAGATGTATCGGATCATTTCGTATCAGTAACAACGATGAAAAGTGCTTTATTGAGAAGATATGAATGCCCAATTGATCAAATTTCAGATTGATAGATGATAAATATTTGAATCTGATATCTTCCATCGTACATCACGCTGATCGATATGAGAAGCAGTAAATATTGAAGAACGTAAATAATGTTTCTCTGCAAAATTAGGAGCATATTTTGTAAAACTATTTTTCATGCACTATCGGGATTTTATAGGTTTTGGCATTGTTTATGTAAGCAAAGAACAAACATGTACATTTAATAATCAAACATGATATTGCAATATTTCGGTAATTTCGGAAGTAAACATAAAGTAGACGTCGACTTTTCTATTTGCATTTCAAATGTTTGTTGATCTATTTCTTGAGTTAAATGCGACACTTTTGAGTAATATTCTTTTATTATTTTTCATTTTTGTTAATTCATGCTACCAGACATGAATCGGTTTCCGTCATGCAGTTTTCTATGATTATTTCTGAAGTACCGGTATCCCATAAAATGGATGTCTTATAAGTCATAAGGTGCTGCAATACATATATAACTCACAAACAGTATTAAATATAATGTTCAGAAATGCATAGCCAACCCACGAACTGTATATCATACACATGTTGACAATTATCACACTACTAACGTAAATCATCTCTTCTGTTAAAAATTTATGGTACTCAATGTCCAATTATAAATATAAAATACTGATTTCCAGCTCACTTGTTTTCGTAAAATCAAAAAAGTTTGATATATCTTTCCTAATGAATATTTACTTAATGATAAAGAATTCCTTGTATAAAATAATATCAGCTCACCTTTGTATGATATCGCAAATACGCATTCAGTTTGTTGCCAGGTGCAAACAAGGATTATTTATTATCAAAACTAAAAAATGCAAATTAGAGAACCACATTTCCAGATTATTTGCTCCAGTTTTAATTAGTTTTATGTCACAAATTTGCAAACTTTTTCTCTCTACTTTTTCATAATAATAATCCTTCTAGATACCTCTATATAGCTGTTTATGACAAAGTTAAATTGACAGTAAGCGAACAGACTTCGTCGCATGTCAGAATTTACCCTAGGAAACGTGAATTGACGAACAAAATAATAACAAATAGTACTTTGCAATCACAACTCTGACTTTGGAATGCCAGTTGACAAGCAGTCGATCTGAGTAATGACATCAGAAATCATGTACATAATACTTATTACTCATTGTTCTTAACGTGCATAAAAACTGTCATTAACGAGATTTGTTTAGAGAGAATGCGTCTAACAATATAAATTTTGAAAATGGGTGTGATTTATGTATTGCAATATTTACTCTGCTCGTTCTGATCAGCGTGAAACATCATAAAAGAGATTAAATTCAAAGATGTACTATCTCATATTTGATAAATTGGATATCAATAACTTTTTTGTTTATTGTCTTTCACGGAATATATAAAAAACGACAATAAAGTAAAATGCACTGAACTATCAATATCATGTTGTCGTTTTGAAACAGTATTACTTAAACTTCCTTGGCAAATTACTTGAAATATTCACATTTTTTTCTTCTTGTAAATATTTATTTATAATATTTACAGTGTATTGTAGTGCATGGGGTATTCACAAGTCAAGCTGACTACTATGCCCCAAATGGTCATGATTTTCCAATGCAAAAACATGTGTGTATACAATAGGAACTTGATGTTTCAGTGATTACTGGAAGTTTGAAAAATAGAAGTTAACTTAAATAAAACAAAAATACTGATTTTCTTTTTACTTTTAATGACAATAACATCGATATTGTAAATGATTTTATGTATTTGAGTGCGACTTTTGCCAGGAGGGGAATCTGTTAACTATTTCAATTTAAATGCAAGAAAAGGTACATTTCGTACAAGTAATCATCGTCTTCTAATTGAAACAGGTACAGCTATTTAAGGTAAGAGTAATGCTCCTTTATTGTCTTGATGACATAACTCGGGTATTTTGAAATATGAAACAATTTCACCTCTTCTCCCATTTGTTTTTCAGTTAGCTCCATCTTTGAATTTCACAAAATTCTATTGATAACGTCATAGAAATGGTAATTACTAAATACAATTTCCCGAACTTTTCAAAAAAAAAAGATTTTTTTTTTATTTATTTAAAGGTAATATACAAATTTTAAATAGTAGCATGTTTTCAGAAACACCCTGTAGATGGTATCGAATTGAAAAAAAAAATTATCGCATTTTTGTTGTCTGATGCATTGCATAGCAATTTATACCTTAGTAACGGACCCACAAATGTTGATGGATTTTTACATGCCATGCCTACCCTAACACGGAACTACTCGGTCACAATTCAAGGACCTGGTCTACTGAACTACATCCGATCTTCACGCAGGACAATTACAACTTCAGCATCACACTATCATTTATGAGAAGCAGTATCACATCATTGTCTGTCTATGAGATATTCATATCTCGCTTAAAACGTCATGCCAGAGCTAACCAAAACTCTTGATTTTGACATGTTTCTTGAGAACTGCTGTGACGGTTGAAGCATGCAAACAGGAGACGCTTACTCTCCCCGGGCACCTGGTCCCACCTCGGAATTTTTCAGTATTTCGGGGTTCACAACAATTCCTTTTTGAAACTTACACGATTTTTTGTATCTGTCCTTGGACTTTGGGAATGATTAACGGTTTGGTACCTCCTCGATATTGATTACAATAACAGTACATGTGTTCTACGCGCAAAGGATACCTATTTCAACCATTTTAATATCCGAATATGACAGTTTCTATTCTGTACTTGATTTTTATCTGATTTGAGTTTCTAATGAACTTAAGTAATGAGTGTTTCTATCAAACAGGATATGACTAATTTTCCCGGGAACTTTATTTCAATCCATTTGAGTGTTCATTTATATTCCCAAGTAGATGTTTTTATTTTTCATTTATCTGTCTTTCCATCTTTGCTGATTTTTGTATGCACCTCGGTTTCATGATTTTGGGCATATTCATTTAGATTAAATCATCATCTTATTATTCTACACATATAAGTTCTTTTATTAGGTCTTTTCGTTATATAAAGTTTTGGACGGTATCTGACGTAAGACACTTATGACGAGATCAAATTCTAAGGAAACTGATCTACAACTCAGGGAAATGATAGTCCACAAATGACGTTTTCATAGGAAATTGATGATGTCATAATTGTTTTAATTGGTGATGTCATAATTGTTTTAATTGTTAATCAAATCTTTTTACTTTTCGACTCTTTATACAACCATTCCTCATCAAAAACTAAAGAACAGAATAATATCAATTATTCAAAACGGCTTCTTTAACAAGAAAGGAATTCGCAGATATAAATATCTCGTTTTAGGCCACAACGACACATATTTTGTAAAGGAACAGTCTGAATCCAGCAAAAAGTATACAGAAAAAGAGATTATCCAAATGTTAGAATTTCTTATAGATAATATTTTTGTGATATTTGGTAGGAAAGTGTTTCAACAGATTGTTGGCATTCTTATGGGTACTAATTGCGCGCCTCTTCTGGCCGACATATTTTTGTCTCTGCTTTCTAAAGGCAATATGCAATTAGCATCTCGGTTCAACTTTACATACAGATTCATCGATGATGTTTTGTCAATTAATAACCCTGTATTTGAGGATCACCTCAACATCAAAAATGCAAAGGAACTCGAGATAAAAAATACTACAGAGAGCGCATCTTTTGCTTCATACCTCGATATACTGCTATCAATTAGTGACGATGGTTCATTAACCTCTCTTAATGACAAACGTGACGATTTCAATTTTATTATTACCAACTTCCCTTTTCTGAGTAGCAACAAACCTTCCTCTCCCGCATATGGTGTCTTCATTTCACAACTTATACGCTATGCCAGGGCATGCTCTAAATACCAAAATTTCGTCCGGAGAGTGAGGCTACTTGCCACGAAATTACTCTCACAAGGATATATTGAGAAACGTTTGAAATTGTCACTGAGGAAGTTCTATGGTCGTTATAGGGATCTATTGCAAATTCATATTCCTCTTTCAAGAATGTTAACCGATATTTTGGGACCTGACCATACAAAATAACCATCTTAACGTTTTGACTATACTTGATTTTTGATATAATACGTATACACATGTATATACAGATATTTGTTCACCTGCGTTTCCCATACCGGAATTTCAGACAGGCAGCATTTCTTGCCTTGAATGGGATATTTGACTTCGTGTTCCTGTCTCCTTCGTATGTTCATGTTTTAAAAGTTGTTGCAGGACTTTTACGATGGGTGTTGCATGCAACCAGGGGACGCTTACTCCTCCCGGGCACCTGGTCTCACTTCGATTTTATTGGGTTCGCATTTGTCTGAATATGACACTAAATACGATATTGTCCCCTTTGTTCCATGGACTATGAGATGTGGTTTACCCCTCGGTACTTCTTCGTTTTTTACTTATGTCAGATATCGTCCCAAGTGGGAAATAACTCTGTTTAATGAGAATACTCAATATGCCATGGACATTTCATGAAATACTCGTTTATCCTGGTGTCTGCGTATGTAGGATTATTTACAAAACAAATTTGTATCGCTTTGATAACGAGACTTTAAGGCAGTTGAGAATTTAGTGCTCACAAACAAGTTATCTACTTCAATTAGAAATCGTGGTATTGACCAATCTAACCGTAACTGTAGATGCGATCACACATTTTCGTGACATTATATGTATAACTCTCTCGTATCCTGTTCTTTGCTGAAAGAATACCCTGTGACGTAATTGACCTATATTTCATACTTTTTTGTTTGAAGGTGATCTTTAACCTACATTTCCAAAGTTGCCTTATTTGGACTCTGTGTCCATAACTTTTGAACTATGCGAAATAAAGACTTCATATTTGAGATGTTTACTCCAATAATGAAGTTCTTTCAAATTATACAAAGGTCAATGACCTCGTGACCTTGACTGTGACCCTTGGCTAACGTTTTAAAATTTTGCTCCTTATTTGGAATGCCCAGGAATTCGTTTTATTCTGCTTTATCTAATTTCATTTTTATTTAGTATGTAACATTGTTATATTGATGTTGATATTGACAGGTAATATTTCTTTTTAACAGTAAGAAATAATCAGACAATTATAATATTAATTTAGACAGTATGAATAGACCTTTTCCCCAGTTATATATCACGTACGGTGCAATACCGAACAAATGCTAAATTACCGCTTAGATTTAAGTCATATTACTATGACGTCACAATCCCAGCGTTAGCACTTTAAATTGAAAAAAGGTCTATTCATGGTCGTAAAATCAGATTTGATATATTACTTTTGTTAATCGTTTTATATGGTTTTTAAAATATTACAAATAGAAATAAAAAGAAAAGAAAAAAATAAAATAGAAAAGTTTTCATCGTTTTTATCATAGAATAGAGATTATGGAACCGAACATCTAACGAGATACGTAGATAGATGTTTTACTGTTGCAAATATATTGACATATTTTGACATTGGCGTACTCCGCAACGCACCAGATGGAGGGAGCATGATGAGAAGAAACGGGAAGAAGAGAACTACCCGTGTGTTCTCCACGTCATCAGTGTAATAATGCGTCACCTCATTGCTCTTATAGTTCTTTTGTGACTGTCTCAAGATGGCAACAATGTTAGGACTTGTTGCTATGCGTTTACTTAGCCCTTTGTTACAATGATGACACAACTATCGATATTCCGGGACATTGGTTGACACAAACAATAGTAATACTTGTTCATAATAATGCTCGTTTCCGTTCAGAATATTGATTATTCCGTATGATTGGATTTTTACAAGGACGACAGTCTGAATTTGGCATTTGTCAACGCTTAATTCATAAAGAAAATTAATATGACAAATCTGCTGGATAGCGGTGTCTCTTTAAGATAAAGAAGATATCTGACTCAGCAGTTTGAGAAAAATCACCACGGACATGCAATTTGTGTGGCTTAACGTTTTACTGGCCTACTTTACTGGCCTTCTTTACTGGCCTACTTTACTGGCCTACTTTACCATTCACCACATAAACATTTCACACAGAACACTCGTTTAAAATAGAAATGAATTTCATATATGTTAAAAGTGCTTTCGCCTTGCTAATTTTCGAGAAGGAAATTTCAAAATTTACCATCTCAACCGTCTTATATTTGAGAAAAGAAAAACTGATTTTAAAAACGACACTCTACTAATCAAAACTGTTTTAATATTAATTGTTTGTATTTCAGTATAAGAATTTTATCCTGTTTTTATGTTGTTGAATTCATTGAAAGCTCTGGCTTTAAACATCTAAATAATTCTGTGTTTCAGCTTTTAATAACTAATATTAATAACTTATATTTCTTTACTTTGAGACAAGCCTGGTCTGGTTAAGCATTGGTTAAGATTCGGATGTGATTTTTGGACTGTGCCATTATGTTGAGGAGGTTGATTCCTGTTACTTCCATATCGCGATGTAACTGAAACAATGTTGAAAGCGCTTAAAGCACTAATCACTTTTCTGAATCCATTTCATTATTCATTTTCAATTTAAACACACATGGATATATAAAATAAAAAGAGGTTCAAAGCAAATACTGGATTGTCAATGTATAACACAAATTTGAATACCTTGATTTTAAGTGCCTGTATTAGACAATTTATGGTACATGTTTAAATCAAAATTTTGTTATTTATCTAATTTGAGCAAACTCAAATAGGGATGCTTTTTGTTTTCTTCAGTAAGTCCACCATCAGATATACCGAAATCCCATCCTGGTGATACAAGTATATGTTTGTTATTTGGTTTAATGTATTAGCCGTCGAAATTTGGCCAGTTAAATAATAAAATAGTTGACCAACATATTGTCAACATACAAACATAATTTTCAAACTTTGACCATCGAAGATGCATTAGCCTTCTATTTTTACATTATCTCTATAGATGTAAAGATTTGCCAGTATACTAAACAAATAGACGGAATGAAATAATAATATAGTGCGCTGTGCGTACTTTTCATGTATATCACTCGTATCATACAATCATGTATTATGAGGGGAGGTTAGAAATTTCATCGAACAAGATATTCAGCTACGTATAACACAAGATTTCATTAAATGTCTAAATAATGCAATATCTCACTAGTTTAAAATACCAAACTTGTCACAACTTATGTTTGTTATCCTTAGTTTATGTTGATGACCATCTGTAATACCAGATAGCGATCATTTTGAGTTTAAAGTAGAAATAAATTTTCTAAAGATAAAGATGAATGAAATGCTGAAATATTTCATCAACTGGCTGACATATACGTTGGCAATTGTCCTGCTTGTTAGCAATAGGATAAAGATATTTTCAGTCATATTACAGATAAAGTGAGTTTCACAGTCCGATCGACCTGGTGATGACAAAGAATTTAATGTTAAGTGAATAAAAGTTAATGAGATAATTAGGGGTGTAAAATTACCTATTGCTTTATGAGAAATAATTCCTGAAGTGTTTGGATATCAAAGGGTATCCGCAAGATGAAGTATCAGAAACTTTAATGTTGAGAATCGCTTTTACAAGCTTCAGTCAAATATAGAAATCTTGGCAATTATAATAAATTCTATGAAAACTTCTGTGTATCGTTTGTGATTAGAAGTCAGCATTGGAACATGGAAACTGAGGAAATAAATTCAAATTATAAAATCTACCCGCGCTCATCATTTCCTTTGAAATTCCGATATCAATTATCAGCTGCTAACAAAGGATTTCTAACGGCATTTTGTTGTAAACTGTTCACTGAAAGTTACCGATTAAGAAAAGAAGGGGAGAATTAAGCATGATAATGTTCCTGGGCGATGAAATGCACTTGTAAACTACGAATATCAGGCGTCTATTTTTCGTTATACAGACTTTTAAATGATATTCTGGACTGAGACCGATTCCGATCATTTTACACAGATTTGACACCTTCTATACTAGAAGGTTACCTACTTCGACTCCTCCATATATAAATACATATGGAATTTACACGATTTGACTCTTTCTACTGGGTATATGTGACGGGTGTTGCTAGCAAGCAGGAGATGCTCACTCTCCCCGGGCACGTGATCTCACTCCATCACAGGGGTTCACATATGCTCTTCAAGTAGACGTATTTTGTTATTTTCCATTTGTTTTTCATTTTCACGGATTTTGTATGTCCTCTGGTTTTATGATTTTTGGACTTGTGGTTTGGATTTATCCATCATCTTTACATTTAATAAGCTCTCAAAAAAGTACACTTGCAATAAATAGGATCAACAATGAAACGGAAACACAATGAAACACATGAGTTTTACCCTTTTTTGTAGGAATTATTTGTCCTCCCCTCGAATTTGTTCACATCAAGTATATCCACAAATCAGCATTAACATCGTTTTTAAAGAAATTTTATAAGTGATTTTATCTTTTTTCAGTTTTTGGAGTAGAGACGGATATTTCTGTATATTCCGCCGATGAAAACTGTGGCAATCAAGACATGTTTCAATGCACTGAATCTGGCAACGAATGTGTTCATAAAGATTACGTGTGTAATGGAATCAGCGAGTGCAGCACGGGATTGGACGAGAGCGTGGTCACGTGCGGTGAGTACTGACTGCTACATTCACTGTAAGGAAAATGAGTAAAGTACGACGATACGTATACATACTTATGATGGATATGTACTAATACGACGGAAAAATGTACCATTGATGCCACTGTGTACAAAAGGGAAAGCCGGTGTTACTTTGCCTTGTTCAAAAGCTGGTACTAACTGGGCTTGAAACCCATTTAAATAGACTAGTAGCTCCTTAAAATGAAAAACAGACATCTGATGAACATTTAACATCTAAAAAAGAAATCAGAAGACATCTGACCAAGCTGTATGGCACAAATCACCAAGGACATGCACATAAATCATGATAATAGTAGAATATACGCCGAAAACGACATTATAAAACAACACTATCAAATGATTTAAATGCTTGGTTTCGTGATATAGATTTTTAAATTAGCATAAAAGACAAATACTTGTTTGATAATTGAAACATAGATATGATTGTTGTTTTTGTTTTCTTCCCTCTGTGCCTCTCCTTCATATCAAAATATAAAATATGTTTACAGTCAAAGTATGTTTACAGTAACATAACTTTTATTGAAATACTGATATAATATTACAGTGCACACTTTTCCTTACATCCATGCCCTGAAAGCCCTTTTTTCAAAAATTTGTATGTGCAATATCACCCCACCCCGCCAATCAAAACCATATCTACAAAATGTGTATATGTGAGAATATATGACATAACGATTTGCATTGATTTCTTTACCAAAGATCGGTGTATTTTATTCCAACGTCAAATATCAATAGTATCTACAGAATCAATTTATTTTGTAATTGAAATTACATACTATTTTCTTTGATACTATAGCCGTAATTTTGTCGCTATAACTTGGACCTTTTGCCATCCGGACAAGAACATAACATTTGTAAGTGTTTGTATGCAATTCACTGTTCGAGTTCCAGGTTATTTGAAAATGCGCTGTTCCCGAGTAGGTTTGAAGTAAACACATGCACTGCATATCTTTACATTCGACTGAAAATGCCTTAAACATGCACAAAAAGGAAATGCAGACCATAAATTATATACACAATTACTGATAGTCATATCTGAAAAGCTAGACTTTGCGAAACATTGAACCCAATCAGCAAAATGTCGATGATAATCGTAGTTTCCAAAATTTCTTTTCCCCAAATTATCGTATCCTAAATGAAAAAATACATAAAATATATTGATGAATACACTTGTGACTGAAATCTAGCGAAAGCAATTTTATTGAATGTTGTAGTGTTTCTAGTAAGTCCAGCTTCAGAATATTGATTCCGTCCTACCTTTGACATTCTAAAGACGGTGTAATGAGTTGAAAATATTTCACATTATATTATTTCCCTCATTTTCTTCTCAAAAAATGTATAAATATATTCCATCATTAACGTTGTTAAATATCTGATATAATTTCTATAAAGATTATTATGTTAAAAAATTAAAATAATCATTAATTATATTGTTAAAGAGTAATGTTTCGTCCCATAACTTTAGACCTTAGGTATTTGTATTGCAGGTTGCCTGGAGAATGAGTTTCAGTGTAATACAACTATATGTATCGACCTGATACGACGTTGTGATACCAAAGCTGACTGTGAGAATGAACTAGATGAAAAGGATTGCAGTATGTAATAGCTTTGTTGTACCTTATACATGATATAACGCTCGCACAGCGATGTCACTTAACACTACGTATCTATATATACCAAACATTGGTGAAGAAATATAACTGCTAGGTGCACCAAGTGATTTGTGTTTCTTTCTCTTACATTAGATAATTTATAGATTGATTGATTGATTGAGCAATTAATCACACATGTAGTTGATATCAAAATTAATATGGTATTTACAGGTATATACAATAATATATCTATTATGTAATCAAAGTTCCATCATTTATGTGTATGTACTTGAAGAGAATAAAATATTTTTAGTGTCTTACAATATAATATCGGTTATCGGCTATAAACTCTCTCTCTCTCTCTCTCTCTCTCTCTCTCTCTCTCTCTCTCTCTCTCTCTCTCTCTCTCTCTGTGTGTGTGTGTGTGTGTGTGTTTGTGTATGTGTATGTATGTATGTGTGTGTTTGTGTGTTTGTGTGTGTGAACAGCATTAGTAATAATTGAAAATCACTAATTTACTTAATCTCTTAAATAGAGCTTGATCGACAGATTTAAGTGTTAAGTGTTTTGATTTAAATGACACACCATGAACTAGAAATAATCTAGAAATCATTTTCAGTTTTCTGCTGTAAACCTATAAATTGCTTCTTTTCATTTGATTGATCCCTGTAATTTTATTGTAGACATATGAAAACAAAGAAGTGCGCTTCCTCATAACACTATTTCTTTTGGTTTGCATCCTTGGTTGAATGTCTTAATGTATTTTCTAAAAGCATATCCGGAGCTGAAATCAACCTTATAATTCATACGTGTAAATCATACACTAGAATAACTGCGTAGTATCATTAGTCTGAGAAATGCGACATTCGCTTGGTCATTAACGTAACAAGAAATACTCGGGCAATGACATTTACACAATATAAATTTGATGAGGAGAGTCAGAAAGAGTGGTCAGAACTAAATTCTTTTTACTGATATAGGTTCAATTTATGTATATGGGTTTTTTAACCCAATTTCTTTAGGTTATATTCTAGAGATTGTATTTGAGTATTTGAGTAATTTTCTGTTCCTAGGCAAGTGATGCATGTTGTCAGTGATGCATGATGAATTGAATTTTACAATACCATGATAAAGTTTTGAAAAGTTTTACGTTCATACATCTTACGTAAAAAGATTTGCCTGATGGTCATTACTAGAGCATGAAATTACAAATCCAATGACTTCAGTGTATATCTTTTTCAAAAACTATTTAACACGATCTATAATAGATCGGCATATCTAACCAATAAAATACTTTTTTTCAAGGATATTTTGTGTGCATGTCCTTGGTGATTTGTGTCAACTTTTCGGTTTTCTCTTTTATATATTTAATTCTTCATAAATGAAAGTAAACCTTGATAATTATAATAATAATAAAGAATGTTTACTGATTTCATATCTAAGTTGATTTTATTCAATGTATGTGTATTCAGAAGTCCACACATGTCCGATGACACACAGTAAATGTGCCAATCACTTTTGTGTTCCTCGAGATGTATTCTGTGATTTCAAAGACGACTGTGGCGACAATAGCGACGAAGAAAATTGTGGTAAGGCCATTTCTGTACTTTTTTTAGTATATAATCAATCACCCTAATAGTTACAATTTACAGAAATATACAATGATGGTCCAGTCATATGATATATTATCAATAAAACCTTTATGATTTTAAACATGTTATTACAGATTTTCGTGAATGCTTTTCCAACCAGTTCACATGTAACAACAGTCAGTGTATTGGGATAGGCTGGCTGTGCGACGGTCGGGAGGATTGTGAGGACGGCAGTGATGAATCAAACTGCGGTAGGTCTCACAACATCTAATCACATTCATTGAAATATACATTCTGTAAATTTATTTCTACATTGTGCTGTTGACAAACCGGTCTATTATTGACGTTGTAAAGTAAATTGTAACGTAGTGGGACATTATGAGGTTACATATTTATGAACCTATTACATTTTAAGAATTGACTTGATTTCTTACACATAAATAAATCTTAAAATGATATTCCTAGTACACTGTAAAATAAAGTAACGTATATCTGTAATACTATTTATGAATTATTTTATTGGACTATACTAAATATTACCATCCCCCATAAATCAATTGATTAATGTTTAAGCTACATTGACAAAATATTCAAAGCGAAAATCAAATACACAGAAAGCAGTTTCACTTAAACATTAAAATCGCAATTAATTAGTTCAATGTTCATTTTCATTTCGATTTTTAAAAGAGAAAACAGAAGACATCTTACAAAGCTGTATGACACAAATTACCAAGGACATGCATACAAAAGATGATAATAGTAAAATATACACAGAAAAACATTACAAAAATATTCAATTGTGCTGCGGTTAAGATACCGACTTAGAACGGTCAACTGAAGTGACAAACGTCACTCAATTGGTGTGGTTAACCGTAACCGGTTTACAGGCGCTCACCTTCCCACTCACCGCAAAAGCAGCACAATCAAAGGGCACACATTTAAAAATTTATAAATAATCATCCATATAGGGAACAGGAATAAACAGGTTTCTCAAGAAGAGAGGTAAAAAAAAAGTTTTTAAACACGGAACGTTTATAGAATATTATGTTGCTATCAAAAATATGTAAGGCGACATCAACATAAGTAAACCGTGCTCTGCCCGTCTGTAAGCAAGCTTAGACCCTTGATTAGTAATCAATAAGGTTGAGACGTTTGAGTGTATTTCATAACAGTATAAAAATAAATCTGATATAAGGGAATCCTGATGATCTTTTGATAAGTCTTGCCATACATTGTACATAAATACTATCCATCGAAAATGTGATGGCATTACCCATTAAGATATAACACATATATTTTGTCAAATATTCTAAAGCTTAATAAATGATGTATTAATCTACTTATACTATTTAATTGAAAGACACATTTGATCAACCACATCTGCATTCGAATCAATACTTACTGTAGGAAATCGAGTAAAAAAGAATATGGTAAATACGAAATGTTTCAATTTAGTAGTCATCATTATATGAACGTTCATTACATCCAAGTTTGTTATTCAGCCTCACTTCATTTCTACTATGGATTCAGCAAGACGCGTCTTATGTTATAAATAAGGAGAAATTAGTTCAATAACGTATATATAAATACATTTAAGCCAAACGCAGCCGACGTAGCTAAATCGGTCAGGCCAGGTCTAGTTCGTGACTGAGAGGTTTCGAGTCTCACGGGTGGCTCATTGGTGTCCTATTTAGAGCGAGACAGTAAAATCTGACACTCCGTTTCGAGGTAGGCTAGGAACATAAATAATCCTTAACTGATGGGTCTGTTGTTAAAGTCTTATTTTCTATGTGATGTACCAGAGTGAAATAAAGTGTAACGTAAAACAATCAAACAAGTAAACACCTCACACCACTACAAATACACATGAAAAATTATTAACAATTTTATTTTACAGAATGTGTAAAACATCTCCAGCAAATGTCATGTTTTATAACACATGTAATGTGAACTGCATACATGTTTTGGAATAAAGCTTTGTTGTTGTTTATTTTATTATAGATATACCTATCCGTCTCTAAAATGGATCATTAATATACTATGTATATAGAAACTTTTAAAACACAGATATTTCATTGCACTGCAGTGTTGGAATGTCCTTCCGGAAACCGGTTAAAAACACCCATTGAGTGTCAGTTTTCACTTGACCGTCCTTAGTAGGCGCCGCATCTGCATTACAATAGGACTTTTGTGATGTCTAGATGTGCTTATATTTCTTTGCTCCGCACGCATGGCGACTTTTGTCATACAGCTAAGTCAGATTTGTTTTTACTTGATGCTTAAGAAGACTAATTTCCTTGTTTGTTGATGTTTACCTGATGTTTGCTTTCAATTAATAATCCTTCATTCGCGGATTACCTTAGCATCATCTATCCAAGTGAACTGGAGGTCAAAGAAACCACAGAAACTAGTAATTCTACTTCGTATTTAGATATTATGTTGTCTTTCGACATTAATGGTCAATTGAACACCTCACTCTATGACAAACGTGACGATTTCAATTTCGCTATCACAAACTTTCCCTTCATAAGTAGCAACATTCCATCATCGCCCGCATACGGCGTATTCATATCTCAGTTAATACGTTATTCCAGAGCATGTTCAAATTACAATGACTTTGTTCTCAGGGCTAGGCGACTTTCAGTTAAGCTGCTCAACCAGGGTTATATATGTGCTAGACTAGCATCGTCACTGAGGAAGTTCTACGGTCGTTACGAGACTCTTATTACTCCATATGATATCTCGTTATCCAGACTTTTAAATGATATTCTGGACTGAGACCGATTCCGATCACTTTACACAGATTTGACACCTTCTATACTAGAAGGTTACCTACTTCGACTTCTCCATATATAGATACATATGGAATTCACACGATTTGACTCTTTCTACGGGGTATATGTGACGGGTGTTGCTAGCAAGCAGGAGATGCTCACTCTCCCCGGGCACCTGATCTCACTCCATCACAGGGGTTCATATATGCTCTTCAAGTAGACATATTTTGTTATTTTCCATTTGTTTTTCATTTTCACTGATTTTGTATGTCCTATGGTTTCATGATTTTTGGACTTGTGGTTTGGATTTATCCATCATCTTTACATTACCACTTCTATGCTCAAATGCTATATACAGCAGGTAATTATTTTCATTCTGTTTTCATTTTAGGTACTGTGTTAAGATGTAAGAGCGGTGTTCCAGTGTTAGAGAATCGGTTGTGTGATGGTTGGGAGGAGTGCGAAGATCAAAGCGATGAAACAAATTGTAAGAAGCATACTCAAGGCAAAATTGTTTACTTAAAATTAAATTTGGGAGAGGGGGGTTAACGTAGTTATTTTGGGAGGATGAATTCTTAAGAAACTTTATGAACTTGTTTTCAATTTTTAATATCATTTTCTCTTATGTAGTTTGGAACTGAAGTCGCATCATTTACTTGGCAGTGCGATGATTCATATGATAAATAACAATATAAAGAACTGTGTTCTGACAAAGTATAAAACGTCATTTAAACATGTCTTTCTCAGGTGGTGAATGCCCGTTTGGATACTTTACTTGTAACAACGGTAGGTGCCTGCGACAGTCTAATATATGTGACATGAATTGTGACTGTGGAACGACTTGTGAAGATGAAAGAGACTGTGGTAAATAAATTATAATAAAATATTATTATTTCACATTAGTTTGGTCTCAGAGCATTAAGAAACACGTATGTCTAAGTATGTTTTAAAAGAAAACCTTTTATTTGTTCTAATTTACTTTTCGTTAAAGGTCCCATATCTTGTAATGTGGGAGAAAAGTTTGCTTGTCCAAAAATGTTAAAGAATAGTCCACTTCGATGTATAGACCGGAGGTACGTGTGCGACGGCATAAATGATTGCTGGGACAGTGAGGACGGAAAAGATGAATCGAGCTGTGGTATGTTATTATGTTACATCCTGAATGAATATAGGAATCTTTAATCTATTGAAAGATCATTTTTTGTTCGGGTAAATTTTGATATGGTATATATCTATATATTATTCTACTTATTCAAAAATATGAAAAAAGGCATGTTGTCAAACGGCATTTCTAAGTAATTGTAAAACAAAGTAATCTTTTTTCAGGTTTTTATCTTTAAGTAAGTTTCACAAATTCCAAAATAATTGGTTCTGCAGTTTCAGGAAATATTACCCAGGCTTGCAATGAGCAGGCTAAACAGGACCGTATGCTATATTTCGCATGCCCTGAAGGTCGCTGTTTACCTGCACAAGGACCAGGCAATGTTATTTGTAACCATCATTTTGACTGTATCAATGGAGAAGATGAAGTAGGCTGTGGTATGTTTCACTTATAAGGATAGTTACCTACACATCGTTTTTTATTCATTTATTATTATTGTTGTTGTTATTGGTGGTGGTGATGGTGTTGTTGTTGTTGTTATTGTCGTTATTATTATTGTTCTTATTATTATTTTTTATTATAATCTTTATTATTATTATTATTATTATTATTATTATTATTATTATTATTATTATTATTATTATTATTATCGTTGTCGTTGGTGGTGGTGGTGTTGTTGTTGTTTCCATTTGATATAAGTAAAAATCACAAAAACTTTCTATTTTTTGACAAATAAATTTGGTATAAATGTATGTTAATCATACAAAATTTGCAATAGATTTTATTGCGAATAGAAATATGAGGAAATTATCTATGTTGTATTCAATATGTTTATCTAACGATGTGTGCAATTATTGCGATGTGGATTTCTTCCAAACATTATTCCTCATTACCTTAATTATTTTGATTAAAATCTTTGATTCCTAATAAGGGATTTCAGTTGAGATTAGAAAATACGAATGTAACTGGTGTCACATGACTATGACACCAACAAGAATGTACCACAGTGGACATTCATAGACCCCTGAAATTCAGAGGTGAGACCAGGTACCCACACCAGCCGTGAATGCCTTTAAATACAGACGACACAAATATAATCCAGCACTGTATATATACATGAATGTGAACACTGTGTAGAAAGTGCCACAACTACAAAACATCAGGAAAAAAGGGTACAATAGCACTTAGGTCAAACCCTCCGTGGGAACTTTTTACGAGCACCACACTGCATAGGGAATAAGTGTGACGTTAATGTAAAAAACGAAAGGAACTGGTGTCACATGACTATGACACCAACAACACTGTACCGCATTGGACATTCAAGGTCCCCTGAAATTCAGAGGTGAGACCAGGTGCCCGGGAGGGATGAACGTCTCCTGTATAGCTAGTCAAACCCACCATGAATACCCTTAAATACAGACGAAACAGATGGATAGTAAAATATGAAATGGATAATACATTATTATTTCTTTTTTGTGATAAGTTTATTACTATTTACTGGTCGAGGACCAATTCCCATCTAAGACCAATTCCGGCTAATTTGTTATTTATGCCTTTGAATGTGATTGTCTACAATGCGAAGGGCACCTACCATTACACAAAACACTTTCGTAAATTGACGTGTGAAAACGTGGAAGCCGGGAACCGGATTTAACTTTGAACTGGTACTTGACCAGTGCACGTAATATTTGTTCAAAAAGCTTGAAAATTCCAAGCAGGTAATGAGCATGTTGAACATTGTAGGTTATATATAAATAATTACTCGTAGGTCGTGGGTTGATATAAAAAATTTTGGAATATGGTTACACTATACCTTTCCTTAAAACAAAATGCATCGACCAGTGTATTGTAATGGCCGTCAAATCGTTAGGAAGCCTTATCGTATGCTATTTATATATAAATTATCTAGAACATAGAAAGACAAGACACTGGCGAGCCAGACCCTAGATTACCGACCATACATATATCTGATTCATATTTGATGCATTGTATTTCTTATATTGTATAGTTTTCCCAGCTTGTGAAGACACTGAATTTCGCTGTAGCAATGGTCAATGTATACCAAAGACATATAGATGTAATGGTATAGCTGACTGTATGGATTACACAGACGAGCAGCAATGTGGTAGGCGCATACTAGCATACTAGGTGTTGAATTTACTTATGAATTACTCTGATGAAACTCAAAGATTCTCTCTTTCTCTCTCTCACACACATACACACACATATACACACACATGTATACATTAACACTAACATATGTTATTTTTATGCAGCAAAACATTTTTAAATAAATGGGTTATCTCTGCTCAATTTGTAATGATAATTTTATACATATTTTAATATATATAATATTCACGTATTAATCTATCATCTTCTGGCACAAATTATCAATCTGATTGACAAAATGTTTAAATGTTTCTGAAAAATGAAACAAAACCTCCTTGTTCTATATTTGAATACAACTTTAAATATAGACACTAACCCCAAGTAATATCATTTCAAGTCAATTTAGAATTGTATGGAATAAAAGTACAAATGTATTTTGCACTAGATGTAATAGAATGTATGGAAGGTGAGAGACGTTGCGGCAGTGGACAATGTATTCCTGAAGACAAATGGTGTAATTACTTTATAGACTGCCCAGACACCATGGACGAACGTAACTGTAGTGAGAATATTTATTGTATTGTTATACTGAAAAAGAAGAAACATAAACTCAGTCTTCATATATGTAACAGAAATTTATAAATCCATTCGATTCCAAATCGGTTTGTTTCAAAAGATTTATTAAATTCGGTTTGTTCAATCGATGTATTTCAATTCAGTTTGTCTATTTGATGGATTTGATTTCGGCTTGTTCAACAAATGTATTTCAATTCATCATTTATAATTAATTTATAATGTAAAAGGGGGCAAATCACACATGTGCGTGTTGGGGATGGCCTATATAACCTACTTTCGGTAGCCAAAACAGAAAATATTTTATATGGATTATTTGTAAATCTGTCAAAAAGTGATCCAACACAAAGACATGCATGTCGTATACCTATGCTTCTATGCCGATGTTTAAGGTTATATAACTATTGATTCAGTACACAAGATATTATTGATATATAATTACAAGTTTCTATAATTTTATCAGGCCCTAGATTGGTAGTTATATACAGAATCTATATCTTTAAAAAGTAAATATTCATTTAAGAAAGTTTGTCATGTTTTGTTAGTTTTGTGGGGTTTCATTATATACCCTATAAGTACTACAGATTAAGTCCTAATTTTTCCTATCAGACTACAGAGCATGTGAAAGTTGGGAATTCCGATGTGACAGTGGCCAGTGTATTGATGCTCAATATGTATGTTATGGCGGCGTGAAAAACAAATTGAAGGGTTGTGCCGATAAATCGCATTTATCTAACTGCGGTATGTATAATGTAACTGACCCTATATATCACTTTGTTAACGAATCATTAATTTTTGAAGAAAAAAATATCTTATTACAGAGATAGCAATGAAATATTTACTATATATTGTGTTATGTAAGATATCATACATATTTTTCCACAGCCAATGCCAACTGTTCCCACACACAATTCAAATGTCGTAGCTCATACTGTATTGACCTAGATGCGAGGTGTGATCGAGTGTTAGACTGTCCCTCTTGGTCCTATGATGATGAGCTAGGATGTCGTAAGT
This sequence comes from Pteria penguin, assembly GCA_035048485.1. Lineage (NCBI taxonomy): Eukaryota > Metazoa > Mollusca > Bivalvia > Pterioida > Pteriidae > Pteria > Pteria penguin. Next base: position 21,732,514 of record CM068581.1, read on the forward strand.
TTTTTTTATTGTTTGTCTATTTAATAAATAACATAACGCCATTGCCACATTCACATTACACTAGATAATTTCCAATTTTACATGTTAGGCCCTCCCCGTTTGCCTTGACTTGAGTGTTAGTAAACTAATTTTCTGGTGTTGTGTGGTTTTGACACTTTGTGTGTACACAGTTATATCACATTGATCCTATGCCTACGGTATTTGAATAGTTTTGTATTGTCGGTATGCTCGGACTTGTTGCTAGTCAAACAGGAAATGCTTTACTCCTCCCGGCTACCTGATGTTACCTCTAGTTTTCAATGTTCCATGAATGTCCTCTATTGTTGTGAGTACCACAGTCACATGACACTGGTTACTTTTGAGTTTTACATTCAAATTATTTGTGCAAAATATCTATCTGACTCATATATATCTAATGAATGCAACGTTTGTGTAAAAGGTAAACGCAGTATCAAGGAGTGGTGAAGCACATACGACAGGAGTGGTCGCCAAACGCTCAGAGGCTCATCACCTTGGCGTGGATAAAAATCCAGTAGAATTCCACGCTCAAGTGCTTAGTTTATTCTATGTTAGTGGAATAGTTGATGTAATAGAAAGAGAAAAATACATCTGACCCAGATGAGAAAATGAAACAGACCGTCACGGACATGCAAAATAAACAAACCTAAGCACATAAAAAGACATCACAAACATATCTTATTATAATGCAGTTGTGGCTCCGACTTCAGCCTCAGTTTTTGTGGTTTGTCTGTTTACGGGCCCACATTCCACTCAACACAAAAACAATATAATCAAAGAACACACACTTAAAACTCTTTAAAACTTCTCCATATAGAGTTCAATGATAAATAGATTTCTCAGGCTGATATATGTATGTTATAAAAATGAACACAAATACTATTATCACAAATAGTATCATTGATTAAAATTTTAATATCAATCAAAAATATAAAGTAACATCAATATGGACCGTGTTCTGTCCGGTTAAAGGCAAGCTAGGATCCTTATTTTAAAAAGTAAGGGTGGGATTGACCTTCAGAGCTTTACCTATTGTGACTACGGTTATAGTTTTAACACTTACTATGACTAAGAGCTGTACCAGCTCGCATAATTCTATGGTAACACAATCAAAACCTCAGCCAACCATCGTGGAACAAATTATGTCATAATTATCTTACCTAATGTAAGCATTTAAACCATTTTTGTGTTACTTCATTGATAAAATTATTTATTTTATGAAGATCTGTGTAAATGGCAATTGATATAAGATCATATCTTAAATTTGATATTCAGTTTTTATTCATTTTAACACTTCAACTTAAAAATAGATTTTAGCTGTGCTGTTCATCATTATATGGAATAGAGTTAACGTCATGATCAAATAATAAAATAATATGAAATATTATGTTTTAAACTCGTGCTTTTTGTTTCACACTTCACTAGTGATATCATATTATGCGTTTTCTACTATTGCCCACAACAAGACAATTTACCAGCAGTTTGTGATAGCAATTATAAAACATGAATGAAATAAGAGGAAAGATATCTGACTTGATTACATGATAAACAAAACGGTGATGGATAAGACAACTCAGTGTTCCAAAAATCGTGAAAAACAAGTATATACAAAATCAGCTAAAAGAAAAAGCAAATAGAAGTAAAATACGAAAGTATTTGGTGTCACACAAACCAAAGGACGTCTACTTAGAGCATATGTCAACATTCATATGGGAATGAGTTCAGATGCCCGAATGGGAAGTTATAAGCATCTACTGCTTTCTAGTAACACCCAGTAGAAATCCTCGAATCAAATAAATACCAAATAAATTCGCTCTGGCATAACACAGATATGAATATACCACAGGTATGTGATAATGGTATATTGCTGCTCATTAAGGAAAACTGTTTGATGATTTGGATGAAATGATCATAGATTGAGCTGTTCAGGTAGCCATAAATGTCGTAAGATAGCATAATATCTGGATACAAAGTATCTTCCCTGTGAATTTTCAAATTCACCACAGAAAAATACAACCGCGCCAGAGCGGTCAATTGACCCATTGATTTGGCGGATTACATCTTAATGTTTTGTCCCAGGTATGGCCGAGGTGTCAAGTATTGTGACGTCATGCAATTTAACAATCTTTTCAACCAAAATTGAAGGGTTATTTGACATACTTTTTCACTAGCTTATGCATCCAGCCTGTTAAATGATACATTACACTATATGAAATGCATATTTCACTGCACGATACATAGTTAAAACTTATACTATAGCTTATCCCTGTCCATATCGCACCACGGAATGCATTTGTAACAACGACGAATTAAACTGCACCAATCGAGGTCTACGTGCTATTCCAAGCGACAGTGAGATGGAAAATCAACTCTCCAAATTGTAAGTAGATTATAGTCTGTCTTATATTTTGAAACTAAAGATATTATTATACATTACTAAATTCTTTTTAACGATTGTAATGTTTCATGCATATCTGAATAATTATGAAATTATACTGTTTAATTTATTACAGCATTCTCAGCGGAAATTTTCTGAATGCCACTCTCAACAAATATACCTTTTCTGCTTACCAAAGAATTGTGCATTTGTAAGTTGATGGAGTATGTTCTTTCAGCACATTATAGCTATGAAAAAGATACCGTTATAGTTAAATGATAAAATGTTATCTGTGATGATTCAAGCATAATGATTTTAGCATATTAAAATACACTCATAAATAATATGATCGTCATAATTCGACTTCGAATAGATAATTATAATAAGTATGAGGTATATGTATATTTTCAACATAAATGATAAATTCTTGTGTTCCTGTAGGGATTTAAGTAACAATTCCATAGAGCTAATCCCCCGAGGATGCTTCCACACGTTATATCGCCTTGTCACTTTGTAAGTAATTCTAATTAATGGTACTATATGATCATAAATTTTCTTCTCCACATGCAGTTGCAATACACTCTAAAACAATGTAAATATTAAAAACTTAAAATCGAAATATTTTGAAAATATGTGAATTACAATAGCAACTGTATTGTAAAGCTTTCTTTTAGAAATCTGGCAAACAACAAAATAAAGTCCATAGCAAATGGTACTTTCACTGGACTATCAAACGTCAGAACAATGTAAGTAACTCTTTCAGTACACTTACTTGAAAATTCCTATGAAAATGTATAATTTCAGTACATCGAAACACGTGCACAGTGTTTGCATTGAAATTGAATGTGTTTAATAATAGATCAACAGTAAGCCAGTCTTTTATTTTGCTTTTTTTTTTTTTTTTTTTTTTTTTTTTTTGGTTAAGAATATTACAAATTCAAGACTATCACGTGTTTAATGACCATGACACATGTCTGATGACCAGTTATGAAAATAATACGACGCTATCGATGACATTGTGATTATGATTAATTGTTGTTTTACGTCTGTCAACGTTTATGTCACATATATGGTGACGGCATCTGCCTTATAAATCGCACAGAAATTTATAACTTTCCAACGGACCCTTCCTAGGCAGGGAGGGATCTTTTACGTGACACGAGACCTTGGTTTTTTTTTTTTGTTTTTTTTTTTTTTGTATTTCATCGGAGTGACAGAACACCGATGTTCCCACGGCGGGAGTGGAATCCGCGACTTCAAGGTCAAAAACCAAGCACCTCATTCACTGAACCACACCAGCTTCGTTTTCGCTGACCATGTGGTTTTCAATAAGTGAAGCAAAACAGTGTATCAGTTTAGAACAAAGGAAAGATATAAAATATATATTTGATATAACATATATTTATCATGTATATATCACTCAAGGTCATTTCTGCGAGGTTAAAATCAGTTTGCAAATATACCTAATATACATGTATTAAGAACGGTCTCACATTTCTAACACCATTAATCAGAATTGTATCATATTTCATATAACTTTTCCTTCGGACAAGAACATTAAACGAAAGATTACCCAAAGTAATTTCTACATGGTCAAGGTCACTTAACCCATATTCCTAAGTTATTTGGAAAGACCTCATGTCCTTAAACGATTCATAAAATTTGTATCTTATTTCACACAATGTTTCTTTGGAGAGGAACTTTCAAAAGTCACTTAAGGCCATTTCTGAAAGGTTAAAACCACGCAGCACATATCCTGAAATATTGGGAAAGGCCTCATATCTCTTGAACCATTCATCAGAGTTGCATCATATTTCACCTAAATATTCCTAGGGACTAGCGCTTTCAGACAAAGGTCACTCAGTGTAATTTCTGTAAGATGATGGTCACCCAGCACATATTTATAATATTCGGAAAAGCCTCTTATCTCATCAGAATTTTATCACACAAAAATATGTTTAATTTTTTCTTTCTTTCTTATCCTCTCTATCCCCTCCTGTCGTTTCCCGTTTCTATTTCAGAAGGTAAAAAAAAATAATTTTAGCTGATACAAGTGTTGAGCTAAGAAATTTATTAAACAACGAGTAGTATCATCTTTTATGGTACTACTGCTGGTCTTTTTTTCTTTTTTTTTGGGGGGGGGGGGTGTTTGTTTGTTTGGGGGTGTTTTCCATCTTCTATGGCACTTTTCTGTTAAACAAGCCGACTGGTCGTTTTATAAACAGCTGGACTTAAGCGACTTTATAAAGCAATGGGAACTCTTTGTCTAAAGTCTCTCAGAAGAAATAAAGCCCTAACTCTCGTCCTTTGTGACTGTTAGTCGGGACTCCTACAAATAAGAGACCTTCGCTGGCGTTCAACTGGCAGAGCACGATTCGCTTATGGTGATTTACAATTTTGTGATACAATCTATTCTACGATAATTTCTGTCTTTATTTTTATGACATTTTAACTGGAATAATTTGTTAAACCATAATATCTGTATCGAGAATTACTTACAATTATCTTTGATTATGCTGCTTCTCTATTCAATAACAACCCGATCTGGCATTTTTAATTTATTCCCTGCTGTATCAACTAACTGCTCAAATACTGTCATACTTCACCTTTTAATATTTTTGTATCTTTCACTTATCGTTATTACTTTTATTTATTTTATCGTATGTGCGTGTATCCTGACGCTCAGGGCTTAAACTGTGGAAATCCATAGTATTTGAGGAGTGAACTAAAAGTAAAAGCCAAAAACCCATCTAACACAGAGATATGCATGAGAGGGATATTTTTATATTTTAGAATAATTTAGAAAATTTCACAGGATATTTTGATATATATATTTGATGTGAGTACATAGGCCCTGAAAACTGCAAATGATTTCAATGTGATTTTAAGGGAAATGTCAAAGTCATTATCAGTTTAAGTAAAAAGCAAAAACTCCTTTTATGACACTTGTGAACAATAAATCTGTTCCGGATTTTCTTGTAATACTGTCGATGATGGTTTTCGACTCTTTTATATTTTTTAATCATGTCCCATCACTTATTAAAATACTATAAAGCTAGTTGAAGTGCTATTATCGGAAAATGTATCCATTATATATGTTTTACGTTCGAAAACTCTTCAATTTAGATATCTCGAGGGAAATGTAATAGCTGAAATACAGCCATATGCCATGACTGGTCTCTCGCGACTGCAAACTTTGTAAGTATCATCACTAATGAGAATGAATGAGTGTGGTCATCACGAGTAATAGTCAATATAAGGTGCTGTCTCCTCGACACAATGAAAACACCATAACACCATCTTAATACGCCGAGGAACAGTCTGCAATTGTCTTAGAAATAAAGTATATGTCTGTCTTAAGTCTTGACTTTCGATTTATTTTTTTTTTTTTGTACTTTACTAATGAAAATATATACGGTAAATAACCGGAATGATGTACTCATCGTAAGTAGATATATTTATAACTGAGTCTTCAAAATAAATAATAACTCATGCATCACTGTTTTACAGAGATCTGAGTCATCAGAGGATAAAAGAATTACTTCCAAGCACATACATGGGACTGAGAAGCGTTTATAAACTGTAAGTATATGCATGACGATGAATTATGTGGACAGTTGTATATAGTCTCGGTTTCCTTATCATCGACCTACTAGAGTGTACGTTCCTATTAGTATCGCAATATTAGTTCTTAAGAATATCAAATCCAGCATTTTGAATATCAAAGACTGTAGTTAGATCTTTGTTGTAATAATTTGAAATGTAACTGTAGTTCAACATTTTGAAAATCAAATGATTTTCAGTTTTGCTCGCAGCGTCATCTTTATTTCTAAGGGTTTCATATTCACAGTTCATACAAAACATTGATGCTAGATTATTGTTATAGATCATAGTAATTTACTCCAATAGCAATTTCTTATTTTATGTCATTTTAACTACTATTCTATTAAAAGTAATAATAAAAGTAATCAAAGTAATAAAATCCGATATACATGTACTTCAATATATAAGCTAATAAACAGTGAGAGGATGACCTCGACCTGTACTTTAGCTGCAAGAAAAGAAGATTAAAAGAACAAGGAAAACAAGGGACTCCGTACTAGTCTCTTATGATATTTTCTTCTTTTATCTCTCTCTCCCTTTCTGTCTCTATTTTATAATACATTTTCTGTATAGGTTAACCTTAAAATGGCTTATTATGTCATTGCTTATATAATGATTCCCTTCTGTTGCATTACTGTCCAACAACGAATATTCACCTGTTGGTATCTTATCTCCAATCTGCACAGAGATAGCGCACGGAACTGCACTTCGAGTTATCGTTGAAAAACTTTCGTAAAAGTGTTACGGAAATTGGAAAGAGTAAATAGTAAAGTATATTTGTTGGTTGGTTGGTTGGTATTTTACGCCGCTTTCAACAATTTTTCAGTTATATTGCGACGTGGCAGCAGGAGGTAACCAACCTCTTAAACATAGTTGGCGCAAGCCGGGAATCGAATCCGGATCGTCGGCGCCGAAATCCAAGCGCTTAACTACTACACCAAGTCTGCGCCTTAAAGTATAATTAACTTAAGTGTTAGTATACCCTTTTCCTGATGTTATGTGGCAGTGGAACTTTCTACACAGTCTTTGTTCATATTTATTTATGTATACAATGCTGAATTATATTTGTTTGGTCTGTATCTAAGGGCATGTGGCTAGCCAAGCAGGAGACGCTCACTCTTTCCGGACACCTGGTCTCAACTCTGAATTTCAGGAGTCCGTGAATGTCCATTGTGGTACAATTGATGTTAATGTGATTGTCATGTGACACCAGTTCCTTTCGTATTTTACATTTACGAACAAATGTCTCGGAAATTTTACAACGAAATAATCATTCGCATACTTGATTTACAGTGCCTCAACTGAATTTTCTCGACGGAAAACCTCATTATAAATAAACGTGAATATCTATATTCTGTTTGTCTCTTTCTTATCATTTTGTATTTTGATGTCAAAGTGCCATTGTAAAATTTCACATACAAGGAGTCAGCAGTTGACACGCTTGATAGCTATTATTAGATTAGACAGCTATAAATAATGGATTACGTTTGATGGTGTATGCTCATTACAATGCCTTAAGATATGGCATAGTTCATTTTTATCAGTTATTAAATTGGACAAGAATGTTTTGTTTGCAAATAGATGGGTTCTCTTTATGACCTCTTATCTCATTTCATTTGGATCTAAAATAGTCAATAGACATCTACGAGACATTTCAAGTATGACCCAGATAACATCGTAAAAACATAGGACTTGTGGTTGGCCCCTATACAGACTTATACAGTCTCTTTCTCGAGCGTTGCACTGTGACTAACAATGTGGTGGGAACTCTATGACGTACCTTGCCTAAACTTTTTAGAGGAATTGAGCCATGAACCTCGCTCTCTCTAAATGTTATTTGTGATTCTTACATATCATGACCTTTCAGACTTTCAGAACTTATTCTAATAACTAATATTTTCTGCTTGATTTACATACGTACTATCGAAACAACGTTATAGCTTTTCATTGCTACCAACAATAATTCTTAAAAAGTAGTCCAACTATATGTAACGGATCAAAATTTATTGAAAGGCTGCAAAATATTTACACTAAAAAAGAACTCAAATAGCAGCAAATACAAAATACTTATATTTTATCATTATCAAATAATTACTTGTAATGTAAAATACGAAAATAACTGATGTCACATGACTAACGCACTAACGACAATGAATCACAGTTGATATTCACGGACCCCTGAAATTCAGAGGTAAGACCAGGTAGCTCCTGTTTGACTAGCCACACTCGCCGTGAATACCATTACATACAGACGACACAAATATAATTCAGCACTGTTTATATACATGAATGTGAACACACTATGTGTAGAAAGTGCTACAGCCACATAACATTAAGAAAAAGGGTAAAATAACACTTAAGTCAAACCTTCCAAGGGGAACTTTTTACGAGATACACACTGCAAACGGAATAAGCGTGGCGTTAATGTATAAAGACATTTTTTATGTTAAGCATGTAACGGAAAAAGCGGTCAACTGATACAGTATAAGTGCATATTCTGTCGTGTAGCATGTTAAAACTGAAAGTGTAATTTTCAAAATGTGATCGTGACATGAGACCAGAGTTTGAGAAAAACTGCGAAAGGTAATTCTGTTGATTTATTTTCCCGTGAATTGGTTTTGTGCTTTGAGTTCTTTTGAATTCGGAGCGTTTTCTGTAAAAAGAAATACACGAACTTATCTAGGTAAGCACATTAAAATGATGTGAATTTCCTGTTGTAATCCGGTCCAACACAATTACTTGAAACATAATTCAGGTAGGGTAACGAGCGTTTGACTTACGGAATCTAGTAGTAATGTAAATATTATATAATTAACAATCTGATATATATCACAGTCATGTTTAAGGCAAAAAAAAAAACTCTGTAAGAAGATAGCCAAAAGTAAAACATAAATATACATTTCAGACTCGCAAATTGTTGCCGTTATTAAATAACAAATATTATTTATTTACCACTGCATCCTCTCTCTTTCGACAAAATTTGTGTCTAATCATATGACTATTGACATGTATCATGCAGAGTTAAAAGTTATTTTTTTAAACAAATATCATTTTGATTTTTATGACATAATTTCATGGAATAAATCCTTTGGGGTTGTTAATCAACTCTTTATACATATCAAAACTTTTAAACATTATGTTTTCACTAAAGTAATTGGCAAAACTGTCATCGTTATTTACATTATCATCTTAGAGATATAGTGTTAACGTACTTCCACGTAGCAGTCCTGATATTGGTTTTGACATATTACAAAAAAACCTCATAAAGAGTGATGGGAAAGCATAAAAATTGAAAGTCTTCTCTTGCTTAACTGTAGAGTTATGAAGGCATCTTCGCTTCCTTGAATACGAATATTGATCATGGAAACTCTCTTTGGAGTGCTCTGACATGGGAAATCCGTCAATCGCCAATAAACAAATCGTATTGTAAATGGTTGTAATTAAGCATTAATACTTACAACTGCTTAAAACTTTACATTAAAATGGGGATTCCGATTAACAAAAAGTCAGTCAGTGCAGACATCAAAAGTGTGGTTTATTTCAATAGTGGCATCATTCAATATTAGATACTGCTGTTATTCACACATAGTTCTCAATATCTGTATACGACATTGCTTCCCACCATGTTGGCATTTGGGATGAGACGCTCCTTTACTGTCTCGACTAACTGCAATCGATATGTCTGAAAATATCTTTTTGAATCAAAACGACAACAACATTGAAAAAGATACCCTTGTACATTTTAATGGATTAGATATATCAGACGTCTTGGGCAAAACATGTCTATAGTGAATTGTATATAAAATATTACCCTCTATATTTTTGTAATTGTCAAACATTGGTATGTCCCTGGTTCCGATGTTGCTTGGACATACATCATCCTAATACACGATTTCGATCTAGTAAATTTTGGAAGATATTCATACAAGTTCAAACTTCAAACCTAACATATATCTGTTGGCATTTTACATTATGTTAGTATTGAAGCCGAAGTTTCATTTTAATATTTTTTCGGTGTACACAATTGAGTCTTTTCGCTATACAAAGTTATTTCCTCTGTAAGCAGATATCTGACGTGATACCAATGTGACGTCATACAATTTCTATTTCATATCCAGTAATTCATATTCCACACAACGCAACTTTTTATTGTTTCATTGTGACGTCATCTTAGGTCCGACAAAACACCCTCAAACAACACATTTGTTCTGTTTTTAGATATTTATATATATAAACGCTTTTGGAGACCTTTTTCAGTTTTATCAAAATTCGTTAAGTGGCTGGGATATAGAAGACTACCATTTCCTTCGATAACAGAAAACGAACAACGTCTTGAAAATTAAACTTGAGCATTGAACATTACTATACGCCTGTCGTAGGCGGACGAATAATGGTATGGCGTTGTGGGTTTGTGGGCCTTATTATTGAATTTCAATATCATGGTCAAAGGTCAAGCTCATGTTTTGGCCAAAAATAGCAAATTAATTAGATTGCAACTTGTAAACAAGGTACAGACCAAACTGTTTAGAACTGCTAAAACTTTTAACCTGTGCATCCTTATTTCTTATGATTGGAGGATAAACCTATCGATTCTCAGTCAAAGGAGGAATGTTTCCATACTTTAAAATTTTATCCCTTCAAACTCCGCGACGGGTGTATTATTACATGCTAGGGGTTGTTCTTGTTGTACCTTGATCAAGAGATGCTGATAACAAAAGTCCAAGTATTATATCCTTCAGTGGGATTTCTTCTTATTGGTATATGAAATTTAATTAATATCATTCTTTCAATGCGTTTTCTTCTGATTGGTATAGACCCTTTCGACATTACTGCGGGACTAACATTTTGGTTAGCAAAATAATAACTATTCCCGCAATATGACGTCAGAGACAATCAATTTTTTTATTATGACGTCAAACTTTTTATGGGAAACTTTATCATTTACCAACCATAATGTTAGTCCCACAGTAATGTCGAAAGGGTATATATGAAACTAAAGTAATATAATACCTGAAGCACGGTATCATTACCAGTCAGATGATAATTTTGTAATTGTTGTCTTCCTTTTAACATTCATCTTCAATGGGAGATACCGCTATTAACTGCAGTCTTTATATTTAAGGAGGATATAAAACAAAATGACGTAAAGAACAATGGTACGTTATTGTGACGTCATAAGGTTGCTAACTCCAATCGATGTTACTAACTGATAGTGCACAAGCGCCGCCTAACGGACGGTACCTCCCATTGTTTATTTCAAATATTTCTGGTTTGGGTTTTTTTGTACTACAAGATTACAGACATCTTAGTATATGTATTTACATTTTAGAGCATAAATTACGTAAAATAAGGGATAATAGATCAATTTGGCTTTGGTGCGAAAGTGGTTGTGTTGTATGTAAGCTTCAATTGAAAACTACATAAACCCCATCTATTTCTTGATTTGTTTTCAGTAAAGATATCTTGTTAGAATCGAATACGTTATATGATTATTATTGGGTTAGAAGTCAAGGTATACGAGATATATGAGCTCAATATTCAGTGGTTGTTCTCTCTAAATAATCTTATCAGGTTACAAGTCGAGATATATAAGCTTAATATTCAGTGTCTGTTCTCTCTAAATAATCTTATCAGGTTACATTCGAGATATATGAGCGTAATATTCAGTGTCTGTTCTCTCTAAATAATCTTATCGGGTAACAAGTCGAGATATATGAGCTCAATATTCAGTGTCTGTTCTCTCTAAATAATCTTATCAGGTTACATTCGAGATATATGAGCTCAATATTCACTGTCTGCTCTCTCTAAATAATCTTATCGGGTTACAAGTCGAGATATATGAGCTCAATATTCAGTGTCTGTTCTCTCTAAATAATCTTATCGGGTAACAAGTCGAGATATATGAGCTCAATATTCAGTGTCTGTTCTCTCTAAATAATCTTATCGGGTAACAAGTCGAGATATATGAGCTCAATATTCAGTGTCTGTTCTCTCTAAATAATCTTATCGGGTTACAAGTCGAGATATATGAGCTCAATATTCAGTGTATGTTCTTTCCAAATAATCTTATCAGGTTACAAGCCGAGATATATGAGCTCAATATCCAGTGGTTGTTCTCTCTAAATAATCTTATCGGGTTACAAGTCGAGATATATGAGCTCGATGTTCAGTGTCTGTTCTCTCTAAATAATCTTATCGGGTTACAAGTCGAGATATATGAGCTCAATATTCAGTGTCTGTTCTTTCCAAATAATCTTATCGGGTTACAAGTCGAGATATATGAGCTCAATATTCACTGTCTGCTCTCTCTAAATAATCTTATCGGGTTACAAGTCGAGATATATGAGCTCGATGTTCAGTGTCTGTTCTCTCTAAATAATCTAATCAGGTTACATTCGAAATATATGAGCTCAATATTCAGTGTCTGTTCTCTCTAAATAATCTTATCGGGTAACAAGTCGAGATATATGAGCTCAATATTTAGTGTCTGTTCTCTCTAAATAATCTTATCAGGTTACAAGTCGAGATATATGAGCTCGATGTTCAGTGTCTGTTCTCTCTAAATAATCTAATCAGGTTACATTCGAAATATATGAGCTCAATATTCAGTGTCTGTTCTCTCTAAATAATCTTATCGGGTAACAAGTCGAGATATATGAGCTCAATATTCAGTGTCTGTTCTCTCTAAATAATCTTATCAGGTTACATTCGAGATGTATGAGCTCAATATTTAGTGTCTGTTCTCTCTAAATAATCTTTTGATTTAAGCTCTTTATACAATGTTTCCGCCAATGGCCTTTATCAAGATGTTTCACATAAACGATTATTCACATTTCATTTCTTTTTACATTTACACAACTGAAAGTTAAAAATTGAAATACATGTATGTTCTATCTTGACATTACTATAAATTTACTTCGGGAATATTCTCTTCATATGTAAAATATAAGACAAACTAATGCAATGTTACAGCAGTTTTGACAACAACGTACTATGATGGACATTCACGAGTCCCTGGAAGCTAAAGTCGCCCAGGACAAGCAAGCCTGTCCTGTCAGATCACATGTATTTATAGATGAATGACCAAATCACGAAACGATACACAAATAATTCATAAGTGATATGAAGTTGGACAAGCAGTGTACGGAACATGTGCTAGTCGACCGACTACAGGTCCCCTGAAACTAGAATCATTTCTACAGAAATAGAAAAATACATATACTAATTATTACGAAAGAACCATCATTTTAATGAAGATGATAGTGTGTATTTTTCAATATCAATATATTCTTTATGAGAATATAGTATTAAACGCTAATGAATCGTCAAGAAATACCTCAAATATATAGCCTTTATTGTGTTCTCATCCACTACAAACTGTGTACTATTAAGTTGGTAGAATACTGATTTCATTTTTCTCTTTTCAGAGACCTCTCCCATAATTATATTGTCGAGATACATGATGGGGCTTTTAACGGATTATCAGGACTGCTGACGCTGTAAGCTAAATGATGTTGCCATAACAATTTTAAGAAATACATAGTATGGCTGCACCATAATGCACTCCGAAATCGAACATTTATAATTGTGTTAAGTTTTATAATTCATGATATTCTTCAGAATTTGAGAAATTAAGATGAGGAAAAGCACGCTATGTCATCAAATAAATCATTATGATGGCAAAAATATTCTTATTTTGTACGCAGGACTTTTTGTCATTTAATAATATGCAAAATTATGTTATCGTTACTATTAGCATTTCGAAGGGGAAGTTTTAATGCATGTCTTTCCCTTTCCTTTTTAATGTATGTAGTAAAAATGCTAATGTGTGGATCTATTTTTCTCAGGCTTTTGAACGACAACAGAATCCAAGTGATACAGCCAAATGTGTTTCATGGTCTCCCCGCTCTTGAAACATTGTAAGAATGCTTTCAAAATTGACATTATAGTATCGTTATGAATGCATATAGCAAGTAATGTTGGAATATGGAAATATAAATAATACAAATATGCCAATGAATGTTTAAAATATTTACACATGAAAACAGCTATAAAGGTAGACTGACGTTCCTAGATGAATGTTGAATCTCTGTTGCAGGTATACCGATGAATTTCCGTTTTGCTGTCTAGCCCGATCGGTACATAAGTGTTATCCAGAACCGGACGAATTTTCTTCTTGTGAAGATCTTATGTCCAACTATTTTCTAAGAATATCTATTTGGATACTTGGAATTCTAGCTTTTCTAGGAAATATTCTAGTATTCATATGGCGTGTTCGAGATAATCGCAATGGAAAGGTAATATATAAAATACAAAGTGCATATAGGGTGTCGTATGAAAGTATCATACTTTTTGCAACTCTTTTACATAAGGAAATTAGAAGGGTACCGGAGGAAGGATTCTATTCTGTCAGATACTCTTAACAACGATGTAATTTTGAGTCTCTTTTTAAATGGCGCAATCTCTGTTCTGTTCTTTATAACTTATAACTAAACAAATTCTCTTCATCAAATTCTTGACCCAATTCTGCAACGCAGGCAGGAAGACCTTTCTCCCTTTTTCAAAACTTGCTGTATTTGCCTCTGTTAGAACATTCTGCCTGGTTGTCCTGATTGCTTCAGTTAAATATAGTGTTAGCGTTAGGTATCGCTGTATATTTCTTCTGAATCATATTAACATAGCCATTTCTATATATTCCTAATCCAACACTGTCCCAGCACTATCTTAAATCGTAATCTATCAGCTGAATCTGGTATGAAATGGAATGCAATATTACATATTCAGGATCAATAATACTTTTTTTTTCATGCTGGTTATATTAACTAACGATTCACTCCCGTATTAAAACCGGGATTTTTTTTTTCGAAATTACTGTTTTCTATATTTAATATACCTCTTGTGAAAACACGCACAACCTTACTGCGTTTTATTCCCACTTGCGATGAAGTAACATTTCGATGACTTTAGGTTTTTTGCTTTTAGGTTCACTCCTTCCTTATCACCAATTTAGCCATTGGAGACTTCTTTATGGGTGTTTATTTACTCATCATTGCCGTCGTTGATAGCTACTATAGAGGAAAATATTCTATATCGGACAAAATATGGCGAGAAAGTGACCTCTGCAAATTCGCTGGATTTATATCAACATTCTCCAGTGAACTGTCTGTGTTCACGTTGACTATTATAACAATTGATAGACTAATATGTATCATTTTCCCACTTAAACTCAAACGATTGGGAATCAAGGAAGTGTTAATTGTTATGCCGTGCATATGGATCTTGGTAACAGTCCTGTCGGGTGCTCCATTGTTTGGCATAGACTACTTTGAGAACTTTTACGGACGCTCAGGTGTCTGTCTCGCTCTGCATATAACTCCAGAGAAACCTAAAGGTTGGGAGTATTCCGTATTTGTTTTCTTAGTTCTGAACTTCATGTCGTTCTTGACTATTTTCATATCATATCTCTGGATGTTCATGGTGGCAAAGAAAACAACGACGGCTGTAAGAAAGTCCAAATCGAAGTCGGACAAGTCTATGGCCAAGCGTATGACTTTAATAGTAATGTCAGACTTCTGCTGTTGGATACCCATTATTCTCTTGGGCTTTGTATCGCTGGGAGGTGCTCATGTTCAACCACAAGTGAGTAAAAACATGTATACTTCTGATAAGACAATTATATTCCGATTATTTCTTCTTTTTTTTTTCATTCAATAATAAATTATACACTGAAATGATTCAGTATAAGAAATGTTTATTTTAGAGAAAAGGGAAGTTTTACTGTAATTTCTAAAAAAAATTTAGTTTTATTTTAGTTTTATTTTTTTGCTTACTACTAGACGTTAAGAGGAAACTAAAATCACAACGCCGTCCCTGCAACAGCAATCGTAGACGTCATAATCGATTAAGTATGATCTTAGATCTATAGATAGCCAGAAATATCGGTTGTCATAAACTTTTATATGATCCATCATTTATTTCGGTCACCAGATTAAAACTTTATCTGGATTAGGCTGATCTTAAATAATTTGAATATGAGTCGACTTTGACTGAGGATGAATATCACATATTCACTGCATAATCTTTTATCTCGAATACTATCGCTTCTTCCTGTACCGCAATTTCTCAAGATTACGTCTCTTTTTAAAAGACGGATTAGGCCTACTTAATATTTACAATATTTTGGTAATCACACAGTCACACAATTTCACGGTAGTTCTAAAATCTTGAGTCCCTGCTTATTTCTTTTTAATACAAAAACATATTGGAATAACAGTCCATTAAAATGCTTTCACATCAGATCCTAGTGTCTTTGCCTCGTTTCCAACTTCCTTCTTGCAAAGTCATAAAGAAACGTTATTCACGACGTTTATAATCTACCATTACCTCTACATTTGATATTTCTACCTTGCATACCTCACAAAAATATGATTTCATTAATACTAAATTATCGTTTCTCATGTGCTGGTGTTTCAACAGAGTGTCACAGACAAACTTCTATACTTAAAATAGCGATTGGTTTCAGCTACAAACTATATAATTCCTGTAATTATAGAACTTGCAATACCTCATGTAATACCATCATCTTTCTTATAAATAATTTTTATGTGCACGCCAAGATTTACCAAGAAAATATTGGAATTTCAATGAGCATTAACTCGTAGCAGTCCAGGTTTTTGTTTATTATGAGAGAGATTTCATCTCAATCAAAGATCAAAACATTTTGACCCTATTGACAAGTTCAATGATACATCTAGATACCATATATTAGATAACCCTGAATTTGAAAGATACATTACTCACATTTATCTACTTGAGCATTGAAATAAAGCGACTATATCAAAGGAGGAAACGGGGTTTTTTTCTGACATATACATTACTTTTGGTGACAACAATATATATACTAGCATTAATTATAATCATGACGATTTTGGATTCCGTATTCTTAATTTCCCCTGGTTAGATAGAAATGTCACTAGACTCCATTCAAATGGTATGTATATTTCTTCAATCGGTTCGACTTGCTAAGGCCCATGCAAACGCTTCTGATTTCTACAAATTACTTTCAAAGTTTTGAGTCAGGGTTACATATTAATGTCACTTAATACTTTTGATATCTATATTTATTCCACAATAATATGTGTGTTGAGATGGTTATGACCTCTCAACTTCAGCCGTTATAAGTCGGTAACACAACTGCCATACAGTATTTTCTTAAGAAGTATATACTTGTGTTTAGTGCATGCCCGTATGCCCGATTCCTTTCACTCAACTGAGACAGATGTCTTCTTTCTATGTTTTTCACAATATCTCACAATATCACACACAATATCACACACACCATCACACACTATCACACACAATATCGCACACTATCACACACACTATTGCACACTATCACACACACAATATCACAACTATCAAACACACTGTCACACACTATTACATACTATCACACACACTATCACACGCACTGTCACACACACTATCACACACACTGTCACACCATACACACTATTACAAACTATCACACATACTGTCACACACTATTACACACTATCACACACACTATCACACACTATCGCACACACTATCACACACTATCACACACACTGTCACACCATACACACTATTACACACTATCACACACTATCACATACTATCACACACACTATCACATACTATCACACACACTGTCACACCATACACACTATCACACACACGGCCACACACTATTACACACAGTATCACACACTATCACACACACACTGTCACACCATACACACTATCACACACTATCACACACACTGTCACACACTATTACACACTATCACACACACTTTCACACACTATCACACGCACTGTCACACCATACACACTATTACACACTATCACACACTATCACACACACTGTCACACCATACACACTATTACACACTATCACACACACGGCCACACACTATTACACACAGTATCACACACTATCACACACACTGTCACACCATACACACTATCACACACTATCATACACACTGTCACACACTGTTACACACTATCACACACACTTTCACACACTATCACACACACTATCACACACAGTATCACACACAAAATCACACACATTATTACACAATATCAAGTACAATTAAATTACAAGTAATAAATAGCATGATATATTTGAAACATATGGTATACATGTATATTTGTCTTCATCTTTTTCAGGTATACGCTTGGGTGGCCGTCTTTGTTTTGCCTCTGAATTCTGCCATGAATCCTATACTGTATACCATCTCTACAGCTCCATTTATGAGAAACATTCGAAAAAGGGCATATCGATTTCGAAAATCATTCACGGGGTCGCTTCGCACAAGTGAGACTAAACATTCATTCTTAGGTAAATTGTGCTTGCGAATTGGAAGATGACATATTGGGTTATATCGAAAGCTTCATCCCATCATCTCTTTGCGCATTGCGAAGGTAACATGTAAATTATGCTATTGGCCTAGAAGCCAAATGTTGATTTCTGAGGCTGCTTTCTATACTTCGATATACTCCAATAGTTTGCACGAGTCTGAAATTTGCATGACATGAGTGGATACGGAATGGAACAAAATATTCTTAAAATCTCAATTATTAGTGAAAGTGGCATTTTCATGCATCTCGGATCCTTTAACGTTTTTTAATCAGAAATATGATAGAATCCACATCCATACCCCCTTAGATCGTAGGATCTTATGTTTTAGATGTATTATGTTTATTTTGCCTCTTTTTTATTGAAACTTTTTTTCCTCCTACAAACCAAATGTTGGCATATGTTCTAGGTTGCTTAGAGATCAGTTGGTCGTTATTTATTCAGTACTCAGCATAACACAAATGCATGATGACCAATATGTTTTGTAATATCTCTGAAATTAATTATTACCACATAGTTCTCAGCTACAGCAACAATTACTTCAGTGTATGAAATCGTGCAGGATCTGTGATGTAATGGGATTTTCATCCAAGTCTTAATTCAGACTTCACTGGGATATTTTGAGCATTTTATAATTCTTGTATTACGTCTCATGAAGAAACTACAATTCATATATCTTCGTAAACATGTATTGATTTTGTTTTCACATGTTACAACACTCTTTTAAATGCGATCCAAAGAGAAGTACATGTGTAAGATAAATTTTACTTACAGCACTGTTACAGGACGTTGGAATAACAACTTCAGACACTGATAGGACAGAATGTTAAATAACGTCAAGAAAATAACCCGATGTAACTCATCCGGTAAAATGTTGGTTCTTTGGTTTCTCTGTCTTTCGGATGAGACTGCATGTGAAGAGTGAAGAAAAAATTACAATTTAAAAATACAAAATGTATTTATTTTATATATGACAACAGAATGTGTTGTATTTTAAAGTACGAAAGGAGGCAGTGGACTAAATTGTTTCTATTAATTCTATGTTCATCAGAGAAATTACAAGCAAGACATTGTAAATGCGAATTAATTCAAGATTTTTGAAAAAGAGTAGAATTTGTCTTGTTGTTGTGGGTAGAAATCCTGATATTTTCTTTTTGTAGATGGATCTTCGCACAGCTGGAATAAGAATTCAATGTACCGACAACTGGAGCTTACACGGTTACGTGGACTGAAGAAAACATACACACCCAACCAATCAGCACATAATATCCAGAAACTCCAGAGTGTCAAGTAGACACTTAAGACATAAGCTAGATACTCTACGTTATAGTGGTGAAGGGAGACAACTCTGGACTGTTCCTGGCTATGCTTCTATGTGGTGATTTATACGTATATCGGATATCAATCGATAGGTGTGTTGATGTTAACAGCAAGATGAGGTATTCTGATACCATGTGAGGCTAAACGACAAACATTTATAACAGTTGAAAGACAGAAGTAAAAACAATATCTATATATTACGTAATATCTCTTAGTTGTCCTGGATAAAAAGGAGGCGATGGGTAGCAGGAGTCAAGTGTTAATATTTATTATTGTAATAAATTTGCTTATGTCGTGTTGTTTCATCTTTTCTTTTAAATGTATCAAAATTGAAATAACAGGAGAACCAATTTTCGAATTTATACATACTGTATATTTATTGTAAATTGCACTAACGGTTTCATATTGGACATCTTAATGTTTTATTATAGCTTATCCCCATGAAAATTTGTGTAATAGGTTCGCCACTATGGGAAAGTCACTGTAAGTAGGTGCCCCTCCCCGAGTGAGTGGTACACAGTATGGTCCGCCAGATGTAACTCACCGTAAGGTACACCCTCACTCTACCACCCCCGCTCGCGAGAGGAAACTGACTTGCTATTGGGTTTCCCCATCATAGCAGGTTTTTCCCTGTTCCAGTCTGCAGTATGAAATAGCAAAACTACATTCCTGTCATACAGTATTATAATGTATGTAATTTAATTTTGAACAAGACAGCAAATGTGACTGGTTGTCGTTTGGTTAGGTTCCTTAGACACACCCACTTCCGGAAATTGTAACAGGATATATTCTTCCGCTGTTAATGTTAAGTTCAGTTTACCTTTAATTTATGTTTGAAAATTAAAATGTGAAACCAAGTAATTCTTCACTTTGCGGATTATAAATTGTGCACCTCGTCAAACCATATCATTTCTCAATAAATTGCAAAATTGTTAAAGATATTCCTTAAATGAAATAGTTACTATGGCAGTGAAAGCCATACGAATGATTATTGTTTTATATTTTTTCTCACCAAAGTTGGAGCAAACATCATATTTGAATTGTATGAAGATTGTTTTCATGTGTATTATGAACGATACTCGATCTAGGCAGCTAAGTCAATAGTACCCTCTAAGGGTTATAAATGACATAGAATAAAATTATGGTATGACACATATAAAATTTACCAAGTATTTTGTTTCTTTGTTGGATGTTAATTAAGGTTCATTAACTTTCATCTAGAGAGGTCATTTATGATTGAGCTTTTTCTGCGTACAGAGGAGAGCATATACATATTCCATGGCTATCACCTGAGTTCCTTGAATACAAAACAAAATCTAAGTAATAATATCCTTCAATATGTCAAAAATTTTCCCCGAATTGGGCCAGAAATAATAGTACATCATTTAGATCACTGATATATTTAATGGTTCGTTCTATGCAGCGCATCTGAAGTTTCTTTTCTTTAGAAAAAATCCTAAATCCTAACCTACTTTGCCCAATCTGGATCAACGACAGGAAACTCTAGCAGAAATACATCCACATTTGTAAGGTACCGTGCATTCTCATATCACAATAAGTCTCAATAAGTCTACTCAAAATCCTTCCTATGGAGAAGTTCATCAAAGCTTAATGTGACATGCAATATGTACAAGCCATCCCTTTTTAATTTTCAGATAATACAGAAAACTGAAAAATCATTTTTAAAATAGTATTTTTACCTTAGCATCTATTTCAATCAATCAAATAAAAATCAAAGCCTTATAAGCACCTTACAACGAGAAAATCAATCATAATTACTGAAAATATGCGAAAGACCACGTCAAAACTCCTCTGGAGATTTTGAAATTGAACCAAACTAGTAACACTTTTTTTATTTTTCTTTCAATTTATTCAAAAATAAAAACTCGCAAATGCTATGAAAATCCCAACAGCAAATTGAGTAAATCTATAATACACACAAAATTCGAATAAGCTGGTTCTGATCTTCAGCAACAGTACAAGAACATTTCCTACGAAATAAATGCAACATTGACAACCATGACTTTTAGTACTGCATTCTATTGATTTATGGAATAACAAGCTGTGTATGTGAAACACTAATGCCCCCGGCGGAAACAAAGGCTAAAAAGTTATTTTTAGGTGAAGGTCATTGACAAGGTCAAAAGGTCATCGACCTTGGTGTCATTTAAAAGAATTCATTAGGTGAGTACGCATGTGAATGATGAATTAATGAATGAAGACTTTTTTATAGCATCCTTTTAAAATATCCCGATACATAAGATTTATTTCTAAACAGCCTATCTGACGAGAGGTTTCTTAAAAGAAGGTATCCTCCTGAATTCTCTTGCATGGGTATATTCAATCGAAAAACAAGAACAAATGAGACTTTTTTAAGTACCTCATTCCTACCAAGTTTCATCAGAATCTCTTTGGTAGTTCTGAAGAATGCCGAATACGAAAATGACTGGTATTATGTCACTGTGGCATTCGCAACAACGCCTCAGGCAAAGTGTCCTGAGAGGCATCTCCTGTTTGCCTCTCTTACTGCAGCTCTCACAATGACATTTCCTACGGGGTACTGGAAAAATCCATGTTAAACGTTAGGTTATTGGAACTCTAATGTCTGCATGTTTCGATCCTTAATTTTGCACAAGATCTACTGATGTGATCACAGTGATTCAGGCTTATCGTATTTGCTGTGATATTAGTAACACTATATCTCTTTCTACATTTATATTACGTACTAAAGTTTATATACTGTAAGCAAACAGGAAAAGAAAACAAGAGGCCCAAGTAGGACCCTGTGGACATTGAGTACATAATAAAATTAGAAAGCGTCAGAAGTAAGACGTTTTTGGTCCTAGAAAATGGAAAGGGGAGGGAGTCTTAAACATATTTTGTATTCATTTCTTCACAATAATATTATTTCCTTGAAATCTTATAACATACAAAAAATGAATGCATTATAGGCAATACTGTATGACAAATCGAGGAAATTGCTTGAAAATGTGCAAAAATTACATAGTATGAAAAGTCATCAAATAAGCGTAAAATCTTGACTTTGGAATGGAACCAAAACAACGATATTTCTTAATACACCCTTCTTGATCACTCTAATGCAACTAGTTTGTCAAGAAATGCATCATGCCTGAAGAATTGTCAAATAAGGGTGCTCTTTGCTTTGTTTTCTGTCCTGGATTCACCCCTTGACAAATCTAATAGATTGATTGATCGATTTACGTTATCCCACCATTATTTCACGAGTGTGGTAACGGCATCTGCTTGATGCATTGCATAGAAACTTATACCTTTGCAGCGGTCCGCCGGCAGCAGTGAGGGATTTTTAAATTGCCACGGGACTTTGGTTTTCACTGTCAGGACAGGACATCGGTACGGAAGTCGACCCTAAGATTTTTCAGTCACGAGCGAGCATCAGACCTGACTGAAATATTACTAACTAGTGCAACCCCAACCCCATCCTCTTTTTTATCTTAAAATAATTCCTAAAATTATAAGAACTGATATACCTTAAATGCATCATAAGCAAGTAGAATTGCAGAACAGGGAACCTTCTTTGACCCAATTTGTCCATTTTAGATCAATCCCTTGAAAGATCAGACTAAACAAAAATTTTGTAGAGGACTTTGAATACTTCATTCATACCAAGTTCTGATGAAGAAGATTGTCAAATCGCAATGAACCTCATCCCCTTTCACCCTTGACCCATTTTATGATAGTCTACTAATACGGCACATTTTCACGCGATTTCAACTTTTTATGCTATATAATGATATCATACATAGTGGAAGTTCTAAACTTAAATTTAGGCAACGGAGACACTATTTCGTCTAACATGAACACGTTGCCATCATCTGTCTTAAACAGACGACCTATTGATACGAAATAACCCAAAAGCCCGCAGATCATACCAAATGGCGGCTAGGCCATGTGCACTGTATATCAGGGAAAACAAATTCAATAGTATAATCGTATTATCCTCCCAATCAAACAAAGATATTGATACTCATAGATCGAATTTATTCAATCCGACTGCATAAATTAATGCTTTGTCTTGTAATGTATATTTACATTTCATGTACTATTACCACAGAAAACCTTACAAGTTATCATGTTTATTGCGGACAGCATTAATCTTTTCTTTTCGCTATCACATTCATTTGTAGATAAAATTGTCTGGACAATGATTTATGGTATATAATTAATTACATAATAATGTTTCCACTTTATTGTAATCACAATGTAGAACAACTATGTATATCACATCAACTCGATGCTTTTTTGTCGACGTATGTAAATACAAGGAATTTTTTCTCGGCGTTTTTGTATTGCCTGGTGACCACATGATTTTCTTTGATCCAGCATGATGATCTTTAATGAACTTCTTCTGCAAACTTACCCCGGGAGTCGCACTACATCATTACTCGGTTTTCTGTATAACACCATTGTTCGTCTAATTCCGTCACCTGGTTAATGATCTTTTCATGTTCCGTTTCTTTTTATCTACAAACGAGATGACGTCAACAGCAAATTTCCGTGAATCAACAGATCCGGTTTGCCAACTGTATGAGCCTTACTCTCCTATTTACTTGATAGAAGAACAATATCCAATCTTCTGGGTTTACATTCCTTTTGAGAAATTGATTGTCATATTAATGGATAAGGATTGTGTATCTTCTTTCGGTAGAAGATCCGGATGTGTTTCTTCTTGCTAATTATCGGGCGTAATTGACGTGGAATTAATTACATATCATTCTACTATGATTAAAATAGTTCGTTATGATGCCACAAAGGTTTTATGTATTTTTACTTACAATTTGCATATATTGGTTCCTGAGCAGTTCTCGGTAATGTTTGGTGCATACGGAAATTGTTACTTCGCAGAAAAGTCCCATCCATAGATGTCATATGACGTAGTGGTAGTTTGCATAGAAGTATTGGACTACACACTAGAAACTGGAGCAGAATTGTATGCCCCCGGTTTGAAAAATCCGGGGGCATTTATCGTTTGGATCTTTCGTCTCTCTGTCTGTCCGTCTGTAGGTCCCGCTTGAAGAAATATGCAATACCTTCTTTATTTTGAACAGTAAACTCACCAAAATTCAATTGCGTGTGTATCTTGAATTTTTTCACCCTTCAACAGATTCTCCGGAGTCAGAGGGTTGGGTAAAGTCAATATATATTTATGATAATGTGAAATTTTAAACAAAAAGCTACAATGTTAGTAGGGCCCCGCATTGTGATGTCTGCAGACAAATTTGTTGAGGACTGGGGCATCTGTTTTCTCAAACACATTTTGCTTTTATATAACAGTGGTTTTGTGTCGGTAGTCGTTGTAATTCATGTTGTTGTAATTCATATGCATCGAATCGATATTTGGTTGACAGTTTTCAAAATGTCAACCCTTGAACAAATCAATACTGAAGCTGCTTGCATTGTGACTGGGGCTACAAAATTGGTTAGTTTGTGAAATTTATATCAAGAATCAGTGGCCCGGGCCCCCTTTTGACCACATATTTACTAGTAAAAATCCAGATTTTACGCCAAAAATGGCTAAGTGTTTTGACTAATATACATGTGCCCCCCCCCCTTTTTTTGGAAATCCTGGATCCACCACTGAGAATTTTTCAAAATAGTAAACGGTTTATCTCCCTAATATCTAAATGATCTCCTCCCTCCTCAACATCTACAACATGGTTATCATACTAGATATGCGGACAGCTTCACTCATATAAACTGTAATACTACTCACCATATGAAGAATAGTTTTCCCCCCTCTTGTATTCGCCTTTGGAACTCCCTTCCCAAAAATATCACAGAAATAGATAATATCCATAAATTCAAATCACAATTAAGTAAATTAAAACATCCTACATTAATCCCAAAGTACTACTATATTGGTACCCGTCGTGGTCAAGTTCTTCACGCTCGGCTACGAATGGGTTGTAGCATTTGTTCGCCATCGTTTGTTTTTGAAAAATATAGAACCGAATCCGTATTGCACATGCGGAGGTATTGAGTCTACTGGGCACTATCTCCTTTATTGTCAAAATCATTCTAACCAACGTCCTGTCTATTTGAATACCCTGAATATGCCACTTACTACACATTTACTTTTTTACGGTAACGTCAATCATACAAATGACATTTTCATTTCATTTCATTTATTGTTTATTCAAGTCTCATCATATACACAATTTCACTTTTATAAAACACATTATAATTATAATGTACACAAGTTATGACACTAATGTAAAAATTTTCTTAGCAGTTCATAATTATATTGATGCTACCAAAGATTCAGATAGATTATTTGAAAACCTCTTGAATCCACCCCCCCCTTTTCTCCCCCTCCCCTTTTGAGTTTGTTTAAACATAAAAAATAAAAATCTCTTCGTACAAAAACTCTTAGTATTCTGTATGTTATTAAGAACATATTATAATGTATCCTGTATTTCATCATATATAAATAAAAACATATATATATATATATATATATATATATATATATATATATATATATATATATATATATATATATATATATATATTTATATTTATATTTATATTTATATATTATTGATAAATACATGTGTATATCAATTGGATACAACTATGACGAAAAGTAATGATTTATGTATTTTTGCAAAGTATCCATACATTACATGTATATAAATAGAATATATTAGTTGTAATGATTTATTAATTATTAGTTGCACTAATGTATTAACATAAATATACATTTATTCATATTGTCCTCTTATGTATGTCCATCAATACAGGGAGATGGATTAATATAAGTGATCCACATTTTTTCCAAATCCCTATTAATTTATATATTGCTATACTTTCAACATGCTGCTTATTTTGGAAATAAATAACCCTGTCGAGTCTTTGGAAAAACTTGTTGCCTTCACCGTATAAACGTACATTTCTCAATGCGCCTCCAATAAGTCGATTGACGGAACCGAATACATCACGAAAAAATTAACAGACTACCACGAATGAAATGAAAAGAAATGCCACTAACTTTATTTCAGGATGGATTCATGCTTAAAAATAAAATTAACATCGTGTCTTGCAGACATCTCCCATGCAATACAGACATTTAGTTTATAAAAGGCAGTCAGACAGAAACAGATTGAAAACTTAACCTACTTTGTTGCTAGGAGGGCTTCGGTGTAAGTAATTCTTCGCCTTAAATTCATAGTGAATGAACATAAAAAGTGTTCAAACTGAGCAACATCATCATTGGAACTGTGCTGATTAGTTATGTACTTTGTTTTACATCAAGATTAGTTCATGTATATAATGATGGCATTTTCCTGATACATTGCACAGAAATCTATTCCACAGCTCCACCCTGAGTAGTGAGGGATTTTTATGTGCCAGTCTTCTGTGACACCTGACGTTGCCTTTTATTGCCTCATCTGAAAGACAGGACACTGAGGAGCCACCGATGGGACCCGAACTCTGGATCTCACGAGCAAAGCACGCTACACACGAAGTGCATTGGTTCTTATTTATAAGTAATTGTTTTAAATTTGCATAATGAAATGATTAATGTATCACTTGATATGTCTACCTCTCTTCAAAATAATTTCTTTCTTGGTTTTTACACTGAATTTAAGCTACATTTGATTATTCAAAATATGAACTGAACCAGTCATTAAAATTCTCATGTCATTTAAAACTTAAAATGAAAGTACAAAGTATAGTTTACTGGGTTTTTTTTCAATAATCTTAAGAGTGTATATGTCACAGAGTTTAGAATGAAACACTGAAAAGATGCAGAAAACATGAACGTCATAAAAATGTTACACAAGCAATACTTAGAGTTCGATTTTTAAGCAAATTTATCTAAATACTTATACAATGTATTTCTATAGCAGACATCAGAAACCTTGTTAAGTTATCAATTTGTCAGGTACTTTACATTGCTTATTATTATTATTATTATTATTATTATTATTAGTTATTATGTTTACAGATGATTTAATATACAAAATCCCTTCTTCATTTCACACTACAACACACATGCCTCAGAAATAAATTGCATACTGATTCAAATTCAATTCTGCAAGCTTTCTTCAATAGCCTTACAACTTATCAAAGATTTCAGAGGCAACGCAAAACATTCATCAGATGTTACATTCCCCGTCCATAGATCCAATCTTAACGTTTACATTTTCCACCAATTCCAGAATATTGTTGGCGATGCATTTTTTAAATTTAGAATTTAGATATTTAGATCTTTACAAACATGTCCAACATCCACGTTATGAGTATCATTAATGTGATAATTCAATTCCAGACGAGCAGTTATGTAATGAAATATGTATATAAAACACATCTAATCCAAGTCATATGAATATTCTGGATCCCCAGTCAGTCTGCATTCGAAATAATATTTAACACAGCCAGTCAAGGTCCTTTATCACCGAGAGGACACTGTTTTAAATCACAATATCAAGTATGTGTTTCTCATCCATTCCTAGACACCTACGATATGAGATGTGGCTTACGAGCACTTGGAAGCCAATGTAACCATCACAAAATATAAATGCCTTGGTGAAGAGGTACGAATCAAAACTGGTCAATACTGGTCTACTAAGAAAATCTTTGGAATAAGAATACTAATAGAGACTTCTGCTTTGCCTGGACTGGTCACTGATGTTAACTTTTTTTCCAACAAAAAACACTTTATGATCATGAACTATTCTGACTATGGTATGAAAATAAAATCTGAAGTGTGAACAATTAAATGAACCTTCTTCAAATTTTACATGATATAAGAGGTCTTATACTCAACAAACCACTTTTATTGCCAGAATTTTCTTTAAACGTCAATGCTTGGATTGCAGTATCACGGTAGAATGATGCAAAGTCGGAAGCAATACATCATATGTCAGTCACATAATGAAAAATAATGTTGATTTAAGGAAGGTATATGGAAGATGTTGTGAGGACACAGACTACATAACCTTGTGAATTGTATAATTTCCTTATCTACATCTATTTCACTGTTAGGTAAGAAATGTTACTCATCCATAAAAATAATGTACTACCTGTATCTACATCCTGTAACAGTATCCAAAATTACTAGTATTCTAATATATTCTCTATTAGAAACAATAAAACAACATAATAAATGTTATAATTTAATCATTTTCAGTATATGTATATATAATATATATATATATATGTTGAGTATAGTAATCTTTGATATAAATATTGCGTTTAAAAATGTATTACTCTGAAAATCTACATATCCAAAGATATAAGTCAGATTTGTAAACTATATACAGTTGGATTGGCATTGTCTCACAGTATGTTTCAAATATTCGATGGAAATTTTTAAGCAGACACTGAATTTCCTGAATACATTTTTAATACAGCTAAATCTATGTAAGATAACCAGGTGTCAGACTAGTAAGGACCCAGAACCACAGTTTAATAATCAGGTGTCTGACTACAAGGGACCCAGATCCACAGTCTGATAATCAGGTGTCTGACTACAAGGGACCCAGATCCACAATTTGATATTCAGGTGTCTGAATACAAGGGACCCAGAATCAGGTGTCTGACTACAAGGGACCCAGATCCACAGTCTGATAATCAGGTGTCTGACTACAAACACCCAGATCCACAGTCTGATATCAGTTGTCCGACTACAAGGGACCCAGATCCAATGTTAGATAATCAGGTGAACTTCTTGGGACCAGGTGTCAGACTAGTAGGGACCCAGAACCACAGTTTAATAATCAGGTGTCTGACTACAAGGGACCCAGATCCAAAGTCTGATAATCGGGTGTCTGACTACAAGGGACCCAGATCCACAGTCTGATAATCAGGTGTCTGACTACAAGGGACCCAGATCCACAGTCTGATAATCGGGTGTCTAAATACAAGGGACCCAGATCCACAGTCTGATAATCAGGTGTCTGACTACAAGGGACCTAGATCCACAGTCTGATAATCAGGTGTCTGACTACAAGGGACCCAGATCCACAATTTGATAATCGGGTGTCTGAATACAAGGGACCCAGATCCACAGTCTGATAATCGGGTGTCTGACTACAAGGGACCCAGATCCACAGTCTGATAATCAGGTGTCTGACTACAAGGCACCCAGATCCACAGTCTGATAATCGGGTGTCTAAATACAAGAGACCCAGATCCACAGTCTGATAATCAGGTGTCTGACTACAAGGGACCCAAATCCACAGTTTAATAATCAGGTGTCTAAATACAAGGGACCCAGATCCACAGTCTGATAATCAGGTGTCTAAATACAAGGGACCCAGATCCACAGTTTGATAATCAGGTATCTAAATACAAGGGACCCAGATCCAGTCTGATAATCAGGTGTCTAACTACAAGGGACCCAGATCCACAGTCTGATAATTGGGTGTCTAAATACAAGGGACCCAGATCCACAGTCTGATAATCAGGTGTCTGACTACAAGGGATCCAGATCCACAGTCTGATAATCAGGTGTCTGACTACAAGGGACCCAGTTCCACAGTCTGATAATCGGATGTCTAAATACAAGGGACCCAGAATCAGGTGTCTGACTACAAGGGATCCAGATCCACAGTCTGATAATCAGATGTCTGACTACAAGGGACCCAGATCCACAGTCTGATAATCAGGTGTCTGACTACAAGGGACCCAGATCCACAATTTGATAATCGGGTGTCTAAATACAAGGGACCCAGATCCACAGTCTGATAATCAGGTGTCTGACTACAAGGGACCCAGATCCACAGTCTGATAATCGGGTGTCTAAATACAAGGGACCCAGATCCAATGTTAGATAATCAGGTGAACTTCTTAGGACCAAGATTGACAGGAGCCCAACAACAGCATTTCATTAGAAATTACAGTACATCTGAGTTTGGACTTCAGAAATTTAAAATACAACTGATTTCATGCTCAAGTATTCCATGATTTAGCACATGAAAATTCTATTTCTATATCACTTAAGAGACCTTAACATACACTTCAAATGTATTCATTGACAAACATAACTCAGTAAAATGCCTACAGTATATTATCTTTAGATCTCAAGACATAAAGTCAGATCAAATGAACAAACATCACAGAAGATAACCTGGAACACAAGGCACAACCAAAAATAACAACAAAACATCACAAATAAATGATGAATAAAATAACAAAGCAACCATTGTCTCCTTAAACAGATATAGGCAATCTAATTGTAAAAATTCCAAATCATAACCAAATTCTACATTTTGGTTGGTGAATGGCATTTCCTGAGTTCTAATACCATTATCTGAAAAATCTACAAGTTTGACTTGGATGATGAATTCAATTAGATATATATACAATTAACACACATATATATATATATAATATATATATATATATATATATATATATCCTTTACAACCATAAGGGATATATACTTGTTCTATATGGCTACAGTGCTGCAAGAATATACAAAGTATATGACCAGATCTGTATATGGACGGACATTTAGGTTAATACATGGAACTAATTAAAATGCTTAATATCAATAAAAACAAAACTAACCAAACTGAATTATGCAAAACATACAGGAAATTTATTCTTTTCCTCTGGTGTATAAAGCATATCTTTTAATACTTCTCTAAATCTAGTCTTTTATCAGTTATCTTATCAGCAAGAAAGAGAACACATTCAATCCTTAAATGAATTATTATTGGATGGAGACTGATTACAAAAAAAAAATTTAACAAAATTCCTGTAAGAAGGCTAGAGAATAAGCAGATCAATTACTACAATTATCTCAAAGTGTTCCATTACAAAATTACAGAAAGCATGATTCTTAAGGAAAAAAAACCCATGAAATTCACTAGAATTTTACAATACTAAACAAGTACAGCAGATAAGTCAAAATTATTCCCATATCATAGAAACTATCATACATATTTATGTTACCATTGTTACTAGTAAACTTAAACAAAAGAACAGCTCTGTATAGAATGCTGATAAATACATTGTTTTAAATCTTATTTAATGCAAAAGATTAACATCAATGTCTTTTCAATAGGCATTGCATAGATATCTTATGAAATTCATGAATTTGTATTTAACTGTAGTTGAAGAATTTGTAAGTAATATAATATCTTATGGTATGGAAGCACAACACCACCATAATAGTATAGCATACAAAGGTTGAAACAAATATACTTTTGCATACTCATACACATCAAACATACTTGAATCTTATTCACTAATGCCTGTAGAATACATTCAAAGTTTATTTATAACCATTGGTAAAACACTGAGGATACAAAACGTCTACAAATGCTAGGCTTACTTAAGTCTTGCTGACAGTTATTATATACATTTTTAACTTTGATATTCTGTTATTCAGTGTACTGATTAATAAATCCTTGAGAAAAGTGGAAGACAAATGTTGATTTAATACAATACAGCGGTGCATACATGATTTTTTATGAAATTTTCACTATTTCTACTTCTAACAAATATGGCAAAACCTGTGATAACTGTCTTAAGTAAGTAACCAATACCAGAGTAAACTGTATTTTCATTCCTTCTCCAAGCAATAGTCAAGTATCAACAACTCACCATTATATCACTTCACAATGTTCACTAAATGCATACAATCAGGTCAAATATCATTTCGGAGCTCCAACACATCCCAAATGCTGCCTTGTAATTCACAGTAACTTCCAACACAATATTTCTTCATGCATACATTTACTGACCTCGAAATTGCATATGGAGCTAAAAGTTTTGATTAAGTTCTCAAATTCTGTCCATAATTTTGTGATGAGACCTGTTTAGTAGAATCAGCTGTTGGATTCTTTTCTGATTGTAGAGATAATTTGTTCGTGAATTTCATACAACTCAGTGACTTTGTTTCCTAGTGAATCCTGGAGACGAAGCAGTTCTGA
Source organism: Pteria penguin (assembly GCA_035048485.1). Lineage (NCBI taxonomy): Eukaryota > Metazoa > Mollusca > Bivalvia > Pterioida > Pteriidae > Pteria > Pteria penguin. The sequence continues at coordinate 21,765,170 of CM068581.1, forward strand.
ATTCTCTTGGTCCTGGGACATCCTACACTCAGTTAACTGTCTTTGGTAATCTGTTACTTTTAATTCCAAATGCTGGTTTTCTTCTTCAAGTTTCTGTTGATGAAATTCATTTCCATAAATAATAATCAAATGACTAAATATTCATTTAGATTTTGATTTTAAGTATGTTTTATTACTGTATAAATAAAGAGAGCAATGTTTAAAAGAACTGTAAGCATTACAGTTGAAAAAACTGACAAACAATGTAAGACTCGTAGTAAAATAGCAGTTTCTATTTTGATCACCTGTCAACATTTTAGGGACCCATCTAGTCGAGACCTTTTTGACATGGCTTAAAGGTTGGTCAAAATTGACTGAACAGCCTGATAACTTATGCCAACTTCTGGAAGGTTTTACCATCTGTCACACCTGACAAGAGTGTACACATGATCAATGTTTTAGTCTGTGGGAGTCTCCTTCGACCTTCTGTCACACATGACAAGAGTGTACACATGATCAATGTTTTAGTCTGTGGGAGTCTCCTTCGACCTTCTGTCACACCTGACAAGAGTGTACACATGATCAATGTTTTAGTCTGTGGGAGTCTCCTTCGACCTTCTGTCACACATGACAAGAGTGTACACATGATCAATATTTTAGTCTGTGATAGTCTGTGGTAGTCTGTGGGGTCTTTGGGAGTCTCCTTGGAATGTCCAGATTGTTTATCATCTTAAGTGCTCTCTCTCCCCTTCCTAAATTCAGCAGCCCATTTTTTAACAGAACTATACGAAAGTTACTTCTACTCAAGGGTTTTCATAAAGTCCTCATGAATTTCCTTGGGAGTCATCCCCTTGTTACATGTACATAGATTCTTAACCACTGTTCTAACTTCAGTTTTCTCCAGGCAGTTTTTGGCAGTTTTACCAACCCTTAAATTGTTAGAGTAAATTCTGTGTATAATCAAAAGCTTAAAAGATTCTACTCTCTCTACCAAAACCATTCAATATGATTGAATAATGGTTATAGGGGTTTTATACTAATTTATTGTATCAAAGTAGATCAGGCTGAGAACTTTTTGATCACACCTCATAAGTTGATAGGTATCGATACAAGCAATGCATTCAAAAGTAAAATCAAGTCAATGAATTTTATGAACAACAATGCCACCTATTGAACTTGAATACTCAAGAAATAAGATCATGTGTGTCCCGCAGTAAAAAACAAATCCTTGAAACAACTTTGATAACACATTTTCATTAAGTAATTTTATTGGATACAAATTTATGTTAATTTTTTACGATATAAACAACACATATATACCCCCAAGAAACAAAAAACTCTTCTTTGGTATATAATACCACATATATCCCTTTCTTTCCTACATCAAATTATAACATCTGTATGAAAGACAACAAAGTTTGTCATAAGCTTAACAACCTTGACTAAATTTTAATGAACCAAACAGGAAGTGATATTAGTTTATTATTACCATACCTTCACTCTATTTTGCAATGAGGAACTTTGATTTTCTTTTGCTGTCAATTCACTGACTCTCTGTTGTAATTCATTTACCTCCTGATAAAGAGATATTTCATAGATAAGTAGATACCACAATGGATATTATTGGAACCTATATCACCTCAATAACATTCACATTATACTCTACACTGTAACTGTAAATCAAAGGACCTAAGGTCCTGAAAGACACTCCTACTCGCATCTTGTTGTGACTAGAGATCTATATGTATCACACTAAGGACACCTCAACCTCATTTTGTATGAAGTTGATTGAAAAGGAGTCATTTCATTACAAATGAAAGAAAATAAAGTAAAAAACCTGCTCATAAGGTTATCCCATCATGTGATTCAATGGCAGTAGTGGATTCAGAAGGGGGCCCCCCTCCCACCATATATTTACAACTAAACATCCAGATTTGGTACCAAAAATGGCAGTGTAGTTTGGTTAATACACATGTAAACCTGCCCCTTTCGGAAATCTTGGATTCACCACTGCATGGAGTGTCCATCTTTTCCAGTTAGGTATTCTTGATTATTTTTTATACTAGCTGATTTGTATATTTAAAGGCTAGATTGGTTATTCGAATTATGCGATGAGATTGATGAACTAAACGTATCTTGTTTGTGGAATTTCCAACTTTTGATGAACAAAGTCTCTCTGACCCTCTCCCAAAAACCACCAATATCAAAAGTGGGAGAAGGCCAGAGAATCTCGGAATACAATGAACAGTCGAAACAACCTCGCCCTTTACTCGTACCTATGTAAAAAGTTTTTTACACAGAAAAAAGTCGAGGATGTCCAAATGTACAATGAAAACTGTAAAGTAGTCCCTAGACAACTAGGTTTAACCGTAGTTCGGTTAAAAGTAAGTACGAATAAATCAATTCATAAAGCACATTGTTATACATTTATGATGTTTCTTTATTATTATATGAAATGTGCGAAAAAACATTTCATTTTCAAAGTGTGAAAATTAAGAAAAAAGAGAAGAGACGAGGAAATCGAATTACATGGACGGATGTTGATCACCACAAATATTGATCGTGCGAATAGACTGATAAACATAAATTCATACACCGTCACTTTCACCTTGTCCTTGGCGGGGGAGGGAACATTTTCTAAAAGAAATCACATGATTGTGGTAAAATATTATCTTTAAGAAAGACTCTTACACTGAATCAATTCAATCATCACAGCTGTCCTTGCTAAAATAGACAAACATTGACACAGACATCGTACTATTATTTTCAAAGGTTGGGTGAATGTAAATCTGACCTTTGAACTCTGAACACGATAACAGTAAGATACTCCTTCATGAGAAATATCTTACAAAGAAATATGTCCAAAGGACATGATACCCTGCCTCAAGACATTTATATTGAAGGCATTTATCATTGGATTTATAATCAAAATTAAATATTTTTATGGGACTGGGTGAGGGGAAGGGAAGTATCAAAAGGAAGGTTAATGTCACAAAATTCTAGAATGATTAAAATCCCCTCACAGAGACACATCTGTGTTTGAAGTTGTAAGAAGTCATTCAAAGTATTCAAGAAAATAAACTAAATATACAATCACGATGTGTAAAAGATCAACGCCGAAGGAAAGATCAAGGTTGAAAACTTCACACTATGGCTATGGTTAAAATTCTCTAATCAAAATACATTTATGTATGAATGTGTTTGAAGATGCCATTCAAAGTATTCATGAAAATGAGCTATTGAAAAATCACGAAATGTGAGGTCAAAAGGAAAATCGGGGTCACAAAATTCTGGTTCAGTGGAAATGCCCTAACTGAGATGCACTTGTGCATTTTTAAGTTGTATGCAGCCATTGAAGTATTTTTAAACATGATTAAATCCAAAATAAGAAAATGTGAGGTAAAAGTTAAATGTGAGGTAAAAGTTAAAAGGTAAATCAAAGTCACAAAATTCTGGTCGATGCTTGACTAAGATATGTCTGTTTCTAAAATGGCATCGAAGTATCTTTTTCAATTTTCTTATAAATTAGCAATGGGCTAAAAACAAAATGGAATGGATAGATGAACAGAAGATGCAAAGGACAAACACTCAGCCATATAGACAGCAGGTGCAATGATGTCTTTAGAAACTAAAGTGCTCATAGGAACATGTGTCGCCTGGTGAACATTTTTCAAAACATGACTTCTACCAAACAAGCATACAGAGAGATGCATGAACAGACAAAGCGAAGCCTATAAGTGGCTTTGCTTTGCTGGCAACACTCTACTCATAAAAGAAAAATTCAGATAAATTAACATTATGCAAACATGACAAAATCAATATCTCAGCAGCATTATTTTGCTCACCTCTTGTTTGTCTTGTTTCTCTAGTTGTACCCTTTCCAGCCGTTCTGTGAGCTGTTGGAGCTCTACCTGCAGTGCTGCCACCTGCTCTGATCCACTCTGTCGCTTCTCCAACTCTGCTACCTAAAATGTAACCCGTAAGTAATATGTAGTTTTAATTTGAGATTAAGCAGCCACTGATAAGCAGACATATAGTTCTCTCATCAATATAATGACCACCATTATCCAAGTATGGCATGACAAAATGTAACAACTAATTGAATTCTAAAAGAACAATTCTGAATGATTTTGGGTTCTTCTGAAGTATTATTAAGATAATTACTGGTTTTACCTTTAATCATTTTCCGTAATTTTTTCTTTAAATCTTGGGCCAGAATCGACACTATACTTATACAATCAATATCTAACATCATCAAACCTTTTTCTTCATCCTTGAACTTTCATCTTTATAGGCAGCCAGCTGCTTTTTCCATTCTTCTACATTGGTGGTGCTCTCTTGAAGTGCTGCAGTAAGTCGAGCATTGTTGTTCTTTAAGGTCTGTAATTCCACCTCCCATTTTTTTGCATTTGTTGAACTATAAAAGGTTTGTTCTATGAGTCATGATGATATATTTTATATATTAAACAGATACCTACCAGTCCTTAAGCAGTACCAGAATACCTCCCACTAACTATACTCTATACTTCCTGTACATAGTCTGCCAATTACTTAATGTAATTTATACTTACTTGTTAACTTTAAAAAGCATTACAATTAGTGACATCTAACACAGAAATTCAGTCATCCAGTGAGGATGAAACAAGTTAAGAACCACTGAATATGGAGATAAATATTTTCACTAAAAAAAACCCCCCAAAAAACCAAAAAACAAGGAGAGCAATGCCTAGCGTGGCACAATAAACCCATTGCTGAGTTTAATGGGATGAAATTTGAAAGTATAGAGACATTCTCCCTTTGCCAACAATTCTGTGAAATATTATTCAAATCTGTGCAATGGGAATAAAGTTATGGAGCTGACAAAGAGTTACCCATCATATGCAGTGTGACCTTGACTTTGAAGACATGACATTTAATTCAAGGTCATGACAACCCCTTGGGTCCTGGGCAACAATTCTGTGAAATATTATTCACATTCATGCAAATTGTAAAAAGTTATGGCCTGGATAAGAATCTAACTGACATACGTAAGTAATGTGACCTCAACCTTGCCTATATAATCTTGAAAATCAATAGGGTTCATCCTCTAGTCAAAAGAAGTAAGTGTGCAAAGTTTAAAAGTTCTAGCATACAATGTTCAGTCTGTACTTTGTTTACAAGTTGCATTCTTAAAAATTTGCTTTTTTGGCCCCCAAAATGACTTTGACCTTTGACCTCATTGTTTTTTTTTTTAAATTCAAAGGGGCCTGTACCTTTACATTTGAGAATTTTTTGTCACACTTGTATAATGCTAAAAGATCAATGTTTGGGGAAAGTTTAGACAAAATTTGGAAAAATCAATGAAATTTCCATTGGGAAAGGTGCTCATAATGGACTTGATTTGATGAAATAAAAAACACTTAACCTAGATATTGAAAATCAGTAAGGATCGTCCTCATACCATAAAGAATAATTGTACCAAATTTGAAAGTCCCAGCCTAAACCGTATGGTCTATATTGTGTTAGCAAAGGTGCAGACAGACCCACGAACCCACAGATCCACAGGGCCATACCATACTACAGCTGTCTATTACGGATGTATAGAAATAAAAAACATCTAGCAAACTTGAAAAATCAAAGATAACAAAGTGTTTATCAGCTATATGCATACTAGTAGTTCATACTAGTAACACTGAACACTTCTCTATTCTTTGCAAGTCATACAAGTAAACAACAAGAGCAATGCCAAGCATTGCATAATACGCCCATCACTTAGTTTGAAGGGACAAAATTTGAAAGTATGGAAACATTTACCCTTTGCCTAGTAGTTATGGCCCAGACAAAAATTTACCCATCATATACAGTGTGACATTGACCTTGATATTGAAAATCAATAGGGTTCATGCCATAAGAAATAAGTGTACCAAGTTTGCAAGCCCTAGCCTGAACAGTGTGTTCTGTATCATGTTAACAAGGTGCGGACAGACCTACAGACCCAAAACGTCATATCATATGTCTGTCTACAACGAGCGTATAATAAACACTTCTTTATTTTTTGCCCATCATACTAGTAAATTCTAAACAAATTGACCCATCGCTTTCACGGAATATATATTGGATTTCGTAATGTCACAATACATTTTCCATATTTGTCCGAGGTATGATCGAGGTGTAAAGTATTGTGACGTCATCTGATTTAACAATTTTTCGCACATAAATAGAAGGGTCAATTACTTGACTTACAGCCTGAAAAATTCAGAGGTCATATCTTGATTGTCACATGTATAATTTTGAATTTACCTCTGTGCTAGAGCTAACTTGAGTCTGTCATTCTCGTACTTGAGTTGACTATCAGATGCATTTGGAGAATTACCATTTGGAGATCCAGGTGTGTTGAAGGAATTTCTTCTTTCTTTAAGATTGATAGGTTCTTTGTTTTCTTGACCCTAGTTTGCGATGAAAATCAATAAGGAATTATTGGAAATCCACTGCAAAATTATGCATTATATTTTCCAGAAATTCTAATAATTACACATCCTAAAACTATACTTCAAAAGCTGTGAAATATGCAACTAAATTATCTATTTCTCAATACAGCATGCATAAGACTGTAACAACAAATTCAGGTCAAGTTTAAATATTTCATGTGATTATGAAAATCTATACATGTACTTTATTTATTCATTATAACTTTAAGGCTATGGTCTCTTTTAAATCTATCAATATCATAGAAAACAACTTCATCAAACATATACATATATAGCCGATGCATGTAATACTCTGATAATAATCCTGTTATTTTTGATGGATTATTCAAGTTATTGAGTAAAGAACCCTGTCATATACTACACAGTAGAGAGGCCAATTCCAGTTCATGCTGTTAGGATTAAATAATTGCATGCAACTAAATCCGAAAATATTACGAAACAACTGTACAGCTGAAGCTTAGGGCTGTATAAGACATCCCCACTGTATGCTTTGAAGGATTAATTTGACATCTTTTCGGAATATTGGATTGTTATTTTTTTCTGGGTTAATGTCTATAAAAACAATTTATAATGAAATTGATAAGCTGTTAGCAATACAAACAAATGTACATGTTAACAGTAGCAATTTATCATTAGCTGCTGATTAGTTGTAAATAATGTTTTTCAAACATCACACAAGAATTAAAGTATCATTATGTAGAGAGGCCCCCCAAGAGATATATGCCAATGTGAAGGACATACCCCTCTATTCTAATTCTATGGTCAATATGTAACATGCTGATTTCTATGTTTAATTCACTTTTAAAGTTTAAGTCTTTAGCGTTGAAAAAGAAAATTAATTCTATACTTAAGAGTTATTAATTTTGAAATAATAACCCTATGCACAGTATGAAATGTATTCCCTGGAGGCTTAAATACAGGTGTCTTATGGTCCCATCCGCCCACCCACATGCCTACACACAGCACGTTGGTTCATTATGGTCCAATCGACCACTTCCCTGCCTACATAACCATTCCCTTCCTACAAACATCAGAAAGGTTCATCATGGCCCCATCAACCTATTTCCCTGCCTACATACACCATAATGGTTCATTATGGTCCAATCAACCCATTTTCCAGTCAACATACACCATTCCCTGTCTACAAACACCACAATGGATCTTTATGGTCCCATCAACCCACTTCTCTGCCTACATACACCATAATGGTTCATTATGACCCCATCAACCCATATTCCTGCCTGCATAAACCATAGTGGTTCATAATGGCTCTATGAACCCACATTCCTGCCTTCATACACCTAATGGTTCATTATGGCCCTATAAACTCACTTCCCTGCCTACATACACAATAATGGTTCATTATGGTCCCATCAACCCACTTCCATGCCTACATACACCACAATTATTCATTTCAACCCACATCATTATGACCCCATCAACCCATATTCCTGCCTGCATAAACCATAGTGGTTCATAATGGCTCTATGAACCCACATCCCTGCCTACATACACCATAATGGTTTATTATGGCCCTATCAACCCACTTACCTGCCTACATACACAACAATGGCTCATTATGGTCCCATCAACCCACATCCCTGCCTACATACACCATAATGGTTTATAATGACCCTATCAACCCATATACCTGCATACATATACCATAATGGTTCATAATAGCCCTATCAACCCACTTACCTGCCTACATACACAACAATGGCTCATTATGGTCCCATCAACCTACATCCCTGCCTACATACACCATAATGGTTTATAATGACCCTATCAACCCATATACCTGCATACATATACCATAATGGTTCATAATAGCCCTATCAACCCACTTACCTGCCTACATACACAACAATGGCTCATTATGGTCCCATCAACCTACATCCCTGCCTACATACACCATAATGGTTTATAATGACCCTATCAACCCATATACCTGCATACATATACCATAATGGTTCATAATGGCCCCATCAACCTACTTCTCTGCCTACATACACCATCATAGTTCATCGTGGCCCCATCAACTTCCCTGCCTACATACACAATAATGGTTCACTATGGCACCATCAACCCACATCCCTGCCTACATACACCATAATGATTCATTATGGTCCCATCAACCCACTTACCTGCCTACATACTCTACAATGGTTCACTATTGCACCATCAAACCATATCCCTGCCAACATACTCCATAATGGTTCACTATGACCCCATCAAACCACTTCCCTGCCTACATACACAATAATGGTTTATATGGCCCTATCAACCCATTTCTTTGCCTACATACACCACAATGATTCATTATGGCCCCTTCACAATGATCAGCCTACTTCCCTGTCTACATACACCATAATGGTTCATTATGGCCCCATCAACCCACTTCCCTGCCTACATACACAATAATGGTTCATTATGGCCCTATCAACCCATTTCTCTGCCTACATACACCACAATCATTCAATATGGCCCCATCAGCCTACTTCCCAGTTTACATACACCATAATGGTTCATTATGAATCACTACCATACTAAATTTCTGTTACCAAGACTTACATATTCATTACTATGTATTTCTTCCTCATCCTTCATAGAGAAATAAATTATTCAAGAATTAATTCCAGTTGATCAAACCAATACAAACACAATAAATATAAAGTGTGTAAAATATTCCATTAACTTGTTTTGAGGTTTTTAGAACTGATGTATAAAATGTTTTACATGTATGAAGAAAATCATGGTACCAATAATAAGAACATGAAATTAAAAGGGTTAGGCAAGGTAAGGAAAAACTTTTCTCAAATCTATACAATAGATTTTTGATAACCGTAATGGTTGAAGGGAAGGGAAGCAACCCACACCGACCTGCATTGCAGAGAGAGAGGAGCTTCTGTGATGTAAGAAATGTCTCTGCTGAGGGGAGGGTGACTGAGTAGCAGAATGATTTTCATCATTTCCGTTCACCTGTGGAGAAGGTGGAGT